>CM021775.1:10202192-10394646 GCA_011076525.1 Nettapus auritus
CGCACCTGCGGCCGCCCCTCGGCTCCTCGGCCCCGGCTGCGGGCGGAGCCGTGCCCGCCGCCGCTCCGCAAGTTCGCGGCGTTCCGGGGCCGCCGTGCCTCCCCCGGCACCGCGCGGCCGCCGCGGGGAGGAGGGGGCGGCGGCGGGCAGGGGCGCGGGCGGCTCCCGGTGGAAAGTTGCCGGCCGGGGGCTGGTCCCGAGCTGCGAGCCGGGGACCCCCCTCCCCGGGCCGCGCTGGGGTCGGGAGGCTCCGCGCTGCCGCTGTAGGCGCGGGCTGCCTGCCTGCCTGCCTGCCATCTCCTCCGCTGCGGGTGGCAGCGCGGCTGGGAAAGCGCCCGTTGTCAGACCGCGGGGAAGGGGCTGCCCCACGGCACGGGCCCGGGGCAGAGCTGCCGCCCGGTGCCCGCCGACAAAGGACCCGAGCGGATGCGCGGCGGCGGGGGCCAAGGTGCCTTGTCTAGGAGCGGGGATGTGAACTGGGTAGGGACTGCGCCGGAGGTGCCTCTTGCACTCTCTGCTGGCTATTTTCCATCTTAAAACGCCGAGAGGCTTTCTCCTGCGCCGAGTGTGCAGCGGCGTAAACCGTCCAACATTGGCAGGACCAGGGTAAGGAAGTAATCCCCAGGGAGAGCCCCTGGGCGTGCCGTGCTCTGGCTAGGTGTCACCAAGTGGCCCCGGGTGACCTCAGGCAAGGCCAGAGCAGAAGGCACCCCGCCAGGCCCCCAGTGACCTGGGCACAGCATGGGGACCGGCCGGCCCTCAGAGCCACCCCCGTTGCTCCATCCAGCGCGCCCACCAGCCATCCCCGATGAACCACTGCACGTGGATGTGCACGTCCCGACGGACCTGTCCCCAGCCCTCTGAACGGTTCCAGGTGTGCCTTATAAATCAGCTGTGGCATTTGTCCTTTGTCTAGATTAGCAGGAATACATTACGCTTAGTCTGCTCCCGGCAATCAATTATTCCAACTCAGTAGGTGGTATTTATTAAAGTATTGATTAGGGACCCCATCCTGTAGGCTTTGCGCTTTGCTGAGGAACGGGACGTTTGGCTGCGAGTTTTGGGATCAGACATTATGTAATTCTGGTGTAACAGACAAATAAAGCGCACATAGTACAGCTTTCCGGGGGAGATGCATTCATGCCACTTGGAGTTCAGAGGCGGAATAACACACGTTCCTTACACGAAAACCTTTCCTTGTCAAGTTCCTTGTGATGCAGGGCGCATAGGTTGTAACAGCAAAAATAAGTCTAACTGGGGCGAGCGCACTGAGTTGCACACTAAATTTAAGGCATCCCCCGATGTCTGTTGCCATGGCAGGTGACCCGGGAGAAGGCGGCACTCTGAGGACCAGCTCCGTGTCACATCATGCCGGGAAGCTCTCCTCCTGCATCAGCGGAGGCCGCTCTCGTGAGCAGGATGGGTCGCTGCGTGCCTGGTGCAGGTCGTGCTGTGAGAAGGGCGACACCAAAGTGACCTTGAAACAGAGCCCGAGCGACAGGCCTGGCACTCGCTGCGGTGGCGGGGTGTGCTCTGCCCCTCGCCCCAGAGGATTCACACTTAGATTTGCTTCACTTTTGTCTCCCTTACTTGCAAAACATTCTCGGAAATTTGCTAATAAGGTATCTTAAAGCAGTGATTTCTGGGGTTTATTTTTGTATTTGAGAGGATTGATTTTTTTCCTCTTTGTCTCTAATGGAACAGAAGGCAACATGAATCCCTTTTGTTTACTTCTTTGTTTCTGCCCTGGCTGCCTAATAACACGAGCAGATATGTGCGTGGCTCTGGATGTAGTCTGGTTTTAGTCAGTGCCTATTACAAAGTTAGGAGGAAGAGCACAAATCAAAAAGCCTTGGTTTGAGAGGAGAGAATGAAATAAGCGGGGGAAAAAAAGATTAAAAATGTTTAGGTGTTTTGTTTAAGAAACTGGGATACTTGTTAAATGCATAGGCTACTACAATAAGAGCTTTTCATTCAGGTATTTATTTACAGAAAATGAGATTTCTTATTTGTTTTTGAGATTAAAACATGTTAAAGCTAATGCAGTATTTACTGAAGGGAACCGTTCCTGTTATTAGTTGTCCAGACTCGTGCGCTTGGTGTGTAAAGAAACATCGCGGCATATGATGTTGGTGTTGTGCTTGTGCTCTAGTGATACTGTAGCATGCTTGTAGTCAGGATTGTTGGCTACCTTCTATTATGAACTGTCACATAGGATCTTTTTTATAATCCCATTTATTTTAAAATTGGAAGGAGTTGTTAACCTTTGTTTAGTCATAAGCTAATGCAACTTCTATTTTCAGAATTCTTGTTGTGGAAGGATGTAGGGGAGAGCGAAACTAACTGTAAAGCTGATTTTGGTGGTGTTTAGATGCATGTAAAATATTTCTGGTGGGAAAAATATTATTTATCTCAATGATTTGGAGCCTGATATTTATAGCAATACTGTCTGAATGCTTTAGAAAACGAGTATTTCCCCCATCCTGCCAATTATTTGCAAAAAGTCATGGGCTTTTTAAATATTATATATCATAGGAAAGTTCATCTTATATTGAGTCTTTATTCCTCTCTCAGAAAATAGCACAGAGAAAAATGAAGAGAACATATGGTGTCTTCTATCAGTCAGTCATCATTACTGCTTCTTCACACTATGTCATCACCCCACAAATAGCAAATGAGTGTGAATTTCTCCCTGCTGAAAGAGAAAGGAGAAAACTGGTTAGTGCAGCCAAGTTAAAAAAAAAAAAAATTAATAAATTTTACAATAACCATCAACTGGAAGATTATATAAAATATTAACAGCAATGTGAATGCAGAGGAAAAAAACCCTAAACTGTCAAACAATAGTATCAAACCTGCAAATGTTGAGCTGGAGCAGAACTCATGAGTTTCCCTTGATTTGATAACCAAGCTTGAAATATTGATGGGACACAGTCTCTCTTGCCCAGTCTTTATGAATGATTCTGTGCTATTTGAGGTGCTCAAATAGACAGTACTCAAATCGGAACTGCAAGGAATGTAATGTAATAGTTTGTCTCTGGGGCATCCATAAAATCCTGAATTTCCTTTTTAAGCAGACATCTAGGAAAAATATAATTTTATTTAATTCCCTGATGTTCTTATTACACTTCTAGTGTAAAGGTTGCAATTCAAATCCTTATCTGCAAAGCCTCGCTGCCATTCTTAAAGCCTCTTGCAAAGAAATATATGACAAAGCAGCTTTGGAAATAGCTGCCATAGGAACTTAATAAACCCCAACCGGAAACATCCATCCCTGCTTTGGAAAGGATGTTTCAAAATCATCCTCCTCTAGAAGCAGTTGGGGATTATGGAAAACAAACAAACAAACAAAATACCCATGTGCAGATGGGGGAATGGGCTGGTGCCAGCTGGGTTTGTGGAAGAGGAAAAAGTGTAATGGTAAGTAATGTTAGGGATACAAGACCGCACGATTAATGTTCGGTCCCTGAGAATAAAAGTGAATTTTCTGGGAGTTAATCAAAAATAAGAAAATACAAAATATTTGCTTAGGTGTGTAGTACCTGAAAGGTAGGAGTGGCAAGGTTTGCATGGCGAGGCAGTATCCTTATCAGACCGAGCAGTATCGACTGGACTAGCTGTTGGGTACATGAAGAGTTCTTGGGGGACAAAAATATCTCAGGAAGAAATCTGGAAACCTCAACAGGCAGAGTTGGAAGCCATGCATGAGATCATATGGTTCATCCGTTGGTAGCAGCAGCAAATTGTCCCCTAGAGACAGAGGACATCAGATAGTTCATGAAATACAGCCAAAAGGCCCAGAAGGAGCAAGATGGTTTAGACAGGGAAGCCTGAGGTGCATTTGATTTAGTCTAAGTGAAAGCAGCCAGACCCACCAGATCAAAATCCCCAGATCTTCCTCATAACTACTCATGAGAAGCTCGGGAGCTGGAGTGCTTGTTCAGTAGGTACGTAGCAGGCTGGTGCTGAGGGGGATCATTTCAGCAGGACGCACACCAGTGTGTCGAGATGCTCCCTGTGACACATAGAGGCAGAAGCATCTCAAGTATTTGACTGCTCCTGTGCTGTCCGTCCCCAAAGAACGGTGGTTGAGGTGGAGTAATTTCCTGTGGCTCACTGAGGGACTGGGCTACGGGGCTGGTTCTGGAGGACGTCACTCTCCAAGCCGTAATTTGTTGTGAGCGAAGTTCTAACGGTTCTGACTTTGGGTCTCCGCTAGATTTATTCCAGTTCTGGCGCTTGGAGCTTGGGGCTCCTTAGGAATGACTTGGCTGTCCTGGATATATTTGCTTTGTCATTTCCAGAGATAGTGAAAGTCAGGGAGAGAATTTGTATGCACCTCCTTAATGTCTGTGTTTGGGCAAGAAATTGAACCCTGATCTATCCGTATGGCGACGGACTTCGCTGTGCAAGCAGCCGGGATGACCCTGAGCATATTTTTTCAAGTGGATGAGTGGAATGAATCATACTGGAAAGATAAATCAAAGAAAAGCATGCTTTTAATGCTGGCCGGCAAAAGTGATCCTCTGCGCCTAGTGGGATCCCTCTGTCACTGAGGAAAAGCCACCACTCTCCCATAGGTGACATGGACACGTTCCTTTTTAGGATGCAAGGGACGGGGGCAGATCTCCTGACACCTGGATTCAGCCTCTGGACTTTACGTGCTCCGTGGGGCGGTGGGGTGACAACAGGGAGGGAACAGTGCAGGCGTCCAAGTCTGCTCCTGGAGTACTCGTCTGAGAACCAGCCAAAGCAAAATAATTAGAGTGTAATAAGTAATGGTTTTCCTAGCCTCAGGTTAGGCTTTGCTCCTGCATCCCTTACCATAGACCTCTCTCTCTTCGGCCTGCCTTGCCTCCTGCTCCTGTGCTCAGGGAATCCCCTCAGCCCCTGGGAGCGTGCCCCCACGCCGTGCTGCCCGTGCTCCTGCACCAGAAACACAAGTGCCATTGCCCGGATTTCCCTAGCACCTCTTCTCTTGTCCGTTGTGGCTTCTTTCTTTTCTCTCTCATGCTACTATTGCTGCTTCTATTTTTTATTATTATTATTTTTTGTACATATAATGTAAATAATTGATTTTGCATGTGGTTCATGCAGGGGGTTGGATCTGAAAGAAGCCAATATTTCTTGTTCTTCCTTCTACCGTTCTTTTGAATCTGTCATGCTGTTTTCAATAAACAATTAAAACAAGTACAAGTATTGCAGCCAACCGGGATTTCACCTCGTCTGCTTGCTTGAATGTCTGTGGTGTGAAATGGGAATGTCTTGCTTTGGAGCTGTTACGTGATGCGCGGTTTCATTCTGTGACACCGCTCCTGGTTTCTCCTGTACTTGCACCAGCTAAAAGAGGAGGGAAGCGGGGGGTAAAGGAGAAGCCGTAGATTTAGTTCAGGTTTTGCATCCCCTCATTGGCTGGGTTTTGTTTGCAAACCCAAGGGTGCTTGAGATTCAGGTCACTTCTCTCAATCCCCCTGCAGTGGTAGGCGTGTGTGTGAATGCATCAGAGAGGAGAGATAAATGACTCACGTTATGATCTATCTTTATTTCAAATAGTGCTCAGCAAAAGCGAGAGGGTGGCTTTTGTGTTGCAAAATCTTGTTGATTTATTTTCAGAGCCAGGCGTGGTTTGGGTAGAGGCACTCACTGTGGCTTGGCACCCAGAGGGTGAGGGCAGCACACCTGCGATTTTACTTTGGCCAACTTCTCCGTGGAAAGCTAGCGGATCAATTTAGGGGAAAAACAAAAACAAAAACCAACAACTATCTTTGGTCTGTAGGATTTTTTTTTTTTTTTCCTGATTCTTCCCTCTCAGTTTTCATTTCTTAACAGGCATCGTCATCTTGTCTTGTTATAGGCAATAGAATCTGAAGGGTTAGAAGGCAAAAATCCTGGTTATTGACATATGTGATTCAAACTAGCTCTCATTTCCTTTGTAAATGGGGGATTGTGGAATACTGTAGCAGATGTCTTGTCAACTGGGGAAAGTCTGCTGTTGTCCTTTAAAATCAGCTGCTGCCTAGGTGCACTGGCTTTCTTTAGAGCTAAAGCAGGGATGCTTCCAGCATCAGGCTTACGATCTTTCCTGAATTTTGAATCACAAAAGCACCTCCAAGGTCACTTTCTGGAATACCTTTGGATTTTCATCACTTTTGGCCATCTGGTCTAGATGAGCAAGGTGATATCGATGAACTCCTTTGTGAACAACTATCCATATGACGAAGGGAAGAATGCCTTTAAATGTTGCGAAAAAGGGAGGCAAAAGCTCAGGGTTGAATCAGGATTTCAGTTTTATTTTCATCTGAGCAATGTAACCTTTCAAATTCACGAAGCATTGTCAGTTCTTATAGTCCTTTATTAGGCTGCTTGGTTTTGGTTTCTGTTTGTATTTTAACTATCTAGGGCAAAACAGCTTTTGGCATCCTTTAGTCCAAACACTGTCAACTGTGTCATTATAGGAATAAGGTAATAAGGTGAGTAAGAATTACTTATGTGAGCAAGATTTAATTGACCAGGCAATTAGAGAACAGCAACAACAAAAAGGAATATCTGTATATTTTAATTCAAGCATTCTGTCCAGTCCGGAAATAAAGGAAGAGAGAGCACAAGCTGCTGCATGTGTGTGATTGCACTAAAATAGCAGCTTGTGTTTACATTTTGACTTTCTATTATGAGGCTGCTGGCTGTGTGGTTGGAAGCACAGACTTAGGATGTGGCAAATACCTGTTCTTGTGGGCCCTGTGACGGTGACCCAAACAGCCAACACACAAACACATATCCATTTGATGTGAGTGCCAGCTTTTGGGGCGAAGACTTATGACACTGGGGATTTCATTTTGACTTTGTAAGTGCCAGAAAATAAGAATATTCAGAAATACGAGATGCAAATAAGTTTTGCTCCAGCTCTCTGAAATCGATGCTCCTTATACAGTGAAAGTGGTCGGCGACTCTTTTAGTGTGACCCTGTTAATTCCACTCTGCACTGAATTTTTCCTTTATATCATCCAGGGCCAGATTCTGCCCTCACGCTTGTTTTGGATAGTTTCTTAGTGTGCCAAATGTCTCATTAGTCTCCAAACGCACTGTGGTGAAGCATGGAGCAATGTTTTCTAGCAGGGCAGACTTGAAGCACCAACGGCAATGTAAATGCTCTCAGTCTTTTATCTAATTCATTCGCACTGATCCCTAATAAAGGTGATCCCCTGCATGGCTTCCCCAAATACTGGCAGTGAAAACACAGCTGAGTACTGGAGATGCAAATGACCTTTCTATTTAATAATTCATATTCTAGTTATGAAGCTGTACCCGAGGCCTGGAGGAGCTCCCCTCCCATTCCTTCCCTGTAGTTTTTTGGAGAGACTGAATGAAGATCTGAGTCTCGGCTGTCAGCTGGCAAATCAAGCTGCTTCCTAATCAGCACAGCACTCCATTATTTAACCTTTTGCACCTTAAAGAAGCAGTGATACAGATCACTGATAGGAATTCAGTGATAATATGTCAACCCTTTTTCATTAAGCTTGCCAGCTCTCATTGTAACCTCGTCTCTCTTTCTGTCAGAATACAGTAAACTTTGCTTGATCCCACAGGGTCCGTGAGGTTTATTTCATTACAGAGTATGATATCTCCTAATGGAAACTAGGTAATAGTAATAGCAAGAACTAGCAAACAGGAGATTTTGTGTCAAAAGAGAATTCAATTTTAATTAATCTTTTCAGAGTAATTCAATTGAGTCTTCATAATGAACTGATTTCTGCTTTTCCCCACAGTTTCCTGCACTGATTATGTGTATTTTAAATCTGCAGCTCAGTATTCTGAGTACATCTACATAGCAAGGAAGAGTTACATGTCAGACCACATCTTTGGAGGTTCACTTGTATACAAGGATTGGATCTTTTCATATTAGTAGGACCACTGCATTGTGGTGGCAGAAGGAAGATCTTAGTGTTTTTTCCTTAGCTCTTTCTCCCTCACACAATGTGTGTGTACATGTATATCTATGTGTATGCATATATATATATAAGTAAATTATATGTTTTTCAGCTTTGTGTTGGGAAGAAGACTTCCCTCTTCCGACTTTTAATATAAATGTGCAAGAGACGTTTTATTGTTGCTTTCTCTGCATCCATTTAGCAGTGTACGAAAGAATTATGTGTCAGCGTCTAAGAGTGCGGTATATGTGTGTTTAGTCCCTGTCTATATCTACAGCCTACTGAGCCTGATGTAATAATTCATGCAGGGGTGACAGCCAATTTAGAAATGATCCTCCTGAAAATGGAAAGAAAATACACAGAATATATAAACTTGTAGTGTTATCTCATTTTAGTTGTTCTCCACCCTCCCAACCACGGCCTTCTACATTTTTATTCTGATCATCTTTCGGGCTGAAAAAATGATCTCTTGGAGTCATTCTGATTTTCCTGACATCACTTGAAATTAAAGCACTTTTATTTCGCAGACAATATTGTATTGATTATGGTGAGAATGCTTGTCACCCTGACGTGCTCTGCCTCCTCCCAGCCAGTGGGGGTCTGTCCTAAAGGATCGTGGGTGGAAGGTAAGTCAGGATTCACTTGCTTGAGGTGTAAAAAGCATGAACTCATGTAATCTCAGAGTAGTAGCTATTCATTGACACCCCCTTTGTGCACGTGTGCTGGACAGCACAGTCTGCTTGGGGGGAAACACGTGGCTCTGAGCAGGGAGCAGAGAACGTACCGTGCTCTCTCTCCCGCTCTCATTCCTAGTGCAGGCTGTAACAGGCAATAAATTAACGTATTTGTTTTAACCTTAGGCAAGGAAAAGTGACATATTGCTTATCTGGCAACACAGGGTGTCCATATCATCTCTGATGGATGGGGAACACACAAGCAAACAGAGACACCTTTGCAGAGGAGGAGCCCGATGAAAGGCAGTGCAGCTCCAGAAGTGAGAGGAGCCGCGTGCTCTGGAGTTGGGCATTCAGTGCCCAATTTATTTTCCATTTAATTCTCACCTTAGTTTTAGTTTAAATTGTTTTGATAACAGGAGGCTTCTGGATTTGGGAGTTTAGCACAGGGAGGGGAGAACACTAAGATTATGTCTCGCTGACTCTGTAAGTATTTATAATCTTGGCTTTGTTGTACAGTACAACTCGAATTCGGATGCAGTGCTTCCCCTCAATGCAGTAGGTAATACATCTAGCTGGAAAGCTTCAGTGGGATGGGGCAGGGCTAAAAAAGAGAAGAAAAAATTGAAGAGAAGAGGGAGGAGAGAAAAATGGATCGATAGAAAAATGGAAAAAACAATAAAAGGGATAAGAGTAGGGAGTACGAATGAAGCAATCGGGTGTATGCTAGAAAAAAGAAGGGAAAACACGAAGTGGCTTGAGGATAGCAAGAAATCTCCTCTTTCCAATAAATTAGAGTCTCCAGGAACCAAAACAAGAAATGGAGATAGACCGTTGCCTGATGCCTGATCAATGGAAGGAGCTAGAACAAAAGCCCAGAAGTGAAGGGAAAAAAAGGGGGAGTGCATCTGAAGATATATGCAGCTGGTGACAGGAGGGAGGTGGTGCTGCTTTATGCTGGGACGCAGAGATGCTGGTAGACCTGTCACTGGGGATTGTGATGGATAGAGATACATGGACCTACCAGGAGAACTCCCAGTTTGCTGAGAAATATTAAGAGAACTGTATTTGTATAGAACTATATATGAAAGAACTGTATTGCATTTATGGCTATTTATATAGGGGCTATTTATATATATGTATATATGGGCTATTTATTTGACATGCTGTAGAAATTTGCTTTTCATTAAGTGAAGAGAGAAAGTGAATCTGAGATAATAGTCTAATTTATAAAACAAAGCATCTTTTCCTTGGCATGCTTAATGAAGGAATCGTGCTCAAGCAGGGAAGGCAGCAGAAGGCAGCTGGAGTGAGCATCCGAGTGTGCCAGCCCCCGTGCCCAGCACAGGGTAACAGTGGTTACTGGATCAACAAATAGACTTGGCAGCTACTGGCCTTTCTTCTGGGGGCACTTCAGAGATCTCCCATTTCACAGCTTGTGCCTACAAGAGTGGCTTTGCCACGATGTGTTTTCCAAGAAGCACCTTGTACCGCTGCTCAGTACTGAGTTAGGTTTAGCGCTGTCTACACTGACAATATTTGTCATCACATAAACCCTCACCTTCTGCCTTCGTATTTTTGTAAATTTACCTGCGGAGAAGGTTATAGGCAGGTGGGGCTGGTCACTGCACGGAGGAGTGAGAGGGATGTGCTGAGGGGCCGTGGTAGAGAGCAAGGGTCTGGAGTCATTGCCTTTGTCTGGACAAAGAGCTGTGTCTCTCGGAAAGCAGAACAGATCAGTAAGGGTGAGGATCATGTACTCAGCTGCTTTAATTCTTGTGGGAATACTGGGACTGAGAAAAACTGGAGTAGAAGTGTAAAAACTCAGAAAAGTCTGTGGAAGGTTCTTGAGAAGTGTGCTTAGAAAATAAGATAGGTAGTAGAGAACCCAAAGGAAAAATCCATCTGTTCAGAACTCTCCATGCCAGGCTGCAAATACGAACCCTTTTTTCTTGAATGGAAGTGAAAGAGTATTAGAAAAATCTGTTTAGATTTTATGCTGTTGTTATGGTATGGCTGGCATTTCATTGGCTACCTGCTAAGTAGCGATGTCTAGTTACAGCATGCTATTTATTTCCTTCTTTTTTTTTGTATGCGTGTGTAATTTAAGCCATTCAAAGATCTAAAAGTGACAATTAAGGTAATAATTAAGAGAAATAATAATTAAAATATTTAAAAAGAGTAGGAGCTGTGCAGTCCATGCACTCGGTGGTGGCAATAAGTGAGGTGGTGATGGTTCAGGCACTAGTATCACTGAAAGCTATCACCATGCCAACCTCCTCAGCCATTTTGCTGTAGAGCTCTTCCAAAAATGACAGTGGGAAATAGGAGCCTTTTTTTTTTTTTTTTATGTGTTTGGGTTTTGTTTGTTTGTTACTTTTGCCAGTCTCCAGAAGAGCAGCAGTTACGTACTCAAGCAGTCCAGGACAGAAGCCTAGCCAGGCGGCGCCCATCACCACCGCGTCCCTAGCACCGGGAGCAGAAGGAGGGCCTTGCTCCTCTCGGTCCGTGCACAAGGCACAGCAGGGGTGTGGTGGTGGCACGGGGCCTTGGGGCCCTGCTGCACAAGTGGCACAGCCTGTCCTCGCCCCCACCCTCGCTATTGTCACTGTGGCCAGCAGCACAGTGTGAGGGCTAGTGAGGGCTCAGTGACCGGTGAGCAGCTCGCCCACTGGAACAAGGAGAGCCAAAGCTCCTGTTGGTAAAGCAAACAAGGAAAGAAAGCGATGTGAATGCATACCTACGTGATCTTGTGTTCTGGAAAGTCCAAAGGGATTGTAAAGCTGCCTAGCTTTGTGTCTTTTCACCGAGCAAGTGGTCTTCAAAGGACGTTTCAAGTGGAAATGTCTTTGCTGCTACTTGGTAATTGCTGTACCTTACCCCACATTGCATTCATATCTGTGCAGTGTTTTACCGAAAGTTTGGCAAAACACAGCTTTTTGGCTGACATAACGCAGCCCCATGTGTGTTGTGTAGAGGAACTGTGGCTCTGGGAGGGGACACAGGGCCAGGAGCTTGGTGCTGGCTGGATCCCCGAGGCAACTGCTCCCAGGCTCCGGTGTGGTGGCTGGCACTGGGAGCTTGACATGGGAAATAACCGAACCCAGTCCACCCAGTAAGTTACCAGCTCATTTTGAGTCTGGAGGGAAAAAGCAGCCTTCTGAGCTGCTGCCGTGTGCAGGGGGGAGGAGAGGGGCGCGCTGGAAGACGGGTTGTAGTTGCTGTTAATGGTGCGATTTGCCTGCCAGCCGAGGGGGTTATTAAAAGCTTTCGTGTTTTATGTTTTCTCTGCCCATATCTGTATTTTACTAAAATGTGACATGTGAAATGTAGATTAGGGTAGATCAAAACCAACCAGTTCTGGGAGCATTGACTTAGATGTGGATGCCTGAATTTTTTCAAGCTTTAGGATACCTTCCTGAACAAAGGAAAGCTGCCCAGCCAGCAGAGAAAGTTAAACACAAGGGAGAAATAATTTCTTTGTTCATCTGCTGCCAAATGACAGACACTTAACAAAGCATGCATCTAAACAAACATCTTCACTATTTTTCCAGCCATTTATTAGAGCTGTCGCTCTCGAGACTGGTTATGTTCTGAAGGACAGGTGCACCAAATTCCTTGGTAAAAAGCACGGGGACTTTGGGGTTTGAAATTATTCCTTTTATCTCCCTCTGTGCCCTGCTGTGTCCCCCTCTCACCCTGCAGCCTCCATTCCCCTGCTTGTGCCTGTACCCTCATCCTCCCGTCCCCGCATTCCCGGCCAGCTGGGGGGAGCAGCACCTCCCTCCCTGCACTGTGTGCCGGCAGCTCTGCCTACAAACAGGTAGATAAAGAGCCTGGTTGGAAAGGATAAACACACCACAACGGTCAGCAATACTGAAGGTACGCTGTAAGTTGAATGTCTTAGATGAAAGTAGCTGCAGCATGTTCAGATGGCCACATCCTGTGCTGAGTGGGACCCAGCAAACCAGAATTAACTGCTCTGAAGTTAGCAGATGCTCGGGATCTGCATCGACATAGTCACAGCTGGAACTGGGCTGTCTGAGAGGCCTGAAGCGAAGGCGAACAGCTCCTGTTGGGCTGAGCGCGGCCGGAGCAGCCCGGGAGCACCGGGGCTGGGGCGCCATTTCACTCCTTCGTAGTTTTTAATAACTCTGGCTTTTAGCACTTCCACTTATTATTGCAGTGGCTGACAGGGGACCTACAGGAAAATCCAGCATTATTGAAACTGAAAAGGTCAGTTTTGTTGAGCGTTTCCATGGTGAAAATAATAAATTAAATATATTCAGACTTTTCAGGCTATTCAGATCTGTGAGTGGGGCTGACCAAGATTTTCCTGCGAGCTATTTGAATAGTATCTTGTTGCACAGCTTTTATGACTGAGGTGGGGTTTTCTTCAGTCAGAAATAAGATCTTTTTCTTTGTTAAGCCACATTCTTCAGCTGCTGCAGCGCTGTCAATGAGCAAACCACAACGAGGTAGGCAGCATGGAAGGCACCTTTCCATGTAACCATTTCTGTTTCACTGCTAAGGCTGGGATTTGCTTCCCCTTCCATTCTGCATGCAGACTCCCATTGCCTGACCTGGTAACAGGTGTTTTGAGTAAATATTCCTTCATTTGCCTCTGGCAAATGCCACTTAGGCTTGTCCATCTCCTGCTGGTGTCAGTGAGGTCTTTGCTTTGTGCTTGCTGAGGGTTGGGTTAGTCCACAATGGAGCGTGTTTTATTAGGACTCAGGCTGATGCTGGTTGATTCCTGAGGTAAGCTCTCTCTCATTTCTTGAGCATTGGGCGGTGTTTGCAGCTGCTGTGAACTCAGTAGGCACAGATATGGGCAGTGCTCTCTAGGGCACTGGACCTTGAAGCTGCCCTCCTTCTGTCTGCAGCACCAGCCAGCAGAGAATTACTGCCCCAGCAAATGCATGCTGGAGCCAGAGAGACTGTGCCCTTGCCTCCTTGCACGATTTCTGGCACAGAGCAGCTAGCACATTTCTTGTTTGGTGTTTGTAACTAAAGACCCAGTCCTGATCTATGAATTTTCAAATAATTTCTCATCAGTATCACGTACTTTCTATATTTCTTTTCCTCTCTGCTTGTTACTGAAGTGCCATAGGCATGAAAGTGAGGTCTTCCCTTTTAAAGAGTTCATCCTTTCCTACCACTCACTGCTAATTAGTTCTTTCTTCCCATAATTTTAATAAAACTCTCTCAGTCCCAGGGACGGTGGTATCTACTACTGGGTTCCTCAGCTCCTGCGGCGTACAGCACTAGTGCTGTGGGAGCCTTTTTGCATAAGCACATAAAAGGGTGTCCTATAACCTCCCCAGCAGTTGCGTCAACGTTGGAATATGTGTGAATTATTTAAAAGGTATAGAAGGGAGAGCTCACTGCAAAGGTGAACCTCTGTTCCACAGTTAGGTGGCAGTCCCTATCCCTGCATCTGATAACTGTACAGTCAGGGCTGCAACGTGCTGATCCTGCTTCTATTTTGGCAAACGCTGTCCTTACTGGCCTTGCAGGTGAGCTACAGACCTGCTCCCCTTCCAGCCCAGGCTGGCACAGGCTGAGCCCAGCCCCGGTTTGTGCAGCAGGACACCGAGGATGTGGTTGTCATGTTAATTCAACACCAGCCTGGGTTTTACGATCTTGGATCAGTGTCCTTCACTGCCTCCTACCCCAGACTCCTTTTTATCATGTCTTCTCCTGCTCACGTTGCTGCTCACCCCTGCATGACCCTTTTGCCACTCCTCTTGGAATCACAAGAAGCTGGGAATGGCTGAGTCTCCTATTTTACTTGCAAGACACAACTGTATGTAAATTGAGGGAATTAACTTTGGTTGTTTTTTTTCTTTCTTTTTCTTTCTTTTTTTTTCTTTTTCCCACACTAGACTGCAGTATGTATAATATTGTAATCCTTGTATAATATCCTCACAGTTTGTATAGATCCCAGTTTTCCTATACCCTTATACCCGGCAGTTTCTGGATGTGATACCATCCACCATATGGCAGCGCGTAGCTGGCAGGAGGCTGTGCAGTGTGCCTTGCCTCACCTGCCTTTCCACCCTCCACCAGATCTGGTGGTTCATCCAGAGAACTCGCTGGTGAGTTTTTCCCACGTTGCACATGCATTAAATACTCATAGCTTTTAGCTGTTATTGCTGACTTCAGAGGCATTCTTCAGCCTGGACAGCTCAGACCTGTTTCATTTGGCATTCATTGCAGCATGAATTGAAGACTGAGGAACTGGAAAACAAGTAGATTGCAGACTTTTCTTATCCACTACCACGATGAGCTTATACTCACCCTGCACTGCATACACATGTACACATACTTGCTTACTCACTCATGGTGGTTTGGTTGTTTACTTCTCAGCACAGACAGTTTTTCTATTAAAATCTGCAGAAGTTTTATTTTTAAAAACAGATAAGCACCCGCAAGTTCGTATACATGGCTTGGTATTCATGGCTTTGCTATTTTCCATTTCCCAGTGACACAAGTTTAAATGTAGCCAGCAAACTCAGAATAGAAAAGACCAAACATTTTTGTGATCAAAACGAAGACCCAGCAGTCGCTGTTTTAGCCTGTTTCTTAGGGAATATGGTGAACTCTGCAGAATTATTCATTTACTACACAAATGAAATAAAACAGGTCCTTGCCCCTTTCTCCCACAGCATAAATCCAATCCACTGTAACATAATATTACTGTGATGTATAGTATTGTAGGAAGCGGTTACAGAGATGGAATGAAAGAAGAAATGCCCAAGAATGTTACTACCAATCATTATGTACTTTACAGCTGAACTGAAGGACCTACTTTTACTCGGTAAGTTTACATGCTCATAGGAAATACAACACAGGCCAATATGGAGACGAAAGGAGAGGAATTATCCCTACTGCAAGGGTAAGGAAGTGAGGAACAGGGACCGTGAGGAAGCCACTCAGATGATGTGAGGAATCCGTGGCAGAGCTGGAGCTCAATGCAGAGTCCCAGTGCAGAAGCATCTTATCAGGAAGATCTTCCTTCCTCTTATTAATAATAATCTTTCAAATACGATTTTATGTATGTTTAAATTTAATAACTCACCCTTCAGGAAGAGCTCAGTCCTGCTAGATACTACATCCAACTTGGGTTGGCTTAGATCTGTCAGGAACTGAGGATGCTCCTCTTTTCCTGAATCAAGCCCTTAGCGAAGCCGATACTATTGACAGATTACCATTTACAGCTCTTTATTGCTTACTGTAGGTTTATTGCAACCTCCTTTCCCGCTTAGTTCTCCTTCCCTCACTCTGAGCAAACATAATGTACAGCCCATGTAAATATAAAACATTAAGCAATTACTGGGTTATTTCAAATGCAGTGCTAATAATACATCATTTCTGAAAACCACAGCTTCACATGTAGGGCATGCTGTACCAGTCATCTCATACGATGCTCACTGGAAAGTGAGCTCAGCCATTACCGTTCTATCACTGAGTTATTACTCACTCACCCCAGGAAACAAAGGGGAGTCCCTGAGGTTAATGTGGTTAGTAAAGCAATTTGAGGAAGCTGAGCTCATATCTGCTTACACAGTGTACTCAAGACATTTAAACAGCAGACTTCAATCTCCTGCTCTTTTCTGTCAACTCTTACATCACTGTCCTTCTTTTGTAATGACTGCAAGTGTTCTGCTGAAATAAGAAATGGTGAATTTGAGGATTTGCTATGTGCAGAGTCCCTAAGGCAAATTGCCTGGCACCAGCTGTAAGAGACGAGACGTGGGTTCCTTGCTGAAAATGGAGTCTCTCGGATTTGTTTGGCTTTTGTGCCCCAAATCCTCCTCAGTCCTGTCCCACTCAGCCCTGGGTGAGTCCTGGAAGAGACCTGGGTGCTGCCAACGGGGAAGAAAGGCAGGGGTGCTGCCAGGGCCTGCGTCTTGGGTGCTTGGTGTCTGGGCAAACAGGAAGGAAATGTTCCTGCCTTCCTTAGGACAGGAATATTGCCCCAGCCGTGTCAGTAGCGAGGGTCCTCAGTGGAAGGCGGGCCTGCAGTGCCGTCAGTCTTTGATGCAAAGAACCTCTCCAGAATGTTCTTTCAGGCAACAGTATCCCCACATCTCTGTCGCTGGCCCCATGAGCTGACGTGGAAATGATGGGGCCTTGAAGGAAGGTGCGATGTCAGCCTGCATCTGGTTAGTGCTGGGACAGAGCCGCCTCTGAGAGGCAGGGAGATGCAGTGCTTTGGCCTGGCTCCCTCTACAATGCATACAGCATATCTGAGGGTGTTAAATTTTTTAATAAGTGCCAAAGGCACATTGGTAGGGCAGTCTCAGAGAAGTTTGTGGTGCCTGTGTTATGCCTGTTTGGTGGGTAAACAGCAGAATGAATCTCTGGAGCTGTCAATCCAGCGCTGAAGTCCCTGAAAAAGATGCTTTTAAGGAAAGGTACAGATGCATTTTGCTTCGTTGGAATAGAGAGATGAAAAAAGTTAGGATGTGCTCAAAAATCCTACTTGCTGCTATTTATAGGCTTCTTCACTCCCCCAAATAATCCGTCTTCTGAATTTCATTTGGTGAAACATTAAAATCCCCATGTTGTGGGATCTTACTGTGCAGCAGGCTCAGAGTGACTCACAGACAACACCACACTGACCTCTGCAAATTGCTGTGCCCCACACTAATTATTTCTGGTTTAATAGATCTTGTTTTGAATGGAAATGTCATCGTTTCCAGGCAGAGGCAGGTCCTCCGTGGGCCGTGAAGGCCGGGGCTGTGCTGTGGGCCCCGGGCCTGGCCTTTGCGGGAAGGCCCGTCCGGCACCACGCGCCCCAGCTGCGGATGGCAGCTCTGCTTTTTTCTTCAGCCATGATAAATGAGTTTTTACTGATGGATTTTTGGCTGGCCTTTTCCAGACACTTGGCTCACAGCTCAGCTAGTTGTCATAGCAGTAATGGGACTGCCCATGATCCCGATAAGGGGTCGGCTGGCTGACGGATTATCTTGCCCTTTCGTTTTTTTTTACTTCATGAAAAATGCACTTCTTATGTTTTCTTGAAAATAAGTGATCTGCGATTCCAATCTGGGACGCTTGGTGTTTGGATGCTTATATGGGAAGGGTTGGTGTGCTAGAAAGAAGTGCATATCACAGGAGTGTGATTTCAGTCTTTGAACCTCGTTAAATTTGGAGTGTTAGAGGGTACCTCTGGTACAGAGTCCGCATTTAATTTGTGCGTGTGTAGGAATAAGCAGTGCTCACTTATCCCTGCATCATTTACCAATTACATAAACAGCATCTATAATTATGTTTCATTTATTTAGGTTTTCTCTAGTGGGATTTCCTTGAGGACAGAGACTGGGACAGAATTAGAAGTATATGGCCAGGTTAGCAGTGAGGCATTATCCCAGGCTGGCTGTGGCTGGATGTGATTTCCATTTGATTTCAGTGTGTGAGAGCAGTAGCTGCAGTCTAATTCTTTATGGACATGATAAAAGTCTTCCAAGCTGAACATTAATTGACAGGTGGTTTGGATGGCCCTGGTAATAATCTGCAGCAGGGCTGAGGCATGTTTGTTTGTGGGGAAATAACGGAACCTGGGACATGGTGAGGAAGTCTCCACAAGCTGTGCTTGTAATGCACTTGTCTTGTGAACGGACAAATGTTTCCAGTGTCAGACTTGTGCTTTTGTTAAATTCAGAATTTCAATGCATTTAAGAAGCACTGATCAATAGCTCTTCACATCTTTCTCTCTTTCTGATGTACAGAATTTGCTGAGCATGGATGAGAGGCGCAGCTGCAAGTAACAGGCCTGCAATTCAGTCCTCTGGGAGATGCTGGCCTGGTTTGGTAAAATGAGTATTTTTGGAAGAAAAAAATTTATGATAGAAACCTTAAGAAGCTGCAAAAATAAATGTTTTCAGTTCAGAACTGGAGAAAATTTAGATGTTTTCAGCTTTACCATAAAAAGGTGGACTTCTTTCAGGAGGAGGAAAACCCCCCACATTTCTGCCATCTCTTGTTCTGTAACTCACCCCTCAAACATCCCCCACAGAAATTCCCCAAGGCTTTCATAAAAGAAAATTAGATGGAAAAATTCCAAGCAACCTTGTTATTTACAAAGGGAATTTTTATCAGCTCTCAGTTTGCAGAAAAAAAAAATCTCATTCCTCCAGAAGAAGCAACCCAGACATAACTCTTTTAATGAATTTCAACCACGAGCATCACTTTGTGATTTATTGGTCAAACTCTAGTCAAGACTCAGATATTGATAGTACTGCAAACAGAGGCGAGATTGGCAGATAACTTTTCTCACATTTTGCAGAAGAAATGACAAATTCCTAGTATTTATTATCCTTAAATAACTTGCCATAGTCCAAGGCTACCCTCTGTACTTCGCCAAAGCTCACGGTGACTTAGAATAATTTCACTGAGTTCACAATTTAATCTGAGAGCTGGGACTGACCATGTACCTGTGTACGAATATTAAGCATCCCACAAAGCTTTTTGAAACTTTGAGCAAGCTTTATTTGGCATTTTGTGTATACTAGAGATATCCGGACTAACAGCTTGCTAGGAGGGACTTGAATTTGCGTTTCCCAAACCCCAGGGACTGCCGCAATCATGAGGTAAGTTGCAGTTTGCTTTCTCCCAGTATCTCTCATGCAGAGAGATTTGAATTTGTTCCCCTCTGAAAGCGGCAGAATCAATGGGCTACCCTGGCAGGCTCTTGGGGCAACTAAATAGTTAATTATGCAGTAAATAGCACAAATGGGGAAAAAAGGCACTGCTGAGAGTTCTCCCAGCCAGGAGAGCCTGGGCACCTCCCTGTGGCATCACCATCCAAATGCTGATGGGAATCAGCCTGGACTTCTCTGCCTTGTCCAGAAATGCCTGGCACCGAGATGCTACTCAGCAAATATGTCAATGAAATAGATAAATTCTCACTTTTGGGGAAGGTGGGGGGAAGTTGATTAATTGATGTTTTCTGACAAAACATGTTTTGCCAGAAAATCCCTGCCCAGTTCTAATTAGAATGCTGTATCTGGCCTGCTTGATTTAGGCTTATAACTCTGTTTGGAGATCAGATGGTGAATTTTTACCACTGAGAGCAATTTCCTAAAAATCTGTTTAGTATTCTGGCAGTTTGCAAGATGGAAAAAAAAATCTAAAAAATGCTTAGGGGCAAATTTTCTGCTTGGTGCACAGGGAGTTGTAACGCAATAATTGCAGCTGGGTGGGTAACTCACTGCACTGGAAATTTACTCCATAATATCTTGAGATTATAAAGCAAGGTGGTTTTCTACATAAACTTTAGTTTCTTTGCCTCTTTGGATATCAACTTTGCAACTAAGAGGAAGCTGGCAAAATTTTAATGCAAAGAGAGGGGGAACGTGCACTATTGCTTAATCAAAAGCAGCTGAAATAGCTAAGGTAGGTTTCTGCTGGTTGCCAGTGTTACCATTTCTTAAAATTCATGTGGTAATTGAATCTAATGTTTGTGCTGGAAGCTGAATGCATTTCAAATGTGAATTAGACCTATGTAATGTAGAACAGCAGTGCATAATTAAGGTGTTTCATAAGTGAGATTTAGATTTGCATTATGCGCTGATTCTCAAGACATCCACAAACTTCTTCACAAAATGAACCCAATACCCTTAGAGTAAAGGTACCATTTCATCATGCACAATATTTTCATCTAGGAATTATGAAAATGAACGAGACATTAAAAAAAATGAACCAGATTTTCCCTTTTGTGCAAGCTGTATTAAGAAACTTTGCAAGTATTTGGGATGGAGGAGAAATGGGGAAGACAGGACTTCAGTATGGAGGTTTATGTAGGGGCAGTGGTAGAGATGAGCCACCTGATTGTCTCTGCTCTAGTGTTTAACAGGACATTGGGATCTGAACTTATGAAACTCAAGATCTTTTCAGAGCATACCTAATACTTTTTAATTTCAGACAGCTTTGATTCCCTCAACAAGGGGAAGATTTGTTCTAGGTGATCAAGCTAAATCTAATGCAGATGAAATTCATGATCCATACAAGCTGGAGATCCGAGGGGTCTCAGCACCCACTACTTGCATCTCCTGACCCTTTCCAGTTGAGCTGGATTACTTGCTGATGGGGCACTGCTGAGACCATCTACATTGGCTGCTTGATTTTCTGCTTGTTTCGCACTGGGTAGGTGTCGTGGTGGGCATAAAAACACTCTGAAGGCATTAGAACTTTCTTCCATGAGTATCATGGACCCCAGGAACTGGGTCTATGGATCTGAGAGGTGAAACAGCAAAGTTGGATGTAAGCAATGCTGAGAGCACATGCGACTTCTGTGCTACCAAGATTAGGAGGAATTAAATTCTGGCTCTGTCTCCAGAATGCTCTTAATTAGAGATGACTGGAAAATCTGATATACTTTAGAGGTTTTGACAGCGACTGAGACGTGGATGAGTTGGGGTGAGAGTTTTTGTTAACTTTAACTTCCAGATTGCTCTTGGCAGCGCTAGTAAGCATGTTGAATAAGGCATTAATTTTAGTTTTAAATGTTCTCACATTTCCATAAGCTTTTATTTTTAAGTTCCTCCTGTTCAACATATATTACTAAGAACATAGAAGATGTATTAATTTAAAAATTTCCCTAGCTGTTAGGATATTTCTTAAACCATCCTAATCTGCCAACGGAAATGCAAACACAAATAATTCCCCAGTATTACACTCAAAATGTAAGGAAGACACAAATAACCCAATTAGCCTTTCCCTATCATCATTACATCGACATGGGAGGGATGAAGATCATGCTAAAAAAATCATGGTTTTGAAATGATTGTGTAAGTTGGAGAAGTTCTTCCTAACCAGCACTCACAGAATACAATGCCAGTGTCAAAATCCTCTCCTTGTGCAGAGAATTTTGAAAGAACAGAGAAGCAGAACAAAATGTTACCGAGAGAGTTCTGTAAAATGCGTGTTTCACTTCATAAGGGCTGCTGCAAGAATATTCTTCTGATTTTGACCTTTGTGAGTTTAACATTGCAATGCCGTGGCTGGAGCTTTGGATTCAGCTGGAGATAAAAACCTAAAAATAAACCTAATTTGTTCTAAGACAGAAACTTGAGGCCTGTGTAACTCTAACGTGCAATTACAGGTGTGCTCAGGTTCACTCAGCTGGTTCCTATAGAGAATCAGTTGATAACACTTGCAGTGTTAATTTAAAGCTGGTAGCAGAAGCTGCCAAAAGACAAATCAGGCAGGTTTCCTGCAGCTTTATATTTCTCTAGAATCCTTCTTCCAAATGAGTAGTTTTCTCCTACTGCTAATTCATTAATGTTACAGTACCGTGCATTGCTGTTGGAATAAGATGTGGGATTTTTTCAGGGTGAATGTTACCATTATGGCTATAAGCAGAAAAAAGCAACGTGCTTGCAAATCAGATTTTCACAGGGTTGTTGCTATGAGTTTGGTGCATTGTGGTTGGGTCCAGGTGGTTGGGTACAGCTCCTGACTGGTGATGGTCCAAGCAGGCTGGTGCGGCTGAGGCTGCGCTTGTTGGACCTAGAGCTAGGTCATGGTGACTGCAGTTACATGCCCATGTGCTTCTGCCAAATAGACAGGGTTCTCATAATTTCTTCACCTTCGTGGTGCTTTGTAGAGTCTGGGCTTTGGGGATGCTGATGGAGGGCTCCCTGCCACTGTCTGTGCTTCAGAAGCTGTCTGCCATAGGCTGTGGAGCAGCTCTCTGCAGCTGGCGGAAAAGCTCTGGGCTGAGCAGCAACCCCAAAGACGTAGAGCTAGACAGTAGGAGGTCAGTGTGAACTGGATAATTCTCCAGCAAGGGGGCATTTTAAGTGCAATTGCACAAGCTTGTCTGATCCTAAAATTTGATTAAGAACAAATAAAATTATATTGCTGGGCAGTCAGAGACTTCTCCGAGACCACTTTAAGTCCTTGCCTAGAGCAGTCTATGAATATTCAATGTGATGACCTCTCTGATAATATTGCAATCACCTGAACATACCGATCATGACTTTTCTTTAATCATTAAAGGAGGTTGTTTTCCATTATTGTTCCCTTTGATTGATTGGCATACCTTGAACTCAACTCCTCAGTAAAACCTCCCTGATCATTGTATGCTGATCTTGGCAATGCCTTCCTTATTGCGTGATTGATTATTTGAAGTCTGAAGTAGTTGTGTGAGTACCTGCTAAACCAGTTCTAGATTATGTAGGTGGTTTTGACTTTTCGTCTTCTAAAAACTGCCATCTTCACACTGTCTATGAACCAGCTTGACCAGGTCTCTGTGTGGGACCAGGCATGCTGAAGCGACCTAGCGGAGACAGGTGCCTGCACCCCTCAGGGCACCGGGATGCTCCCAAATGTCCCCTCTGGGGGAGTTCCCACCTCTGCCCACCTGGGCACAGGGATCGGCTCCTGCTGGGGCAGAAAGCACACTGTAGGCACATGCAAATTTTGTCTGCAGCCCTGGCTGGAGACAGATGAAACGGTGGGCTTATTGTGTCTCTTCCTGCAAGCCCCCATCAGCAGGCTGAGGGCAGCTCCTCCCCGTGGGGCAGCGGCAGTGCCTGCTGCCGGGAGCTGAGGCTCGTGCCTGCAGTGGCTGGCAGCGAGCAGCGCGGTCACGGTGCCGGCAGGCTTCCCAGATGTCATCCTGGCTTATCACATGGCCACACGTACCCATGTGGGAGGGAGGGAATCAGAAAGAAATGGGATGGCTGAGGTACCTCAGGAAGCCGTTGTTCCCGTAACTTTGGTTCCTCCCAGGGTCTCGTTAACCCATTCTCAAAGCCCCCCGGCCTGGTGTCTCTTCCCCAAGGGAGCTTCAGTGTTTCTTCAACACTTCACTGTTCAGAGGATTACAACATTTTTTTCTGACGTCTAACTTGAATCGTTCTTGCTGCCATTAAAACCAACTTCTTCCTATTTGGACAACTGTGGACAAAGAAAGCATTTGATTCCTTGTGGCTTTGTAGGAGAATGTTAGGCTAAACAAAAGTGCTCATTCATGGGGGCCATGTATCAGTTGGTCCAGGTCTCTCCTGAGGGGCAGTGCCCCAGACTGGCTTCATTTTCCCAACAAAAGCCTTGTCAGTGCTGGGAAGAATGGAAGGGCTGCTCTGCACACCTTGCAGACCATCCTTTATTTATGCATGCATGTTTGTCTCTTTCAAAATTGTGGCATTCTTGATTCACACTCAGTGTAATTTACTATAATTGCTAGATCCTTTTCTAAAGAACTTCCAACTAATCAATTTTTCTCCATCCTGTATTTGTGCAGTTGATTATTTTTGTATGCTCTAATTGAAATGCACCCTATTGTCTGTGCTAGGTCTCCAGCTTGTCAGGGCCATTTATAATTCTGATCCTATCCTTGCACACATTTGCAGTCCCTTCTGGCTGGGGGTCATTTGCAAATGTACTGAGAATATATTCTGTCTCCCAGGTCACTAATGTGGCATTGAACAAAACTGGCTCAGGACAAATCCGCAAGGAATCCCTTTGTTTTGTGCATCCTTCCACTCTGACAGTAAACAATCAATAACTCCTCCCCGGCTGTAGTCACCTTGTCTTTCTTGCATTCACCTACAGGAGTTTCATCTACATTGTGTATCCATAACGTGTATACAATACCGTGTGAAACAGTGTCAGAGACTAGGTGAAGTATGACATTTGCTCTTCTCCCTTATCCACAAGGTCTGTTACCTTGTTGCAGAATTAAATTATATTGTTTTGACATTATTTTTATGTGACAAATTCATCTGTGGTGCTGTTCATCTCCTTCATGTCTTCCGTGAGCTTACAAATCACTTGTTTGTTTGTTCCAGAATTCTTGGCTGCCCTTTTATTCTCCAGCTCTGCCTTCTTCCCCTGTGTTAAACGCAGGCACTGTTGTTCTCCGGTTGCCCTGTGCCTCCTCTGAGGCTTCTCGAAGGTGAACTCCTTCCCAGGGACTCCTAATGATGTCCCTGACTGGTTCAGCCTAATAACCGGCAGGATCTATATCTCAGAAACTAATTGGCCAAAGCAATCAGAAAGATCTAACTTACCGAAGTACCCTTGAAAGTTTTTTTTATTTTTCTCTTCCCTTAATGTAGATGGTGATAGAAACTTCCATCAGAAGTTTTAATTGTTAGTTTTCTACACTGAGTTGACCTTTTGATGGAGATCATTGCTGAAAAGAAAGCCTTGAAATCATCAGCATTCACCTCTGCCGAGCCACAGAATGACACTCCTACTGGTTTTCATCTTAATATTCAGTTACACTCACAGTGTCTTAGCTGCACCGTTTTGTGATATCTCTTCAGTGATTTTGCTCAGCCTACTTTGCAGTTTGTTAATGTCTGTCCTGATGGGGTCAGGTGCTTTGTAAAACCACATCACCCCAGGAGCAAAGAGGGAACATCCTGCAGGGTGGTGAGCCAGAGGTCTGCTAAGGACAGCCCTTCTGCTCATCCACAGTTACTCAGCGATCAAACAGAAATAGGTATGTCGTAAAGTCACTCCCATCCCTTGTTCTGGGTCCATGCTAAGTCAGTGTAGACTAATGAGGTGATCTGGCCCTCATTTTACCATTTAGGAGGCAGAAGGCAACTGGTAAATATCACAGACAATCCTTGTCTTCATGCGTAGCTGCTCTATTGCATTTCTGTCTTACACGGCTGTGTACAGTGGAGCCAAAGGACAGCAGCTGGGAGGAAATTGCAGACAATGAAAGTCCTCTGGCCCAAGCGCTCATTGTGATGTATGGAAGAATTGTGTTAATTTATATGAAGTGCCTTTTGCTAAGGCTGCTTCTGCTTGAATTTGATTTTGAAAAGAAAAAAATTATTCTCCCTTCTTACTGCAGACTTCATAATGCCTTTTGTATTCTGTGGTCAGGTCACTCGGTACCTGAAGCATCCTGCTGCTTCCTTGCTGCAGATAAAATAGTGCCTTTTGTTTCCCCTCGCCCAGGCCTGACCCCTCCGTTTACCGTGCCATCCACTTCTTTCTGGTGTCTTAATTTTAGTGGGCTCAGCAGGCACAGGAGGAAGATTTTGAGGAGGATTTAAAGGAGACAGTGTTGTGGGTACTGACATTCTCCTCCTGGTTTCAGCCCAGGGCCTCTAACAACAGCAGCAGGGTCCTTCCTCCAGTGCCCTACGTCAGCTGGATTCATCAACCTTTCAGCACGTAGTGAGAGCCCTCTCACCCTCGGCACGGGGAAGTTACGTTCCCCCAGAGGGCCTGGTCCGCAGCCTCCCCGAGTGTGAGCCAGCCTCAGAATTACAGCCAATTCCCACCGGAGCCGGTCTGTTTATATCCCAAGACTGCCACGATCCCTTGGCCCTTGAGGGGTTATGGGCACAAAGTGGGAAGAAATGGAGGGATTTTCATTTGCACCACTTCTTACATGAATCAAGAAGTCCTCAGGCCTTGGCAGCTGCGCTGGCATCGCCATGCCTGCACTGGGCAGCTTACGCAGGACACGTTCATCATAAAAGTCCGTCAATATCCATCACGTGTCAGCCCTCCTCTTTATGGGATAACCCAGGGGTCAGCGTCAGGCCAGCTGTGCCCCCTGCTGTATGTGCTGCCCTGAACAGTGAGGGGGCAAGGGGGCGGCCTCCTGGGGGGCTGCCTGAGCCGCTGTGTCCTTGGTAGGAGCGTGCTGGGGCTTGCAGCTGGGCACGAGCCTTCCCTGGGGACGATATCATCTCCTCTCTTTAGGAAATACTGTTTTCTTCCTCTAGACTTCCCAGCTCTTTTAACCAGGATCCATCCCCAGATCTTGACTTCTGTTTTACCACCTCTTCTCTACCACTCAGTACCCAAGCTGGAAAAAATCTAACCACCCCTTCACAGCTAATAAAGCATGACTACTCTCACCCTGTGCTTTTCTCCCGTACCTCTGCTGAATCTTTCTTTACTTGTAACCCCTCCACCTCATTTTCTGTCTTATTACTCCTCTCATACTTGTCACTCACCCATTTTAAGACTTTCCTGTACCTGATAGATGTGGTAAATGAGAATTGGATTCCTAGTAATTAGATAAAGTTCTGACTCTTGTGTGAAGACAGGGTTAGAAAGGTCAATTCCAGCTAGTTCTGAAGGAAACTAGCAGGAGCTAATGTATAAATCAGAATGGGAAGTCAAATTTCTTCCTATTTACTGTTTAAAAAAAATGAAAGAACATAGAAAGTTTAAATTGCATTGAAAGACCACAATTTTCAAACTAGTATTTTTAACATATTAGGAGTGCATGGAACTTACTACTCTTGTACAGAAAATAGTGATGTTCATGGGAAAATGAGTGAGATATTTATGTATATGGCTAAAGAGAATTAATACCGTTAGGGAAGATCTAATAAATAGAAGACATTTGTAAGGTGTATATTTAAGATATATTTATGTGTGTGCTTGGAAGTAAAATCCTTGGCTTCAGACCATAAAGCAACCACTGATGGGAGAGAGTTCTGTTCTAAGATGTGTAGCTGCGTGCGCAGTCCTGGGAAGCACTCGGTGCTGGGTGCCACCAGAGACAGCACATGGGACAACGCGAACCACGGGGCCCTCTTCAGGTGCCTGCGGCACCAGGTCGAGTGTCTCGTAGCTGTTGACACCGCAGGGTGTTACAGGCACCCTGGTTACATGTGCTGCCTGGCTTTTGCTCAGGGTAGTAAAGTAGCTTCTCTGTATATCAGAAAAAAATCCAGGGATCTCTAAATGGGAACAAACGGCCAGGTGGATTTTTGCTTTTATAAAACTTCCTGCGTTAAATACACAGAATAAGGCTCGGAGGGAATTTGTGCTTTGTGTTCCCAGCACATGCCACAGAGCAGTTCTGCCTGGGAGAGCTGACACCTGGAAGATGCTTCGCTGAACACCTTGGAACTTCTCTCTGCCCCCAGCTATGTGGACATGTATACAGATATACATGTATACATTTTCCTGAGAAGCATTTTCTCCTATTGCTTACTTTAAATATTGCACATCAATATTTTTGTCACTATTTTGTTCTTCATTAGCTCTTTAAAGCTGATATTAACTAGTAAATTAGATCCAAAGCCAGCCATAAAAGCTGTCACTGACTGACAGAGAAGAGCTTGGTATTTGATTGGAAATAACCACAACTATTGCAGCTATAGCATTGGCAATAGAGTAATAAAACTAAGCACATCTCTCGAGGGCTCTACATATTGAATGATCTAAGCCTTGTAAATCTTCTGTCATGCAGCAAAATACCAGTATAGCTCATTTACAATAGACAAGCTAAGGTAGAGTGTGAGTCAGTCTCCAAGAGTCAAAGCAAACCCTCAGCAGCTGAGGAAAACAGCTGCTGGCGAGCGTGTGTTTAGCTGCATCGCACACATCTCCCTGTGCTTGGTGCTGTCCAAGGACAGAGCAAACTGGAGAGGCTTCACCCGAGGTGCACGGGTGCAGGAGAGGCAGAGTGGGAGGTGTGTGAAGATACGGGGAGGGAGCGTTGGTCAGCAGGGTCACTGCCCTACAGCCTGCGCTTCGTCAGCACCGCAGCAGCGTGGGGAGCCCCTGGTAAAATCGAGCCTTTGAGCACACGTGGAGACATCGGCATCAGTAATGGTAGAGGATTAGGTATTGTTGCAACTCTTTGATAGATAGCTACAGCAAATAGGAGGCAGATAAGATGCTGTGATAAAAAGACAAATAGGTTACACAAGATACACTAGAAAGAAAACAAATTGGATTGCTTTATAAATCACACCAGAGCTGTGTGATACAAAACTTTGGGCTTTGCCAGAGAGGCTAATGGGGAGGTACGGGCAGCACCCCAGATCAGGAGAGCAGGACAAAGGTAAATGAGAGAAGCTGCATGTCAGGAGAGCTGTGTGAATTCCAGGACGTTATCATTCTGTCAGCTATCACTTAGACCTGGATTCGCACCTATCCTGCCACTTTTATCAATGACTTCAGCTTACAGAGCAGCACAGCTGTTCACAAAGGACTCAGGGTTCCTGAAAATCTTCTGGTGATGTTAGTGGTCCGGGGAGCAGACCCTGTATCTTGCTTCCCTTTGCTGTCAAAGTGCTGTGTGCTTCTTCATCCCCCCGCACCCGGGATCACACCTCACGTGCTCAGGAGTAGCGGTGTCAGGGCTTCCATCCTCTACCAGGCACGAGGGTGTTTTGAACAGCTCCATCCATGAGGCAGCAGAGTAGAAATCTGGGTAGGATCCTATTTTGCAGGGATGTGGGGGCAGCCGAGCCATGAGCCATGTGGGGGTGTTGTCAGGATTTCTGAAAGTCCCTCTGGAGCTGGTGTGTTTCATCCTTTTTTATAATCTTCTTGAGCTAAATGACACATTGATAAACTGTCTAGGATAAATAGCGTTTTCCAGACATTACCAGACAGTGGGGACTTTTTCAATGATCCTTTGTCACCGTTTAAGATCAAAAAGGTTTGTAACTACTGAGATGGGAGGAAGAAAAAGCTTCTTGCTATTGCAGTGTTTAAGTATCCCATTGTTTAGTTAACGCGTTTTGACAGATGTGGTTTCAAGATGCATAGAAGTTTTAAAAAAATACCTATATAAACCTCATCAGTCGAGGACTGGAATTTAGATTTACTTCTTACTGAATGGTGCTATTGTGTTATACCGTGCAGCTAGTGAGAATGCATAGCTGTAACAGTGCCTGGATTTAAACCACTATATACCAGGTGGACTTGCGCGGAGTGATCAGAATACTAAGTGTCACCCGTGGTTTACAGTGAGACTGAGGGATTATTTGTTTTAGGAAGAAAGATGAGTGGGACTGCTGTAAGAGCGTGAACAATGTCTGATTGGGGGACACATGGTATACAGGCCCAACATATTTCATTATGATTAAGCAATCTCAAACGCTAAAAGTTGGATTGCTTATTCCAGTTATGCTGTTGCTCCCTGTGTGTCATGGCAAGTTAATCTGCGCCTCTGGCTCAGCAGTAGCTGGGGGATACGTTTTGGCATTTGGAGTATGTTTTATCATTTGTTCCCCTTCTCGGATTTCTTTATTTGAAGTAGGGTCTGTGTGTGAGAACAGTCAGTCTGAGCTTTGATCCACGTCAGGGTTTGACCCAATGTCACTGTAATCTCTGCCATGCAGAACAGAAGGCTTTAAAAAGTGTGGCACAATCTTCACCAATTTTGAGCTGGGCTTTGATAAGGTTTGCACTGCTGTTTGATTTGCAGCATCCTGGAAGCTTCTGCTTGCGGTGTCTGCTGTGCTAGGGCTTCAGAGGTAAATCCCTGGGGACCTTACCTGCTACTGAACTTCCAGCTTCTGATCTGATCCTCACCTTGCTCCCTGCAGAGGAAAGGTGACACTGCCAGCATGTCATGCAAACGTGTCACTTAGGTAGGAATTCGTTATTTTGAGCCTTTCACAAGCAGCACAGGCTTCCTAGCACACGATGAGCAGAAGCAGTAACAGTACTGCTAAACAACAATATTTGTAAAATGGCAGGTTTTGGCTTCCCAGCACATCCCTCCTTGTTGGCCAGCAGTGCTCTCTGGAAGGCTGACCAGCCTTGGCTGTGGTTGCGTGCTGCTGGTACATGCTTCTGGCAGAAAGCAGCACTGGGAAAAGTGGGCACAACTACCGGTTTGGATGTAGTTACACTTGCACCGGGTTTGATCCTCAACGCTGCGGTAGCATTCAGGTTTCTGCTGCTTTGCTGTGTCTGCTGTGCTCTCTGGCCACCCACATGCAGGGACAATGCTGCAGCCCCTGGGTGCTTTTGGTAGTCTTGTTAATTAGGGTTTTGTACGGGGGTTGCTTTTTTTTTCCCCCCAGATATATCTAAGGAAGTAGTAGCATGATGCTCAGCTTTACTGAGCCAGCAGCAAAGGAACTGAGTGCAACAAGAGCAGCAGGAAAAATACAGCAGAAATGTCAGGGATTAAACAACAGGCATCTTCTCATCTTACCAACAAAGCTTTTACTGAAATGTCTTAATGGGAGGAATTGTAAGGACTCTGATTTTACACAGAGTAACATTAAAAATAAACACAAAGAGCTCAGTATCCTAGAATTCCAGTCACTGGAGTACCTCAGGCTCTGGCATTATGTAATTATACCTTCTCTTGTTCCCAAGCCTGTACCGGGGTGATTTGGGTATTCCTGGGGTAAAAGGGGAATGGTCCTGGTGGATGGCGTCAGGGTGGCCACAGGCATTGTGAGGCCTCTCCCAGCTGCTAAGGACGAGGTCTCGGTGCTGGTGTTTGTAACTAGAAGGGCTGAGGGGTCCCGGGGCTCTGACTCCCGTGCTGCTGGCCCTCTGTAATTCGCAGTGAAGTGGGATGACGTGAGCAAGAAAACAAAAAGGAAAAAAACATCAGGTGTCTGTAAATGTTTTTGAAAAATTGATCCAACAAAGTGTTCAATGAGTATATTCACTAGTCATTTATGCAGCTGTATAGACTGAAAAGAAAGATGGGAAGGAGGAAGGTGAAGCATTTTACATTATTCCAAATAAATCAAAGAAGTCTTCATATCAGTCATTCATCAGATATGAATCAAGCAATTTTCTGGTCCCCTGTGGCCCTGTGTCAGAGAATTGCACCTAATTTATGTTAACTTGGCTCGCCGGTGCATCTTGTCTGGACCTTGAAATTATGTGGCCAAATTATCAAGCTGCTCAGATTCTTCAGGAATTTCTTTGCTCATTTTGGATATGTATGCTAGGCATCCAAACAGATGGATGTCATTGCTGGTTTTATTCCTGAAGGGCTTAGTTTAACCTTATGCCCTTGGCAGGTCCTTCATAGCCAACTGCTGAAAAATAATTTCCGTGACTATCTTTGCATTGCTTCCATTTACCGTAGCTGATGCCTTGAAGATTTCTGTTCCTTTACTTCCTTGTTACCCAATTTGATGTAGTTATTAGCTTGTAAATGTCCCTGAGAAGTTAAAAAATCTTGTCCAGGTGGATTGACGGCTCATTATTAATAGAAATAGCTTTTCAGAACTCATTTGTATGTTTTGCTGGTATGTTCTGCCCTGTTCTTAAGAGTTCATGTCTACTCTAATTTGAGAAAAGACTTTGATTCTTAATTTTGTACCCAAATACGGGAATGCTAACTGACAGCATCTCTTTGCTTTCCTTTCCATTTTAATATACACAGTGTTTAAAGCCAAACCATGCAAAATCACTCATTGGCTCCTTAATTATTAAATTTGGTGGAAGCTTTGCCAAATGAGGATGGACGGTTTTGGCTGGTTACCAGTTCTGGTGCTGCAGAAATACTGGAAGACCATGTTCCTTATCTCCAGGGCCTCAGACAAGCATGAAGGAGGGCATGAGGTCAAGGTGTCGGGGAGTGTCAGGGAGCAGAAGTGGCAAAGGGGCGGCAGGGTATGGAAAGGGAAGATGTGCAGGTTTGGGAAGGAAGTCTGAAGTAAATATAAAAGGAAACTGAGCAAGTAGAAAAATCTGTCTAATACCCTGTACCCATCGTATCATTTTCAGAGGCAGCTTCTTATTTCACTTGACTTAGACCCATGTACATGTAATATTTGATGACTTAGGCAGAAATAAGTCTATTTTAAAACTAATCTTTGTATTACACGTTGAATCCATTATAGATTCACTTCTACTTAATGAAAAAATGGGTGAATGGCTTAAACAAAAACAGCTGACATCATGAATTCGATTGAGGCAGTTGCTTGAAAATTAGCATAATATGTTGCAGTAAATATTGCCTCAATCAAATAAATACTCAGTAGAACTATCCAAAGAACTCAGTATGAGTAAAAGAGACATGAACGTATTCTGCATTCTGTGGCATTTTTCTGTGCCTTTTTGAGGGACAATATTTCTGCAGCACTTAAAAACCTCTTTCTGTATTGTGATTCAGTCTGACACATGAGTAAGTCCCACTTAGGCATCATACTCAGATCAAGAATTTATGGCTTGTGTTTAAAAAAAAAAAAAAAAAAAAAGAAGAAGAAGAAAAAACAAGTGGTCCTTCTGTGGAAGAGATATGGAGCTAAGATATAAATCGAGTCCTCCATGACTCAGGCAAGTGCATGGAAGTACAAGCCTCCATGTATTGTATCCTCCGGAGGAACCATCCAAAGGATGCATCACAGCAGTTCTTGTGGTTGTTGCATGTATAGGAACAGAAAAATAGGGCGTAATCCTACCCTTATGCAGTTTTTTCATTCCAAACTACTTTTCTTCCACATTGCAGCCCTCTCCTCCCAAAGAGAATGATAGTCAAGCAGATTGAAATAATTGGATCAGCACTGTGATTACAGAGAAGTTCTGCTTTGCTAGTTAAGCCAGTCTTTTACCCCCCAAAATTCAAGAATTTTGGACTCATAACTGAGATAAACAGAATAAGAATGGCAAGCATAGTAAACCTGGAGCCACTCTATGAATCATTTTTCTATTTTATTTTCTTTCCCGAGGTTCACTGGGCTGTACAAATGTTGCCTTGTTGTCATTACTGCAGTCAGTAAGTTTTTCCTGCTCGGTAAGAGAGGAAGCCTTTTCACTCACTTTGAGCACACTGTTCTCACAGGTAAAACTATTATTTATTTATAGGACAAATGGGAAGGTACTTAAAGGAGTTCAAGTATGTAGAACAAGATGGTTTTGTTTTGCATCGCAGAACAAGGTTTTCTTTTGCATCACAGATAGAAGTGATTTGCTGTCATCCCTCATTTGGAAGATCCTCCTTGCTTGTTGGGACCATCCCCACGCAGCGAATCCAGGCCTGTGTGCACCGCGTTGTCATGGGCACCCCTGCTTACCCATGAACTCTACTCCAGCAGAGCCTAAACAATCACACACACAGACGGAGAAGAATTCTCTTTTAATCATAGGGGCTGAATGTGTGCTCACGCTGTGTCTCTGCAGAAGCCTGTTTGCTCAAACACAGCAATATGGAGTCAAATGTCAAAAGAGCTGCAGCTTTCAAGTCAGGGGTGAAACGATGCGTTTTTGCAGAGGAGGAGTCTCTTGCAGTAGCCTTGGTCAATGGAGGAAATGAAGGACCCCTGGGCAATTTCAGGATTTGGTCCTGCCTCTCGACTGCTCCGGCATTCATCATAGTGGCCAAAAAATATCTGAGTGGCTGTCTACCAGCTGGCTGCCAGCTACTCTCCTTCTCCTCGGAGAAGTAGAAGCAGCAGATTGGAAGTAAATCAATACAAAACAGAGGAGGATTCAAGCTTCCTGCCCCCAGCTCCACCTACTCTATAGATGTTTCCCAGCCTGTGGCCTATAGATTCCCAATTTTTGGTGGAAAACACAGGCTGATCTTGAAATGTGATAATTCAGAGGGAGGAAGGAGAGACTACCAGATGGCTCTGCTTTGCACCTACTTCAGTTTGCAGGATAACACTTCTTTATTTGCCATAAATTTATCATTCTCCCCCATCTTTGTGGCATGGAATGAAGTTAAACTTTTGGCCTCTTGGCCCCATCTTTCCACAGAACTAACAAAATGATGCAGTAACATTGAAGGGAGAATGAAGAGAGTTTGTCTTGTCTTTATGCATATGTGCAAAGGAGGAGAGAAAACAGCGGTGGGGGTGTTGTGAAAGAAAGGAAAGAAGCTCATAAAGAATATAAGTAGCAGATCTGGAAACACCCCCTCACTACCCACAGCAAGCATCTCATTCCTCTGAGAGCCTGCCTGGAGGTGTCTTAAATCCATGAGAAACAAGAAGGAACTATTCCTTCTTATGATCATCATCCAAGGTGGAATTATAGCCAGAATTCACAAACTTTTTGAGGTATATTGTTTACTAAAATACAAAGTTAAACGACACTTTCTTTCCTAATTTTCTTTGCTCTCTTCCTCCTATTGCAGTGTAAAACTGCGAAGCAATTCCACTGGGGCATGGTGGGCTACTAATCTTCACGCAGAGAGACAGCAGGATGTGCTGTGCTTTCAGATCTGTGCTTCATCGTCCTCCTCTGTCCTCCTTATGGCATCTCTTCAGAGATTCCTCTGAGAAAATTGCAACCATGTTGTTATTCGCTTTCCACATAACTATTAGGTGTGGGGTAATGTTGTATTATATGATTTTTTGTTGTTGTTGTTATACCATGCTCATCTCAAGGACTAAACAGTAATAAGACTTTAAGTACCCATTTCATGCCCTAGTACAAGCTTCCTGGTTTATGGAAATGTTAATTTTCTTGAATGATAATCTGCACAAATATAGTATGTGTAGCAGAATGGGAGTTAGAAATTTGTAGTTGGGAGCTCTAATTTTGCCAAGTTCAAGAGAGAATTCAGCACAGAAAATATGTCAATGGTAGGCTTTTAGACCATGTGTCACTTTTGCATAGAAGCTCAATTTATGCATGTGATTTACATATTCTGATAAAATTCTCAACCAGGCTTGTAAAATTATAGTCCTAAAATTTGAAGTGCTGTTTCAGCATTTCCAAGTTCAAATCTAGGTTTGTGCCTGCACTAACTTATTTAGCAGGATGGTGTGGATCTATCACCAGCATACTGAGAAACCAGCTTACTAAATCAGCTTTGGTCCCCAGCAGCATGTGTGAGTTCTGAACAGAAGTCTTCTGTGTCACTGGCAGAAAGAGGAGTTCGGCTCCAGGGAAATCTGCAGCCCAGTCGTTAGCTCAGATGCCATCCTGCTGCAGCCCAGAGAGGATTGGTGGTCCTACAGCCCCCTGGAATTGCCTCAGTCATGCCTCAAAGCAGTCATCCCTAAACCCTGCAGGTCCTTTTTTATGAATTGTATGAACAATTAACTATGCTTAATATTTTGGATGTGATCTAGATGCTTTTGATAAACGAATCAAAATCTAACTATCCATTGGTTGTACATTTTGAAATCTATGCAGTTTTTCAGCATAATTTTATTTTCAATGGCTACCTAATGAGAAGGCTGCCATAAGAACTTGCCCTGTAATACAACATAAGTGCACATAATTCAATATTTGCTATTGTTTCAGATACAGATGTCTCAAACATGCTTCTTTGTTCAGAGACATCCAAACTTAGGTTTGGGCATAATGACATTTACTGTAAGCTTGCAAGCAGATTAATGTCTGCTCAGGAATGTATCTAAAGCATTGTTTTGCAGGCAACTCCATGTGCAGAATTTTTGTTTTCTTGAGAAAGAAATGTGCAAACATGCGGTCTAGGTAAGAATAATTAAATCCTTTATGTCTGTTTCTATTTTAAAAGTTCTTTAGTGCTATTTCAGTGGCTACAAGGGCGAAGCTGCTTTTGCTACAGAACATATCTAAATGGAAATAGAGATAGTTACAAGTCTGGGTACTGTGCTGGAGATGCTCTGGTCAGAATAATAGCTTTAATACGAGAATGTGTGCTTTCTCAACAGCTCCTGCTTTATTTTTGGTACCTGACAAGGACTCTAGGCATTAAGAACAAATTCATTTTTCTATCCAAAAACACCATTCAAATGAAAATTGCAACTTAGGCACAACAGCTATGATTTAAAATAATCTGAGCCAATTCTAAGAGGAGAATCTGTCCTTAATAAAACATTGATCGCAGTCTTATTTGTCACCTCCAATGCGGTCTTTCTTACAAAGCAAGAACTGTCTCCAGAAGGTCTGGTTTAGGCAATAAAGCAGGATGAGAAGGTTCCCTATTTTCCAGACTTTGAGTTTTGTGGGGGAAAATTGTATTAAGTCTACATTCAAACGGAAACTCAGCAGGAAGAAAGCACTGAAAATAAGCATCATTTTCAATCAGCTAAGACTTTTATAACTTTTTAATTTATTTTATTTTATTTTTAATGAGACTTGGTGGTAAATCTGCTTGGACTGAGAATTTGCAGTTTTCATAAAAACAGGCTCTATTTTTTTTAATTCAATCTCTAAAGTGCTTTCAGTCCCTGGAGTGAGTTCAGACTGTTCATTGTAAGCAGGAGGTCTTTTGATTGCTATTTTTATCGTTCGGAGCAGGATGTCATGACAATCAGCATGATAGGTGGGCTCAGCACTGGGAGGATGATGACTTCCCTGAGCGGTTGTGGTGCCGGTCGTGTGCACTGAATGGCTGATAGCTTCCTGATCCTTCCAGGCTACGGTATTGAGCTCTCTCTTCTGGTCAGTGCCTCACAAAGCCACAGCTACCGGATCTTGGAAGTAAACAAGGCAATGACACCTGCACACTGTGCACCCCTCGCCTCTCCATTTGCTCATGCAGAGAAGTGCCTGGTGTCAGCGTGAGGCCTGGTGGTCTGAACACCCTTACATCGCCAGGAGGTTTGCCTGATTCACCTTAACACAGCTGTGTCACCTTGGTGTTCAGAGAATGACACAAAAAAAATCACTATCTGCTGAGATGTAGCTGAAATAATTGTGCTAAATTATTGTGATTTCAGGACATTTAGGCAGGGTTTTCAGACAGATTGGCTCAACATGGGCCCCATTTACTTACTGGCAGGCCAGGCCAGGCTCAGAGCAGGAGGCGAGGTCTGCAAGGGTCTCCCTTGCCACCTCAAGTTGTCCACAGGAAAATGCCATTCACTTGAATTTTCTTCTCGTGAAGTGGTATTGGCCAGAAGGCAAGGGATTGCTTCACCCTAAAACAAGTTTGAGCTCATCCCTCCCCCTTTCTGGACATCTGTCTAGGTCTCATTCTAAGCTGGTATTTTCTGGTTAGCTTTGTGTCAGCAAGTTCCACATTTGTCCATTTGTGAACAAATAAATGCCGTGCTTAAGTTCAAGCTTCCAAAGCTTGTCTGTGGGAGAAAAGCTACTCTTTCTTGCACACAAACACTTGGTCTGTGCTCTGGCACCACAGGGCAGGCAGGGTCTATGGACCCTTCCACCAGTTTGTCAGTAGAATTCCCAGTTTCAGTGGATGCTATTGAGTAGCATAAATCTCCCATTGTTTGCAAATGCCCTGGGTCAGTAGGGTTTTGGAAATCACACAGCATTTTTGTGAAAAACAGATCAGCATTTAATACTTCTTAATCATCTCTGTAAGTGAACAAAAGGACAGCATTTTGTAGATAAAAGTCTGGTGAATGGCATCTCCTTCTTGTTGGCTGCGAGAACAGATTTAACATTGCCTTTAATTAAGCTTTCACAGCACAGGTCTGTCACAGTAATGCCCAGTCATACTATGACCAAGATCGATTGTTCCAGGACTACACAAGGTAGGAATTTTTGCAAATACTTTGATCATTTCACTTCTCCACAGCATATACACAGCTTTTACGAAGGCTTTAGAAAATCCAGTATGAATAGTTTTAATCAAAGGAACATGGGTGAGAAAGTCAACCATGGTTATATATATGTGTGGGCGAGAACAGAAGTTTTGCACCTGGTATGGGAAGGCTTGTGCATTCGTATCACCCAGCCCATCTGTTTATCAATATTATGATCACTCAAGAAAAGCTCTGCATTTTAAAACCCTTAGTTCTGATTTTCATAGTTTTGTCAGCAATTTATATATGATTGGCAGAACTTTGGATATAAAAGCCTCCTTCAAGCACAGAAACATTAGACTCAATCATGAGATTTTATAGCTACTGCATCTGGATCCATTTCACTTTGCTGCCGAATGCTGAAACGCTGAGGATTCCCACTTACAACTTGCTCTGCTACCACTGTGTCTAAAAATAACTTACATAAAGAGCTATACCGTTTTTGGATACTTTGCTATACATTTTGTGTTAACCTGACTCCGCATATGGTCTTCCTGAGGAGCACAAATACTGCCAGATGTACAGTCATGAATCCTGTATTTGCAAGACGGGTGCAAACAGCTGAACTAGCACCGCTCAGTGTCTGAGCTGTGCTACCTGCTCCTGTGCGCTCCTGGGGGGGAGTAGTACATGGTAGCCTTAACTCCCTGGGTGGAATATTCTCATTTAGTCTTGACTCTTCCAAGTGATAGCAGAGGTTTGACACTGTGTGTCTGAGAGCACCCTTAATTATATTACTCTTCCTCTGCTTGCTACTGGTATAATGAAAATATTTTTTCATTTCAATGATTGAAGTCTATGTGACATCTAACCAGTGACTCAGACAATAAAACCGCTGGTCCTTTTATCTTTCCATTATTCCTTAAGCAATCTGATTCTGTATTTTTCATTTCATATGTACATTGGCTGAAAACCTTAACAATATTACGACTGTAAGTTTTATCTATTTTGTGAGGTAGATTGCTCTAGTGCCTTTCCAAATAATAGCTATTTCTCCTTCAGGTTCTTTGCTTGAAGACTTTAAAAGTCTTCATATATCTGCAATTACCATCTGTTAATCCAACAGTGTAATCAATCTAACACCTCCATTGTATTAGAAATGGTTTTGATGTTTTCTCTAATTTAATCTCATCTGAAAATTTTGAAATGTAGCTTTCAACTCCATCCGTCATGTCATTTGTATATATGATAGTACAGTGGAAAGATTGAGTTCAAAAGTTCAGGCACATAACTTTTTTCTAAGTTCTTGTTTGGTTACAGGTTATTTATCCTTTCTGTTTAGGCCTTTTCTTTAAAACCCTGTGAGTTACATTCGATGCCTTAAAATTCTGTCCTACTTTTTTTCATCATTATTTCTTCCTAGGGATGGTGTCTGGTTGCTTCCAAATGGATCTTCAGTATGGTTTGACTTCCTGCTTTAGAGAAGACTGAGCCATTTGGGAACAGGAGAAGGTCTTACAGGTAGGTCTGGAGTGGATTGGAACCATTTAAACGAGAGTCACAACCCTATAGAGCACAACTGATACTGATTTTACTACTGAGCTGATAGAAAAATAGCCACACTTTAAAGCACGGAGTCTGAAATGTTTTGTGATTACAGCTTCTGGAATCCACAGCAACATTAGCATTAAAATTGTCATAACTATATTTCAAGACATCTTGGAAACAAGAAATTCCAGTACATAGGTCAAACAAAGACTTGGGTCAGTTGGAATCTTTCAGTAAACTTCTCTCAGTTTTGGATCAAGTCTTGGAAAAGGTGAATAGAAGTAACCAAGGTATCAGCTCATTATGGTCACCAGGCCTATTTGGGCAACAAGCCAGGACAGAACAAAGCAAGACAAAATTGTCTATCTGTTCTCCCTCCAATATTGTATGGATAGGTAGATGTATTGTATTTGATTTAAAGTATTTCTGTAGTGTTCAGAGCACGTGGTATTCTTATATCCTGCCATTCTGTCACCAGAATATTCATCTTCAGGTCCGTGAACCTAGAAATGTTCACTTGGAGATTTTTATAATTATTAGATTTTTTGAAGAATTTAACATAATTAAATAGTGTCTGTTGTCTATCTTTTACTTTAATTTCTTCATCTGAAATTAAGTTTCTTTTTCTAAGGCCAACTCGCTGCTGCCCATAGAGAGTCTACACGTGCTTGGGAGGAAACGTCTGTTCACATGTTTGGATCAATACTGTTTTTCCATGGACATCCCTGAGCCCCTTTCATCTGCAGGTACTGCAGCAGTCTCACACCGGGTGCTTGACTGGAGGCCTGTGGATGCTTACACATTGCTTGTACTTCTTCCCAGCTTTGTAAAGAAAGACCAATTGGTCAGATTAAAGCTTGGCTAAGATCACATAACTTCAGCCAGAAAAGCGATGATATTCATGTTCCACTTCCTGGGAGCAGCTGGGGATGCCTGTTTGAACAGAAAATACTGTCTGTGCAAAAGCCACCTCCTGCATGGGGTTGGCTGGGAGCTATTGCAGCTATCAAGTGCCTGCAGCAAGAGGGGAGGAGGAGAGGCATGCTGCTGGCTTTTGGCTGACCAGCTGGCATAAGAGCTGCCTTGTTTGAGGGAGAGGTCTGGGGAAAAGGAAGGGTGGAAAAGAGACCCCTAAGCTGCTGAGAAACTGAGACTAGATTTGGTAGGGTACAGATTTAAGGCTATGTCTCTACATTCCCTCTGGTTTTGCTGGTCACTGGAACCTCTCAAGGACCCAGCTGGCTGCCTAGGCACAACTGATTGCAGAATTGAACTCAGATAATTGTATCTGAAATTGTCTTTAAAATGGTTAAAACATTTTTTGAATGTCAATCATATGAGAAGAAACCTGTTATCTTTATCAAATCTATTCTTTGTATGATCCTGGGCTTAGAAGAGTCCTTGTTATACTTTTCTTTGTACTGTTCATACCATCAAGGTAACTTATCATTGTTGTACAAGAAAAAGAAACATATCAAATGAAAAAAATCAGTTTTATAGTTGGCAAATGCCTGTATTTTGTCTTTGTATGATATGTTGTCATTCATCATCTAACCTTGGGGAAATCACGGGCACTCTAACAATGTAAGAGGCCAATAAAAAAGAAAATGATTTCAGTAAAATTGTAGCTGGGGATATGTAAAAGAGAAAAGCCCGTGGGTAATAAAAATTACCCATGCATAATGGCTGTGAATGTATCAAGCAGGCATGCTGTAAACAATGTGCTGCATCAACTCAGCTACAGGATGTCCCTGTCACCAGGCTTGGGCTTTCGATGGTGAAGGGAGAAGAAGAGGAGAGTCAGGAGAAGAAGAGGTCAAGCCCAAAGTAAAGGACTAAGAAGCCACGTACTCGGTAAGTGCTCGTATGTCTTTACCTATCTCTTTTGCCTCTTTGTTAGAGCTGTCTCCTTTGATATTGCCTTTCTCATTATTGCCTCAGCTACAGAATTTGGGCTCAGTTCCAAGGTCGAGGTCTGCTCCTGCTGAACATCTCCCATATCTTTCCCTTGTTAGTCAGGCTGTCTCATTAGACTCTGGCAGGCTTGCAGGGCGCCTGTAGCAATGGTATTCTTCACTCTTTCTTAGGTGTACTACTGTGACTGCTTTCCAATTGATATTTGGATAATATTTTCTACTGTCATCCCCTTTGGGCTTGGTTGGCATAGCTTTAGGAGGCTTCTTAATGTCCAGATCTTTAGCCTTCACTGTACTTATTTGAAGACCTAGCCCTAATTCATGCCTTAGTAATGACCCATGGTCCTGAATACTTTGAATGAGGCAGTCTTTTACAAGAAACTGCTTTCATCAGCAAGTCCTGTTCTCACGGACTGCTGTCTCAGCAGTGCTGCTTGTGGTGGAGGTTTAAAGTGTACTAGATGTTTTCCTTTTATATTTTACATTTTTGTTTATTGCACTTTTAAAATGTGCTGACTCTCGCACTAGTGAGAAGAATAAGAATAAATCTGAGATTAGGGTTAGGTCAGTAGGTTAGTTAAGTGGGACGGTGTCCTTCCTCGTAGCCAGAAGTTACCAGACAATGAACATTTGACTGCCTTGGGCAATTAATTGCCTGTCCTGCTTGTCTGACCAGCTCCTAACAAGCAAAAGTGACATGTATAAAACAAGTCATTGTTGACACAAAATTATTACAAATAAAGGGTATTTTTTCCTGCCAGCTAGCCCTAGTGATGTGGGAAAGGTCCCTGAACTTTGACTCTAAAGTTAAGAAAGTATTCCAGAAGCAGTCAGTCAGAGCTCTCACAGCACATAAAGTTCTCTGCAGATAAACAAGTCCAGACATAATCCCTCCTTCTCTTCTGCTGCACATTACCCCAGTGACTCTTTATTAATAGGAGTCTCTTTTTTTTCCATGTGACATTTTCTATTTGCAGTGACATAAAGGATGCACAGTGAAGGCTGGACCCCTCCCCACAGCCACTGCGTTTTTTTGGCTCACTGTCTCCCTGTTGTCCACCACTGCATATTTAAGCTCCTTGTCTCCATCTCTGTAGACTGTCACAGCTCTTATTGTGAGCTACTGTGAGTTTTCTCTGTGAATCAAACTGCTGCTGAATCAAGTCCTTTGTATCTCCTTATTCTGGTTTTAAAAGGGTTTCACTAATCCTGTTGGCACAAATATTCAAGCCAAAAAGCTGGGTAAATGAATCCATGATGAGCTTGGTGCTGCTGTAGCTGACTTCCTCTGGTACAAAGCTAGGTGGTTTCAAATTAGCTGGGGTGTCAATACGCTCCACCGCAGTCATTTCAGCGCCTGAAGCAGAGACATGCCCAAAGAGTCTAAATTAGTAACAACTTCGCTGATTTTATTCCAGCTGCACCAGCTGTTTGTTTATGTAGATAGCCAAACAGCAAACACCCACAGAGCTGTTAGCTCTGCACATCTTCAGTATTTCCTAAACTACTGCTGACAAATTTCTGACGAGACCTTACTCTCTGCAAAATCTATTGGGTGTTGTCAAAGCAGCATTAGTCAGCCTGTCATCGGGCAGGCATTGCGGGTGTGACTCAGGGATTTGCACTGCCATACTCAGTGCCGAAACGCCACACTGGGAAAACCTCCCTCAGGGCCCGAGCCTCGCTGAGGTGGGGTACCCTACTGAAGTGCCCAGAGGTGTGATTACAGAAAGAGGCCTGAGCCTGGAGAGGTTTCTCCTCCTCCTTTTTAATTAATTAATTAATTAATTTATTTATTTATTATTGTTATTTTAATCTGGAAACAAGTGAAAAACACCTCTTTTCAGTCTTGGGACAGCAGCGAGTGCTGTCACTTTCCTGTCCCTACTCAACAGAATGCAAAAGGGCAGAGCGGTGGAAAGGAAGGGCTGCTGCACAGTTAAAGCGCGCAAATAGTAACAAGTAAAACAACACATAAAATCAAGTCTAAATTAACACTGCTGTGTCACATTTAGTGGTGGAGTTCTGGTTTACACGTGCTTTATACACCCTGTCCTCTGTAAGCCCCCAGGTAGTTCCACTGGACGGGGAGCTGGCTGGGGGGCGTGCAGGCCGCATGCAGGATGAGGCCTACACTTCGCTGCTCCTTGGCATCTCCCCGGTTCTGAAACTCAGTAAGAACCCACGTCATTTTCTGAAGCCAAATTCTTTATTTCTGACCGTAGTGTGATGCCAGCCTGGACTACAAGAGGCATTGCTGTCAACAGTAATGGTAGCAAAAAAATTACCACATCTTCTGAAAATGAAAACAAAACAAAAAAAAATCACCTCTCTTGCCAGCTTAAAAAGCAAGGACACCAGGCACCAGTTCAAACAGAGCTCCTGCATACAAACAAACAAAGATGCCTGTCAGGGCTTAAGGGGAAAAAAAAAATGGCACAGCTGTAGCACCACATTAGCGAAATTGTATGAGCCTTTTTATTTTCAAGGATGCAGACAGATGCCACCTGAAATACAGGATGCTTGGAAGTACCACACATACACACACGCACACGATGAAACCACACATGTTCTCTGAGCTTCCTTTCTGACTCTCCTTAGCACAGATTGCTTTAACACTGCAAATGCTGATAGAAACCAAGTGAAACTGTTCTCACGATAGCTTAAACTTGTACAGAACTAAAGGATAGTTTAGCAAAACAGAGTTTTTGAGACAGCAAATAACCTTCTCTCAGAAATTACTTGTGTGTTGTGACTGTAAAGTTAAAACCAGACAATTATACCTTAAATCAGAGGCTAGTCAGCAAAGGAAGGTGATTGTGGTTATTTTTGATGCCCAAGTTGAATCTCATTGAGCCTAATTTTCATGCAGATATTTGTAAATATTCGTGCCCAGAAGTCGTGCAGGGAGGCTGCCAGTGAGAGCAGCATCTGTGCCTGGAACCCAGCAGGTACCCTTTCTGGGAAGGAAGGCTGAGTCTCTGAAATAAACCCAGTCTTGCACTCTGATCAAACTGGTGCTCTTTGAAAAATGTCTCTAAATATGACCCATTTTAAAAATAAATGCTAGTCAGTTGATTCATTAAAAGGCGAAGAGACATACCACATCCTCAGTACAGATAGGAGGCTGCTTTGTACATTTGGCACAGCTTCCACTGCCTGGGAGAAAGGCTGTATTTTGTCTTTTGGGGGGGAAGAGCAATTGTGTAAAATACCATTTTTTTACAGTTCAAAAGATAATTGAATTCTCTGATTCATGTTTTTTATCTTTGCTGTCCTCTAGCATATTCTTGCCCAATCTCCTCCATTCCCACCTCAGCTGCCATGTTAGAGCTTTCTCATGGGAATGGGCTTTGGATAACGGGGAGCGTAATTGGGCTGACCAAACTGAAACATTGCTGTAGTCACAGGGCATAAAATATGATTAGATAATCCGATAGGCCAATTGCTTAGCACTTTATTTTTAAATTGAATCCAAGAGCCAGCTGGGTTGAATTTTCAGTCCAATGAAGAGGAGATTAGATGAGCCATTTGTATGAATAGGAAGTCGTAGATCTCATCTTCTGCGGTTGGTGCTGAAGACGAGCCCTTGTTTTCACTTTGGGGCAGGAGCATTGGTGACTTTTGGCCAGCAACAGCTGCACGAAGGAGTTTGTGTGCTGTGGCAGACGTGTCCCCAGCAGCACTGCCATCCATCTGCTGTTGCAGCCCTGCTGTTGCTGCATGATAGAACAGTGTAAAATAGGCAGAGATGAAGAAAGGGCTGTTTCAATCATTAGAGGGCAGTATCAGAAGAAGCAGGTCTTTCTTTCCTCGCAAGGAGGGTAGGGCTGATTCATGTAGAAAAAGGAAATGTCATCCGTGCAAAGCCTGGATGAACGTATTCACTCATTGAGATTAGCTGCCTCTCTTCATAGTCGGCTGTAATTTGTGCAAGAGAAAGCAATTTCTTCATCATCAACAAAATGTAAATCTTGATAAACCAGTAGCTTAAAATTTTAATGCAAGACCTCAGAGTGGAAAATACTTTCCATATAAACAGTAAATAATTAAAGAGGATTTTCTGACAAAAATGTGGAAAATCTGACTTGAAATCAGTGTAAGGATATGAATCATAATGTACAAAAGCCTGAAGGCATTAATCTTTTGAGAAAATATTTACATAAGCATCTTATAAGCTTGTCTGGGGATTTGTTGTATACTAGGTGGAGAGTATATTATGCAGACTAATGAAAGAAAAATTAAAATTAGTAAACATGTTCTGTATTATGACTGTACAATATATTGCTAGGGTTCAGGTAAATTTGTGGTATCAAAAGGAACCTGTGTGGGAAATGACGCTTTCCCATTGTACAAGTGGTCAGATGCTCACAAACGAAGGCTAGAGCAAATTTTCTGTCACACGGTGCTTTAACTTCATCAGTTTCTTCCCCCACTAATACTGCAGGAGGTGGTGCAAAGCCCTCTGCCTGCCATTAGTGCCACTTTGGGTTTGCCATTCGCAATATAGCCAATTTACCACTTCTCTGCAGAAAAGGCTGTGCATTTGAAAATGACAAATGCTGTGGGAATAAATCATGAGGAATGTGAAGTAACTTTTTTTTCCCTCAGTTGTTTCCACAATAAAATTTGTAATGCTGTTGGGGTAACAGCTGCAGTAATACTGCATTCATGTCTGAAAAACAGTTTTGTAAAATGTCACTACATCCCTTTCAGTAAAATACACGCTTACTTAGAATAAACAAAAATGTCCATACTAATTAGCAACAATTTTGAAAGAAATTACAGGATAGTGGCTTACCTCTTACACCTGGCAATTGGCCATTACTGACCTGTGCTGACATCACGCAGCACATTTTTATGTAGGATAAGGAAACACAGCTTAGGAAAACAAAGGCGACAGCTCAGGAAACATGGATCTGTGCACTTTGCAAAGGGCACAGAGATGAGTGTAATCTATGTGTCCATGGCTATGGGTTAGCAAAAAAGCCAATATATGAACAGACTGAAAATCGTTGAGAAGTCTCCTTTTATTGAAGCAAAACAATATGTGGCAATACACAAAAACTGATTCTTTAAAGCTGTCAGAGATTTAGAGAAACATTATGGAGATCTCATTGGCCACCAATTCTATGAAAACAAACAAACAACAAAAACCAACCGAGCCCCCCACTAAAAAGCACTCTTCCAAGCATTCTTCCAAGCATTTTTGTGAGTGCTGTTGTAATACATGTTTTATGAGATAAGGGTTCCTGTGGCAGCACCTTACAAATACAGAGGACATTGATTTAAGTGGAACGCTGACAGTCTATACTAAGGAGCCGCTCCCTCCTCCTCCCCCCCCCCCAATCCCTACCCAAAAGTAAAATTACCAAAATTTATAAAAAGCAGTTAACAGACTGAGAAGTTACCTTAGAGTCTCCAGACCTTGATGGGTGCATTTTGGTCATAGTAGATTTTCTTACAATGAAGTGAAAGTCAATGGGGAGAGTAATGAGGCATTATAATGCTTTACCTTCCTTGTCTTTTATAATAATTTAGTTCAAGCAGCCTTTGGGAAAATCACACTTTTATTTCAAGATCCAAAAAAAAATCAATACAGTACTATACATTTAGTGCTTGAGGGAAAATCTACTCAACATTGTTTCATGATGAAAATGCCAAAGGCAGATGCATTTCTTCAGTCTGTTACTTTGAAGGGACAAAGCTTCAGTTACCCTTTTCATATAGGGTAACTGAAGCTATGAATGCACTCATTGACACTGCTGAGACAATAAGGTGAACTCTAAGATTTATTCTGCCTGGACAGCAGAATAAAAACTTAAAATACACAGGGATGAAGAACAATGCACAGAAAAATGAAAAATCCTGGTACCAACTTACCAGTGCTGGTTTCAGAGTGGCAGATTCAGGAGTGCAGAGTGTGCAGAGAGAGAGGGGCAGCATGGAGTGCAAACTGCTCAGGGGACGCACAGCTGAGTCTCAGAGGTGAAGGAGAGGAAATTTTCTTAGTGATTCTTGGGGACTCTGAAGGTTGATGTAATTCAGAAAGATGCTGCCTGGACTCAGAGCAGAGCAGCTGTTCCTCCCCCATCACCTATGCAAGGAGACAGCGGGCCAGGGCATGCTCATGTTCAAATCTTTTTTTGTTTTGCTTTGTCTCATTCTGCAGATTTGAATTTTCCCTATTTAAGAAGTACATTGTTCTACTCAGTGTTTGAATAACAGTTGAAGATGAGAGCCCCCACCATGCCTTTGATGTGCCTACCGGGCAGATTTACCTCAAAAATCTGGCCAGTGCCAAATCCAACTACATGTTCCAGTGTTGGAGCTCTTCTACAAGCAAACTGCTACAATGGCAATTTTGAAGACACCAAAAATGCAAAATCAGGCCTTCAAGTTGAGAGAAAATATTATTTACCATGGAGTTAAACGCTACTGGGAGGTAAGTGACAGTAATGGATGAATCTTGGTATAGATGGAAATGCTCCAAACTAGTCTTTAAGATATTAAGGTTGCATTATCTCAGTTGCAGAGTCAAATGCAGTGCAAAGAGAAAATCAGAATTACCTGTGTGTGCAATAAAGCTGGTCGTGCCTCCAGTTTGGCTGCCAGTATAATTTCTGTGGTTGGGATTTCAGCTGGCTACCTGTATAGCCACCTTGCAAATGAGTTTAATTTGTGTATATTGCAGGAATTTCACTCTTTCAAGTCCTGAGACACAAGAACAGGATGTCTTAGGTAATAAACAACATAGTTGTTTTTTTTTTGTGTGTTTGTTTTTTGTTTTTCCCTATGGAATGAAGAAATGGAGTCTTAGTTTCTTCTGAGATTTAATACAATGCAGGTAGCTGTTCTAACTCTCATCAATTGTTTTTGGAAAGAGGTTAAAATGACAAGGGTAAGAGATGAGGAAATTAAAATAAACTGGAGTAAGAGACCCAGAAAACCTGTTTCAGAGAACAGATACAACAAGGCAGAAGACCTTTTCTCTAAGGAGAGCAAGAATGTCAGAAGCCATTAATAACAGTATTTGGAAGAGTATACTGAAGATTTTTTTTTTCTCTATACTTGTGACAGGAAAAAAAAAGAAAGGCAAAGTGAGCTTCCCTGCATCCTCCCACTAACTTTGCTCAAGTCTAAGCAGAAAGCATCACCACTAGGGACTCAAAGCACTGCAATATTTTACTCCAGTTTACATTAAGAAACTTTTTTCATTCTTTGTGTAAACAGGAGGAAGTCCCATGCAACTCAACAGCTTATCAATAAGAATGTCTAAAGTGGGTATTGGTCTGTTAATCTGGGCCCCCAAAAAGAATTTTTTATTGTCAAATGGGCAGTCCAGGGAAGAAATTTCAGATTATTGAATTATATATTTTGTAGTAAATGTAACCCTTGGGTAAAAAAACATAAAGAGCTAGAGGATGACTAGGTGACTTCCAGTTTTCTTAATATATATGCTCCTCTCCAGACTTTCTGAAATCAGTCTTTCCCTTTGATTGCCCTGCAGCTTTCACACACCACTTCAGAACCAGCTGTGGAGTAGTTGCAGTTTTCTCCCCGTATTTGCCAACAAAAATGCGTTTAATTATGCACATTTCTTAATAACACTGCACAATTTTGTTATAACAAACATTAACTTCACCTGCAGCCTTCACACTTCTTGACTTTTGTCAGCCTCTTTTCGCAGATAACTAGTGGTAGGACTAGAGGGAATGGCCTCAAGTTGCAGTTCTATCTGAAAACGTTGATGTGGTTTTCTAAGTGTCACCTCATGTACTATTTTCTTTTATAAGAAGCGCCAGTTAAAACAATCAATTCCAGAGGTAAAATCTGGAAATAGGACCTTTTAAAGGGATTGCTTTCTTTCACAAATGATTTTACAGTTGCTCAAAAAATTAATTTATCATGCCATAGTGCTCTAATCCCTGCAAGAGATGCTTTCTACTTGCTTTTTGGAAGTGTTTTGAAGGTGTTTTGACTTGAATTTGAGGTGTTTAACAACAGCCATCAACATGGCCCATTGCAGCCAATACCAGTCCTTTGGTATTCAGTACACTGCACTGACTTTTGCTCCTATCCACACCGATTTCTTCAGAACCTGAGTTGGTTTGTTCTTGCTTCACAAGTAACTAGGGGCCAATGCTAGGGATGTTACACGGCCAATAACTGCCGTGCAACAGCAAAAGAAAATACCCAGAAGCATAAAATACTGGATAAAGAATGAGAGAGAAGAGTTCTGCTGTGTGACCTGAATACTTTTCATAGCTGTACTGTGCCTCAGTAAAATAGTGATAAGTACCAGTCTGAGCTGGCAGCTTTTCTTGCATACCACTGCCCTCCACTCTGTGCGAGGAGAAACACAATTCTGAGTTATCGCTCCACTGCTGATGAGCAATGCCTTTTCACGATAGCTCTGACATTGATATCAGAAGAAAGTATTGTGATACAGCGAAGTATTTGGGTAAAGCATTTTGGAAGAAATGTTTCCACACCAAGTGCTTTGCGGAGACAGAGAGTAGAGCAGAACCTGACTAAGCAGCCGGGCTGCTGCAGAGCCAGTCTGGTGTTGTAGAAGTGCTGCTAATCTTTGTGAACATTGGGCATGATTTGGTCAATAATACATTGAGCATAGCAATACTACCCAGGCATCCAGATCCATTTTATAGATGCACAGTGAAATGGCAGGGAAGGAGGTGATAGTGATGGATTTCTTCCCGTGCAGAGACATAGTCTAGCACAGATCCAAGTGCTGCTGCTTGCTACATGGGTCCTGCTGAAATGAGCGGGCACTCAGGGCCGTGTCCACTGCCAGTGCTGGGACTCAGTCCAACCGATGAATGTACCTAAGCAAAATAGGTTTGGGACTAACTCTACACAGATAATTAATGAAACTTCTCACCTATTTTGACACTTGAATATGAAAAATGTGTAAAATAGTATGTGTCATTTTCCATTAATATGAAAAAAATGAAGCAGCTAGTTTGAAAAAAAGTAAATGAATCACATTGTGTCGAGGGATTCAGGAATGTCACAGTTCTTCACCTGATCACTGGTCAGCGATTGTTTATCATAGAATCAATCATTAAGGTTAGAAAAGACCTTCAAGATCATCTGGTCCAACCATCACCAATGAGTACCAGGTCTGGCTGGGATGGAGCTAACTCTCCCAGCAGCAGCCCATACACCCACTGAACCATGTCCCTAAGCACCAGGTACAGCCTTTCCTTGAACACCCCCAGGGACGGTGACTCCACAACCTCTCTGGGCAACCCATCCCAACACCTGACTGCTCTTTCTGAGGAGAAATGTCTCCTCATTTCCAACCTGAACCTCCCCTGGCACCACTTGAGGCCATCCCCTCCAGTCCTATCGCTAGTTACCTGTGAGAAGAGGCCGACCCCCAGCTCCCCACCCCTTCCTTTCAGGTGGCTGCGGAGAGCAACGAGGTCTCCCCTGAGCCTCCTCTTCTGCAGACCAAACACCCCCAGTGCCCTCAGCCGCTCCTCACGGGACTTGTGCTCCAGGCAGCAGCACCCTGAGACTAGAGAGGACCGCACCGCCTGCAGTTTTTTTTTATTTTCTTAATATTTATTTTTCCAGTTTCTGTCACTCCGCGACGCCTCGCTCCGACCCCGGCTCCCCGTTCCCCGCCCCTGCGCCGAGGAGCCCGCCCGGCCCCGCCGCCACGTGACGGGCGGAGGGCGGCGAGGCAACATGGCCGCGGCGGGGTAAGCTCCGCTCCGCTCCTCGGCCGCGGGACCGGCGCCGTGCCCCTGCGGTGGCCCGGCCCTGCCGGGGCGAGGGCGGCGGGGAGGAGCCGCGGGGGGGCCCTGGGGGTCGGGGGCGGCGGAGGGGTGGTGGTGGCGGGGGCGGCTCGCGGTGCAGCCTGTCGCCTGTCGCGACAGCCCCGGGGTGACAGCAGCCCGTGTGTCGCGGCAGAGCCGTGGAGGGGCCGCGGGTCGCGGCGGTGCCCGGTCCGTGCCAGCTGCGCTCACAGAGCCTCCCTGCCCCCTCAGCTGGGAGGTGATGCTGGCGGGCAGGCACAGGCAGAGAGGACGAGGGCTCAGTTCTTTTTTACGGCTGAACTCCGCCGTTTTTCCAGTGATGTGAGAGTTTGTGACAGGTCCCAGCGCAAACATTCCTTGCCAGGTCCAGCTGATAGCGAAGCTGCACCACAGGGGAGGGAGCGGATAGGACATGGGACGGGACAGCGACTTAAAACTGCTGAGGTAGTCACAAGAAGTGCTTAGCTGGCAGGGAGGGACACAGCCAGTTGGTGCCATGAAGGCAGCAGTTGCTTTCACCGTTTCCCTTGCACAGCACAGTTGCTAGTGCTGCTGTTAGTGTAGGCCTCTTGATGTGCTGTGGAAAAAGCATCAGAAATTGGCAAGAACTCAAGCTGATGGTGATTCTGTCTGTTGCTCAAAACAAATAAGGCTTAGCTAACAGATAGATAACTTCTGGAAGAATAGTTTCAGGGGCTTCTTAGCTTTATTAAAATCTGGATCCTGTCATCATGGCCTGAGTAGAACAGCATGACAGACCAGGAATTTTCTTCTGAAAGCCAGAGGTGCAAAAGGCTAACTCAGAAACAGAAATAAAATGGAATTCTTGGTTGTTGCGTCAAAACAAAACATTAGATGGATCATACCATAACAAAATATCTCTGAAAACATAAAACTTCTGAAATAAACCTTGAAAATGAACGCTTCCAGGGAAAAGAAAAATATCCTTTAAAGAAACAGATGCAGTTTAACGTTCTTAGTTACACCTTACTTTGAGTATGGTAAAATAAAAGAGCTCTTGTGTGGGCTTAGGCCTAAGTGATCATAAAAATTGTATGTGACAGGCAGCAGGGAAACTGCCAGCTGCTGTGGGAGGCCTTTCCAGATTGAGTAATGGCCGAGTTCTGGTACCAGACTAATAAAATGAGGAAGCTGAACTTCAAGTGTCCTCTCCTGGTCTTGCAAGTAGCCATTTCTAACGCTGACTATTTCTTATTTGTGGAAGTTTGCATAGGTTCAAAGATGTGTGTGCCACAAAGCAGTGCTTACTTTAAATGCCCTTCATTACAAATTATCATATATATAGTTCTGTGTTTCAGTTCTGAGTTGAGTTTGTGGCCCTAGGAACCAGGCTCCCTGTGCTAATAGAAGAACCAGTCCTCGAAGGAGCAGCCAGGGTATCATACCTACATTCTGGTATTTGTATGTCTTGTGTGATGTAAAGTGGGTGACTGATCAGACATCACAGACCAAAACTGAATACTTCTAATTCTTGAGAAGGAACTTTGTGATAGTAGTGTTAGGTGGCGAATTCAGAGAGCTTTGTGTTGATCCAATTGCATGTGTATTTCCAGGGTTGATACACATGAGGCAGTCATATACACGCACCCACCCAACTTACTGTATGTGGCATTGCAATGAGTTATATTTAAAACTGAAGTGCTAAATAATAATCATGGCTGTACTGCATAGACACAGCATTTTGAAACGGTTGGGTTGGAAGAAATATCGAGAAAAAAAATTGACCGGGCTGGTAGTAACCTGCTTACCTGTCATGTATGTCTTGCCGATAGAGCAGTGGTCACAACAGAGTGGTTACACAGCCAGTCCCGTGTTTGTTGACATACACTGTGATCTTGACTAGTGAGAGAGGTCTCTTTCCAAATCACTGCTGGCAATAGAAGAGCACGCATGTAGCTGTGCTCTTTTTCTTTAGCCTTAAACACCTGCGTAGGTGCCAGTCTCTGACTCTGCATAAATTGTGGAAGGCTGGTGCTCGGGCCACACGTACCTAATGAGCCAACCTCTGCAGGCAGAGCAAAGCAGCACCTTTGGGTGTGTTGCTGTGGTGTTACTCCATCCCTGTGTGGTGAGGTTGCCATTGGTTTGGTGTCCAGGTGTTTGCAGGAAGGAAGACTTGGAAGAAGCAAATGTCTTAGCCTGTTCTTCCCTGAAAGCCAGGCGCTTTTCTCCGCAGATTCTCAGTTGTGAAAGTAGACCTGCTGCATAGCAAGTCTGTACAAGGCATTAATTCACGTATGAGCAGAGAACCCCAGCTGCTAAGCAGTATTTGCAAGGATGTTCAGCCCAGCCCTCCTGTGTCCTTCAAACCTTGCTGTGGGATCTGGCACATGCAGCTATTGTGATTGTTACTGCAACCTTAAAATGGAGACCAAGGCCGTGCCTGTGACAAAACTGTGCAAATCTGAAACAGCTCTGTATGATCAAATGATTAATGTTGTGGCATCAAACTCAAGCAGGGAGAGTAGGTTCAGGTATGTACACACAAGGAAAACCCCTTCTTTGCCATGGGATTAGCTAAAATGTGCAGAAAAGCAGTAATTTTACATCATAAAGCATTTCAGCTTGAGTGTTAAAATCCCACTAAAAGATAGTTTTGAAGCGGTTCAGGGAGACTACTAGTAAGAATTCATGCCTGACATAATTATTTCTCCCTCAGTCTCATTTTGGTTGTCAAAGGTTTTAAGTGCAATAAAAGCAGTAACAGTAAACTTATCAGAGATGAAGATGCGTGTTTGTAGCAATGTTGTATCAGCTCTGGGTTGTAGGCATAGGCCTAGCAGAGGAGGGAGGTCAGAGTCTGTTTTTTTTTTCCAGAGCAAAAACAACTGTGGAGACAGTAGAATTACAGTGGAAGTGTCTTTTGTTCTATCCTCTGAAGCAAAACATAAAAAAGATTGTGCTATAACCTCTGCCCTTTTTTTGGTTTTGTTTTCTTATTAGCAGATACAAAGATCTGAGAGTAACCTCTGGCATAAGGGTATCAGATTATGTTCTCTCATTCCTTTTATACTTGCAATAAGATGAGCATCTGATTTCCAGTCCCCTGCATGGAGATTCTCCAGGGGGTGATCTTGCTTGGATAACAGTTTTCAACATCTTCTGCAGTGCCAAGTTGCTGAGCCACCGCTTTGCACCTGAAAAGTCTTGCCCTTAATTTGTTTAACGTTTGCTATCTGATTTTAAATTTCCAGTAGTTTTTGCTAGGATTGTTTGAACTCACTTCATTCTTCCGAGAGGCCAGGGTATTCCAAAATGAAAGCTTATGCTGTGCTTCCATGCTATGCTAATGTGCCTCAATAGGTAGTCTGCAGCCCGTGTAATTATCACCTGCCATGTTGCGGGGTTATCAGGTGTGTGGGGGAAGTAATAAAAATAAATACATTTGGGTTTTGTGCACCATCAGCTGAACTCCTAGGCAGACAGTTTGAAAATTGGATTAGTAAGAGCAATCTTTCACCTTCTAAAATTACTTACACTGTTATATAAAGTAGTTATAAACAAGTAAAATAAAATATTTTATTAGCTCTTTTATGCTGTGTCTGCAGTATGAAATTATAAGGTTTACATTTCTGATGCTGATAAAGCCTTTCAGGAGATTATTTCATGCAGCTATAAATCAAAGGTTACTTTTCAGATTGCCTCTGAAAACTATATAGTAATTAAGGTATGGAGCTCTGCATCTCTAAGGTTAAGTCCGGTCTGTCATTTTAGCCCACTAACAGTTTAATTGTAGCTTTCTGTCATCTCATCCAGAAGCATTATCTGATAAAAAAAATGACCGTCCAACCAACTGAGAGAAGCGGAGATGGAGGGACAAATTGGACTTAAAGCATAGGTTTTATTGATAAAATAACATTCATCTGTAACACTGAAGCTCCAAAGTACAACTCTGTTATGTTAAACATGAAGGAAGGAAAAAAAAAAAAGGAATACTCTTAGATTTTCTCCTTGTCTGATTAAAAAAACCATCCTGCACCAAGCCGCAGGCTGCTCCTACAGTTAAGCTCCAAAACGTGCAAGTGTGGACCTATAACAAACGTGAATGAATCAGTAATATATTTTTGTAGTATTTTAAACACCTTAGTTACTTAATAAACCTTTTATTTTAAAAGCAAGCTGTCTACCTTTAAACTGTGTTCTCCAGACAGCCTCTGTTGGGTCCAGTCTTAGAGGAACTTTGTAGGCACTGGGCGGTGTTGTGCTGCCCGAGCGAGGTAGCGCTGTACGGGAGGAGGTCGCTGATACCTGGGGCACGCTCCCATTGGCCATATGTACGAGCTCACTCACTTGCTGAAGCTGCTTCTGTGCGTGCAAGAGTAAACGTACGTACAGATACACCACGTTCGCCAACACTGCGTGAGCGTGGGGAGCTCGCCCCACGCCTGCAGACTTCCATCTTCTTTGCGGTCCCTGTGTCAGCGACTCCAGCGCTTGCTTCCCAGAGGGCCTCGATGAAGTTTTGCCAGACAGTGTAGCCTTTCACTTCTGTTTTCAGTAATGCAGAACTCACTTTCTTCCCTCTTTGTTTGCCTTTATTCAGCAGAATTAGGCTGTCGCTGCTGTCTGCGTCTACTTTTCATGTTACTTTACATAGAGAAAGGTGATGTGGTATGCTGTGGGCCATAGCTCCAGCCAGTCGTATCCCCTGTTGCCATCTTTTTCCTTTGGTACTGGTGTGAGCAATGTCTAATTGTAGCCAGAGAGCACTGGTTGTATGCAGCATCTCTTCCCCTGGAGTGATTAGTGTCTTGTTTGTTGAGTTGCATTAAACTTACTTTTTTTTCTACTAAAGTAACAAACGTGTGTCTGAATTGTGCCAACCACTATCTGTGTTCCATTAACTGCCAATTAAAAAAAAAATCTCTTCTAGACCTTCTTTTTGGCTCGGGAATGAGACCTTGAAAGTGCCTGTAGCACTCTTTGCCTTGAATAGAAGACGGCTGTGTGATCGCCTGAGACAGAATAAGGATGTCCAGAAGAACTCAATTGTTCTGCTGCAGGGCGGAGAAGAAACCCAGAGATATTGCACTGATACTGGTATCGTGTTTCGCCAGGTAAGGGCTGAATCAGAGCTTCATATCAAATTAAGTAACCACCTCTAACTGCATGAATTTTTAAACTGTTTTTAATTATTCTTCCTTTATCTCAGATGTGTGTGTTGCTTTGCTTCACTGAAATAAATTGATTTCTTTGTTACATTGCCTCTTCAGCTCTGGTTACTCTTATTCTCTCAGTGCTTTCCTGTGTGGGCTCATGTGGCTTAAAGGGCCTAAACCAGTTCTTACCAACTGTTTAACAACAACATTTAACAAAATGATCATCATTTAACATAATATTAAAGGCAGCAACTGAATTTGTCTTATTTTTTTCAGTCTTGTTTGTCACCAAAAAAACCCCTTCTTTCTGTAATGAAACATGTTAAAATGACCTAAAACAAATTAATTCATAGAAAAGTGTATTTAAAGTATATTATATTCACTGTTTTGTAGGTAGTGTATTCCACATACCAGGATGTATCTCAGAATTTACAACATTGTCTCGGATTAAACACTTCCTTAAATACTCACATGTTCTCCTGTCCCAGAGAGGAGTTAATGACTTGTTAATGTCATGATGAACACATTCTTCGTACAGATTCATTTTGTTTTATGAATTTATTGAGCAGTTGTGTGTTTTGAAGAAAAAAAAACAATGAATTCCTGTCTAGATAGTGTGCATCTTGATATAGTTACTGGTCTGCTTTTAGAGATGCATGTTTCAGGGTATCAGAGTGTATGCCTGTCCTTAGCAATATTCATCTTTGTATTGTTTGGCATTTTGTTATTTGCATGTTTGTTTTTAAAATAACTCTTGGCTAAGAGCTGTTGAAGCTTCCTTTTTCCCTGTTGGAGATTGAGTGTTCACTTCAGGACCAACCCAATGAATCTGCACTCTGCTTTTACCTTGTCCCATGTGACATGATTATTTCTTCCTGATACTACATTCCCTAATTCTAGACTGGAAGAATGTGTATAATTATGCTGAGTTGACTGTTGTTTATTTCTTATAGTAGCTTATTAATCTCTGGTTATTTCCAGTTGCCAGCAGAAAAATTTATTAAAACCTAATACTAATCAGTCTGAAAAGCTTTAAACCTAAACCACTTCCTTTACTTCCTGAAACAAAATAGATCTCTTTCAGTATGTAGTAGTGTAGTGTATTTTTAGAGTTGGTAGAAATGAGGGTTTACTTTTAAGAATATATTTTGTCTTAACCTAGGAATCTTACTTTCACTGGACTTTTGGAGTAACTGAAGCAGGCTGCTTTGGAGCAGTAGATGTTGATACTGGAAGATCCATGATTTTTGTTCCACAACTCCCTGAAAGTTATGCAGTTTGGATGGGAAAGTAAGACATATCTTTTAACTGTGTTAAGATATATCTGGGTATTTAATGCAATTGTCTGAAGAGCTGAAATGTTATCTGATTTTAATCAGATGCCTCCAAATCATTCGGTGTGAACTGTAGTGATACGCCTATGCAGTGATGCAAAATGTGATCAGTTGGTATTGATCAGGTGACATCAAATGATCCACCACTATTCTGGAGAGAATACATGTCCAGTTGGAACCCATGAATCTCCTGCTGTCCATGAAAGGAAGCTGAACAATAAAGAAAAGTGAAGTCTTCTGTTGAAACAGAACAAGCTATTTAGTAGACTTTTTCAAGCTGCTTTACCAGGTTGCAGCCTTCTCAGCTAATGAGACTTTTCGAGTGGGAGGAGGTAGTTTAGCTTTTGATATTTTTATTTTTTATTTTTTTTAATGAACCATCTGACTGGGGAATGTGATTTTAATTCTATTCTGTGAGTATGCCATAAACATCTCTTTTTCTATCCACATAGGTAGTAAATACTGCTCAGTGCTGTAGTAGTGAAGGGATTAATTTATTTATGTGCACATTTCTTTTCTCAATCTTAATAGTATTTATACTGTTTAACAAGCTGTAAATTTTTTTTGGTGTCTACATGGTCTCAGAATATTGGATTACTTCTAATTTAATATTTTAAGCCCAGGTTGCTTAGTTTCTAATTGAAGCTATCACTTATATTTTAATGCTAATTTTGGGAAAAGGAAAACAATTGCAACCAATCCCATATGCTGAACTGTTAGACCATATGGTAGGGCATGGCTGCTGCCTTCTCAGAGCATTTATATGAATATCACTCCCTTAGACCTGCCTTGGAACTTAAATTGTTTATGATCACTTTAAAATGCAAATACTTGTCTCTGAAATATTTCAGCTGAGTGCTGCACCTGTATGGGAGGGGAGCTGCTGTTTAACTCCCACATGTCCTGTAAACTCTGTTCCCTAGTGGAGGTTGTTCACGTTTACAGACGAAGTTTTTTCGGCCTCCTAGGTTCTTTTCTGCTAGTTCAAATCATCTGTTTCATACCCATGCAGATCATAACTAATCTGGAAAGTCTTTATAATATTACTGAAATTCCACTGTGTCAATTTATATTTTTAAACAAAATGGTGTTGTTTATATATGGTAGCCTTTTTGATTTGTTATGCAACACTCGTTATTGGTTCATTTACAGAATTACAGGTCTGGGTAAAAATGGTTTGCCATTGAGACTTTTCTTGTGGAATATAATGAAGCAATTGCCTTTATTGCAGTGTCTTTGTTTTCTAAATTGTCCTCCTTATCCTTCCTGCATCCCTCTGTTTGGATCTTGTTTTCTTTTCTGTCAGCCATGGCCACGTACTTCTGCTTGTCAGAAGGACGGATGAATAACTCATTTGTGAGGCAGCAGCAGTTCTGCTTCATAAGTTAGTTGGCGGGGGGTACTGCACACAGCTAGGGATTGTGTTCCTTCCCAGAAGAGTCAATTTTAAGTCAAAAGTAGCACTGAAAGAAAAACAATTTGCCTTCCATCCTCTGTTTACCTACTATAGTTTGCCTTGGAAATGCGTTTTTCTGTGCATGTGGAGGTACGATCTGCCCATCGAAGAAACATTCCTTTGACGTTGATGAAGTGCAGATCTATGCAATCCCTTGTATGATATTTGCAAGGTTGGTATTTTAGTGAGGTGTATAGCTGGTCTTCTAGTTCTTAGTACAACGTGAGGTTGATTTGTCTGTGATTTGTATTGCCCTCTAAGACAGATGTGGGAATCTGCTACTTGAGTTAGTCAGAAATACACAGATTCTGTTAAAATAAGTGCAGAAGGCTCTTTGCTCCTACTGTATTACTAAAAGTCTTGTTGATGTTGCAGTGTGCAACAACAAAGGATGTACCTTTGGGCTCCGTCAAAGATATCACTTAGGTAACATGGCAGTCAGAAAGAGTAACCTTTTTGCCATTAAATAATGCGAAAGTGGGACTACTTGCAATTTGCTTCTTTCAAATTGCAGTGTTAGGTTGGCCAAAACTGATGAAGCGCCAGTGAGAGCATTTGGTTGGAGTTGAATAGACTATCACTTTCCAACAGAGACCACGGACACTAGAATTATTTTTAACTTGCCAGTTGCACTTGCTTCTGTAAGTAAGGGGTGATTTAGCATGCTGATCAGTATAGGAACTCTGACCAGCTCACCTGCTGGTGAACACCGAGGAGATGACTGCACCATCCTGGGCTGCTGTCTGCCAGCATCCTGCAGTACTGGTGGTGACGGGAACCAGCACTTGTTTGGGAATATTACTCATTTTGCAGGGCTTCTGTCTGAACGTGTGTGCTCTAAAGATTTGTAAATAGCTGTAGGGCTATTTTTAGAAGTGCTTCAAGCTAAAAATAACCTCTGCAGATTTAAAAGGGAGGAGAGATTTAACTAAACTCACAGTTTAGACAATGAAAGTTCTCAAAAAAAACTCAAAAAACTAGGAGTTGCAGAATTGTTATGAGGGTATTTGTTGGACTGGTGGTCCTACTTCCCTGTTGAGAAGGAATAACTGTTGCCTGTTTTTAAATTTTGAGCATGGGTGATTCTCCTGATGTTAGGCTAGCCCAATTTTTAGTTGAAAAGCTTTTTTTCTGGGTAACAACTAAAAGAACCATTTTGTACATCTACTGACTTTTTTAACTCTGCCCACGACCCCTCCAATTATTTGTAAGGCAGAAACCAGGACTTTCACGGGATGGCTCAGAGGATAACCTTTTGCTCTTCTGAATTATTTTTTTTCTATTCTTACTTTTGGAGGAAGAGTTTAAGAAATGAATGTGATTATAGAAAATTGTAAACGCTTCAGAAGCATAACTGTTGTGAATGCCCCTCTTTTTCTGCACAGTCTTACCTAGGCAGGTTTGTGGTGCAAAGCTGTTAGTAATTGTTTTTATACCTAGGAAGCATTAAGCTGGTATGACTGTATGTCTTGCACAGAGACTTCAATTTCACTAATTATTGCTGCACCTGCCATTTACCTCCTTAATTATAAATGACAGAACTAGTCAGTGTGCTGATTAAAGATATTTTATAAAGTAAAACATACTTTACAGCAGCTGCTTTATGTGGAGTGGATGCCAAAGTAACTTAATTGCCTTGCCACATAAAGAATGTTTTTAATGGAAAACAAAAATATTTAACACTTTCGTTCTCTAACTTTGGAAATACTTACTAAATGGGACAGAGCAATATTTATAAGCAATATTTATAGGCAATTTCCTTTGTTTTCTTTCAAGCCCTGATGGCTAACTGGTAAGCGTAACAACATTAACATTGCATCTGATGTCAGTAGTATTTTCCCATGAAGCCAATTGGGAGCTATCTCTATTTGTGAAGTTTAGCCTTGGTGTGGCACTTTGGAGCTACAGTAAAGCACAATGAAATGCCTTACAAATGTCAAGATTTCTCAGTGACCTAATGAGGAAGGTTCTCAAACGTTGTCATCATTCTTGAAGTAGGTTATAACTAAAATCAAACCTTGTTTTTGGTGAGTAAACTTGCCTGAGTTCAGCAAAGCTATCGGCTTGTACTGCCCTTTGAAAATAGTGCAAAATTATGTATTTACTTTTTCCCAAGAGCTTACGTAAAAAAAGTTTTAAGGCTCCGTGTTTTAGTTTTTTTCCTATAGACTATATGTGTTCATGAAAATTAGATTAGATGCAAAGAAGTCACTTTCTTGGTCTCCTTCTATATGAGGATAGGTGAACTTCTGTGGCATTTGTATTTTGAATAACTGAGTGTTAAGTGTATGTACAGCATGGTATGGTTATCCGGCTGTGTCATGGCAGCTGAGGCTGGTGCATTGATTGGCCCAAGGTTTGGCTTCAACAAGGCAAGGTCTGTACTATGCGTGCTCTCTCTGCAAGCTGAGATTTGAGACAACCCCTGACAGGTAGGGGGGTGTCTGACAGGTAGGGGGGTGTATGTGGGTGCTGTAGGGGACAAACTGTAAACCACCTTAATTGTTCTTGATGAAGATTTTGCAGGAATTAAGGACATTTTCTAGATATTTTAATGACCTCTTCTCTGTAAGGTGCTCTGGAGCTGTGTATGCAGATAATATACTCTTAGGAAGGTCTTAGTCTTACCTTCTGAACTGATCTGGCATGTCATCCCCTGATACTTTGTCTGGCAGTTTTTCCTTTAATGTAAAATATACTTGATGTTTTCCTTTGCCATGTGTATCAGTTCAATCCTTTCCCAACATTTATCCTGTTGCCTTACCCACTGAATTTTTATTTTGTTGTTCAAAAAAATAATAAAATTTGTTTTTTAATCACTTTAGGTCATCTTACCGTTTTGTACCAACTAGCAATTGCAATTTATCTGCAAAGTTTGTTACCACCTGCAAATACCATCTGTGGATCTCATGAACGTATTCAGTCCTGCTTCTGCTTCTGAATACCATCAGAACTAATTTCAGTCTTTGCAGTATCCCACTAATCAAGACTTGCAGTCTGTTGCTGTTTATCACTTTAACTTCTGAGAACATCAGTCTAAATAGATACAGCACTTCTCAGCGTGGTAGTTGGAGGGTTTCCCAGCCCTTGAAAAGCTCATCTTTTTATTTATTTTTTATTTTCTGCATTAGGCCTTTCAAGTCCAGGTCACATCATAGTGTTCCTGCCCAAGCCAATTTGAGTTCATTTTGGAGAGTAAGATTCTTCAGAGAGATATTTATCTAATATTTTACTATTATTCTGGTAGTACATCTGTTGCTTTACTCTTCATTCAGTCCTTTTGAAACTGTCCAGTAAAGCTCGTTGCTTTTGATTGACGAGAATGGTTTGTGTAATTCCCCATGCTGCTTATTTTCCAAGATTCCGTTTCTCTCCATAGTATGGTGTTTCCCGTTTCTTGTCTTCCATTAATTTATTATGGTATTACTCTGTGGATAAAAAAATACTTCTGTAGACTAATTAGTGTCTGAATTGTGCTTGCCACTTCACTGATGATTGTTTTTCTCTAACTAGTGCTGCTCTGGTGCTCTGACTTCTCAAATTATCACTTCAGTTGTCTCAGTGTTGCAGTTGCACACAAGCCTCGTTAATCCAGGACAAATGTGTACTGTTCCTATCTTGTTTATTTGTATAAATCTTTGCTTTTTAGATGCTTAACTTGCTTTGTGTTTCTTGCTGACAACATTTAAAAAAAAAAAAAGTCATATGAGTCCATTGATTTGCAGTCACACCAGCATGCACCTTTGACTGGACCAGGAAGTGTTGAAGTGCTTCTTCTTCCTCTTCTCTTTTTCATTTAGGTGTGTTGAGAAATAGAATGGACCTGAAGTAAATCTGCTTAACAATGCTGCACCAGAGTTTTTAGATGTGGCTTTAAACCACAGCATGAGGAAAGTTAAATCTTGCCTGTGCACGTCTCATGCCTGTGGTAAGAGGGGAAATGGTGGTAACCCGCACCAGGCATTTCTTATTTTATACTTTATTTAATGCGCTAGCAGGAGTATCGAGTTCAGTGGTATAAATTCCTGATAACATTTTGAAATATCAGAGAATCCAAGTTTTCTTTGATCAGGCATGCCATCTGTTTTTCCTCCAAGGATTCAGATGCTGCTGGTAGGAAAGCAAGCTGCAGCAAAAGCAGTGCCTGTGGGGATTTTCCAGCAGTGCTCCAACAAGGCTCTGCACCTCCACTCTGTCTTCTGCTGCGCGGCTGCCTGGAGTGCAAAGCTCTTTGCTTCTTGTGGGCCAGGATTCAAGGAGGCACTGCAGGATGCAAAAAACCCTCAAGTGAAGTATCGTGGCCTCTGTTCTTGCACTTGTAAAATTGTGTTTTCAGCTGTTGCTGTTAACTGTTTTCTTTAGGTTTTGTGTTTGCTAGGACCTTTGCTGTGTCTGCCCCAGCACACTCGCTTTCAGTCTTTGAGGCAGGACTCTGGAAGAGTATTGTCGGCGTTGTGCTATGTCAGGAGAAATGTACAAAGGGGAAAAAAACACTGTTTTGGAAAATAGAGTAGGGAAAAGTGTAATGAATATTAATGCATATTAAGAGCTAAATGTGAGTGAAAAACAGGCAGGTTGTGTTATACTTGCTGTGTACCCCTTTGCCTGTGTGCTGCTCCTAGGAGATGCCGGGTGCTTTTTTTTCTAAGGACAGTGTGGTGCAGTGGATTGGAGACTGCATGGGTAGGTCCTTTGTGTCCAATGAGTTGCTTTGGCTAATTCCTTTAATTTCTCTGTGGTTTTGCTTCCTTTACAAGTTAGAGGATAGGAGCTGTTCAGGTCTTCTTAACACTGCTGTAAACATTGGTACTGCTTCCTTTCATGCCGTTACCAATTAATATGGGAGCTCTGGGACATGCTGCACACATTTCGGACCTTGCTGTAATGCTTCTATGTGTGGGACATAAAATACTGCTGCATTTCCTTCCAAAATAGGTGTGCTTCCAAAGTGAAAGCAGAACATCTGCTATTGACAGATGCAATGTGTAACATTTTAAGTTAAGCAGCATGAATTTCCACTGGTGTATAACACGAGGTGGAACACTGTTCCTATAGAGTGACCTGGAAATTATACTTACCCTCTTAACCAGTGTAATTGTTGTGTCCTTTTTTGCAAGGAGAGATTTCTTATGAGCATGTGTCAACAGTATTATGCCATGGGAAATCATTTTGGGATTGCAGTATATAAAAATTTTCTTTGTTACAGCTTTTTCTGTGCCTAGTACAGAATCCTTCTCCAAGGCAAAGAATTTTATTTGCAGAAAGAAATAAAGCAAAGGTTACCACCTTGCAAGTTTTCTGTGATTTTGTTTTTTTTCGGGTAGCTCTTGATAGTATCTTTTAAATATAAAATCAAGATTCTGCTTCTTGAGATAGAATTTATAGAAAGCTTAAAGGTCTTTTCTTTGGGGAATGCATGTGATGGGAACAGCTGAGCAGGAGCCGTGAGACAGCCTATAAAATAGACGAGTTTGTTGAGAGTTTGGCCTTTTTTAGGCAGAACTGTGAGAGTCTCCTCAATAATTTATTTCTGATTTCTTAAACCCAACAGTCTGTATGTTGCTCATAGTTTTCCTGCTTCCGCCTAAGCTGTTTGTGACCTTGGGAAGTCGATATCTAACACCCAGTGTCCTGCATCCAGTATCACGCGTGTGGACTCTGCTGGTTTGTTGTTCTCCAGCATGGGACCTCAGTTGCAGCCCTGCAACTTTTTCCAGTCAGATCAGCCTGAGTCTTGATCTTCAGTTCAATTTCTGTTAAATTCTGATATTTTTTTTTTGTATCCATCTGCTGTATTTTTTATATCCGTATTTTTCTGTACTATATCAAAAGGAACAAGGAAAATAAGTTTACATGTACGCAGGCACTTCTGTCCTTCAAAGGATAAACAGAAATCTAGAGACATGTGGAAAGGGACTAGCATTAAGGTTGTCAGAACACATGCTGGAGGCTGCCTGTGATACCAGCGAGCCCATTAATACTGTTTCGTGTTAAACCTAACTGGATGCCTTTTAATCTTCCTTTTAGATAGTGAAATTCCTTTCGGATATATAGGTGATTGCATTTTTTTCGACAGTCAGGAACATCTGCTGGTATCTTGTAAAGCCTCCTGTGTTGCTCTTTCTAGCAGTTCTCAACACCCCCTTGTTTGGTTAATGTTTTGCCATCTGTTAACGTGATGATATTGTAATGAGGAGGGAGTTTATTGGTGAAATTCTGACAGTATTAAAACATTGCTTTAGTATCCCTTTTCCTCCTTCACCTCTACTTTCCTGATGCATTGTATTTATCTGGGTTTATTATTGCCTAGGTTCTTACCCTTTGTATGTAGTCCCGCTGAAATTTTTACTTTGCTTTAAGGTCTTTCTAGCAAGGCCTAAGGAGTGGGTTGTTTACTGGGTGGAACTTCAGTTGCTGAGAGCTCTGCTTCTCCATCCAATTTACTCCTTGTGCATGCATTTCCTCTCATAGGAGGAAAAATGCCATGCAACTCATGCAGTGGCTTTATAGTTGTGAATTTGTGTGTGCCCCAGTGCCTTGTAAATGCACAATGTGCAGGCTTATGTATGTGTGAGCTTTGCTTAGCAGAGACTATTTGCTTAAGAAGTGAGTGGTGGATTATGTCCTTTACTCTGAATTTGAAACTTAAGGTAAGATGGAGGAGGCAATATTGTTGTATCCCCATAAAACCAAAAGCATTGACTGTAGAGTTTGCTAGTTTTAGCTTTTCCGTCTCACTGCTTTAACAATCTGTTCTGACTTTGTGGTATGAGCTTTGAGAGTTTCTCCATGCAGTTGTGGCAATAATATTTGGAGGACTTTTTAAGAGAGCACTGCGCCTTGAACACTATTGTGTAGAAACCCTTTTGCTTTAATCATGAATGTCTTTGATATTTTCCTATTATACTTTTGCTTCAGCTATGTTAATTCTTTTAATTACTGCTTGTAGGAATGTCACTTTCTGGTAACATCCAGAGGCTGTGAGTCTTAGAGACTCGATTGTGCTAAGCAGTGGATGAGGCACGTGGATCTGCGTTTGAATTGCAGGAGGTAGTCTTTAGAAGGGCATGTCTCGCTTTGTCAGTACATACTTTCTTCTTCTCTAAGATGCTAACAGATCCTCAAAATGGTTGCTGACCTTGATGCAGAGGTAGAAGTGATTTTTATAATGTATAAATAAGCACAACAACAACAATGCCTTGAAGCATGCCGATGGTTCTCATGTATCTGCTTGTTTGGACAAGCTGATGATGGGAACTTAGCTAATGGGGAGCTCTGGATGAGGGGACAGACTTAGGGTAATAGGTTAGTACAATATGAAAGAAAGCAAAACTGGCAGCTGTAGTTCAGACCCCTGCTAGTAGATGGAAAGGTGCAACTGTCATTTCTGCAGTGTTACTGATACAACTGTTCGATAAAGTTTTCATTCAGTATATGAGAAAAATGAAAAATATGTGAAGCATTACAAAGTGATGGCGATGAACTTTTTTCTCCTCCAGTGATAAACCTGCAGAAAGTTGAATTGCTCCTAAAGATAATGTTTTTATCTAGATATTTTAAAAGAGCTGACCAAAGGGCTCTCCCACCTGCTGTAGCAATTCAAATATGGAACAGAGAGTGGATCCTGTTCGCAAAATCTAACAGCAGGATATGCAACAATATCAGATGCCTGAAAATCAAAGCATCTGGAAATCAAACTAAAAATCAAACATGTGTGCTTATTCTGATCTCTCCTGGCTTTTATAATCTGTGAATTGCTTGCAGACGTGTTAGGAAATAGAAGGTACGTGAAAATAGCAGCGGTGTTAAAACAGCCCTGTGAAGGTCCCTTGCAATTCCATGGACTTTTTATTAGTCTAAATGTCTGGTAGTAGACTAATGCAGGACTGGCTGATGCAACAAACTGTGATTTTATTATTATTATTATTATTATTTAATTAACAGGACTGCAGAAAGCTAAAGCTTTTTGCTTAATCTGTGTTGTGGGCACTTGCCCTGCTAAAGGTGCTGTGGTCATTGCTGAGGTGTTTACCTGTATTTACATATATGTTTGAGTGTGTATCCGTAATCCTTTAGTAACAAAATAAGCATTCAGGGTGAAGGTAGCCTTACATATCATGCCAATATAACCAATCCAAGTACACATCACAGATGAACAGTGGTCTTTTTTGTGCTCATGGGTGTTTTTTTTTTTTTTTTTTTAAAGTATATGCTTTACCTGTACTTACAGATTTTTTGACTGTGGTGCAGTCTCAAACATTGGATCTGCATCTCCCTACCCCATTGTTGCTCTAAATGTTTAGACTATATAGAATGAAATAATCGGCTCTTTGTGTCAACCTGTCCTGGTTGCTCTATCTGAATAGGATATTCAGACATAACCAGATTCCCAAGTAATTGGTTTTTATGCCATAGGTTAATGTTTACTGCCACATAATATAAAGGAAGACAAAAAACAGTACTTGGAGATGAGAATAAGTTTTATGTACTAATTGTGATGGAATAAATGTAATATTTTTAGCCAGGAAAAAAAAAAAGTGGATAATTACAAGTAAATATTCCTTTGCACCCCAATCTATAGGATTTTATTTAAGGTTTCCTTATCTACACTTTCTACCAAGCTGCTTTTATAGCTGCCTATTTATTATAGGGTGGTCTATTTGACCACTTAAATACTTAAATCACTTCTAGCATTAAAAATCTGAAAAAAAAAAAAAATCCACTGTGAATTTAGTTGAACCAAATGGAAAAGTTTATTCTAAACTTGAAGGTTATGTTATGGTATTCAACTGACTGCAGTTCCTGCTTCCTAGTCTGTAAGGCTTCTCTCCCTTACTCTTGCTGGTGGGTTTTGTTTGATCAGTGTCTAAGTGGGGTATTACTTCAATGTCTGACTTAATGTTTCACACTGTATGTTTATAGGGGAAATAATTGCTCCTCCTCCTCTTCTTTTTCAACAGACTGTAAGCACGTCTGGTATTTAACCCAAGACAACTCAAGCTTTTTTGCTGGACTGGGAAGTGTGATGAGTTCTAGGTGGTGAACTAGAAACAGTCTCCTCTTGTAGGGAACCTTTGGTGACAGAAGGAGAATGTATTACTGTAAATAAGTCGAAGTCTTGGACTCCAGCCTAATCTTTCTGACTGCTGTAATCTGTGAGATGCCAGATTTTTGGCAGGCCTCTTGGGTGACGGGGTGCTTGGGCTTGATGGGGTTCCAGAGGTTTGGAGTTTCTTATTTCCATGAGGAGATAAAATGACGACTTCTACTATTCCAGAGGCCCACTACTGACATTTCTAATGAACACCAGTATTTGCTAGGCTGAATTATAAAACTATAGGGAATGGAGATTGAGCCTTCTGAGGTCTCAAGTGCATTGTTCTCCATGGGTTTCTGCTCATTTATGTTTACAGTGAAGTTTTTATACAGTTCTTTCCCCCAAAGCCTGTAAAAACTAGGCTGTAGCTTCTGTTCACATCTGCTTACAGAAGTTAATTTTTTTGGATAGGTAAGGAAATACATGATTCAATAATATTTGGGATCATGTCTTCCACTTGGGTAATTCTTCTAATTAATTTATGACTTGCTGTGGGGTTTTCTGCTTGCAGTCTCTGTAGTGATTAATCAAAATTTTGAAACTGGCAGCCCATAGCAGTGTTACAAAAGACAAAGCCAAACCTAAAAATTGTAACAAATTAACTTATTCTACCTGCCTGAAAGTCATTTATAGAGAGAAGTACTCCTAATCTCTATAAAGCATCAAATGTACTGGAAATGATCAGAACTGAACATAACCTTTGGTTTCCATGAGGCCAGTGAGCGTTCTGTGCAAGGTATAATTCCCTGTGACAGGGATGGTCGCTGCTAGACTTTAACCTGTTTTGCATTTAAATTGTGTAAAAATGAGTCCTGAACCCTGTCACTGCTGAGAAACTGCACTGGTTCTCTCCTGCAGTAACTGATGATGGTGCATGAGGACCTTTCATAGCTTGCCACCAAACTGTGAGCTGAGCTGTTGGTGCCAGCGGTAGCTCAGGGTGAAGTTGCGCTGGTACAGATTGCCTCTGAATACAGCATGGCTGGATGTGGTTGTAGCTCTGTATAGGAAAAATATGGTGGAGAAGGTTTTGGGATCTAAAACGTGTGGGAAGAGATGGTGAGATGTCACAGTGGTGGGACAGAAAGTAGCACGTGGGATGAAGTGGAGAGAGAATGAAAGAGATAGGAGTGAATATAGAAAGGCCTCACTGAGGATGATGCTTGCTTTCCTTTCTCTCTGAGCTTTTGTTTTGCCCTCTTTACTGCTTTTCTACACATGATAGTACAGACTTTTTCTGCTTTTATGCAGACTTCCATATGCATGTTTTCCTTCTGCCTGTGGTTCTGCAAAGGGTGGGTCTGTGCAGAAAGCTTCCCAGTAATCCAGGGGGAGAGGTGGCTTCAGTACCGAAGCATTGTGGCTCCCGTGGGATGGGTAGGGGATGGTAGTTTGTGGGAAGTGTATGTGAATTTATTTTACCAGTCAGAGGTGCTAATGAATGATAAAACGACGTGAAGCAGAACCTTGAATACTTCAGAGAGGAGCTGAGAAGTCTCTGTACTTTGTGCTAGAAGTTTGCTGGCTTCTGCGCTAGGCAGCCAGAACAGGATCTGAGGAGGGACATATCTGGGAAGCTCGGTAGCTTGTCAATAGGTGCGATGGAGTCAAAAGTGTCTGAAGGATGACCTGGTGTAATAAACAGAAGCTTAGAACAGAGCGGGAAGCTGCTGTTTTTTTTCTGTCCAAGTACAGAAAAAAATCCTCAGCCTTGAAAGGACGAGGAGCTGCTTGTGTTCCTTAGATGAATGAGAGCGTTCATAAGGGGAGGTGCTGGATGAATTACAGCTGGAATGGAATCGATCATGGTTTAATATTAACCATAACCAAATTAATTTAGCAGCACTTAGCTGTAGACCATGCAAGTATATGAATTAACAAACGAAGAAAAAGACTTTAAAAACGGTTTGTGGAAAGACGTAGGTTTTATTATTGGCATGTTGGAAAGTGAGACCTGCTCTTACTTAAATGGCATTAAATGAAGTTAATAAAATCCAGCACATCTGTGGGCTTACTTTTAAGAAATATTTGATTTACAAGAAACAGTTACCAGATTCAAACAATACAGCTAATTGTAAATAGTGCTTTGGAGGTGTTTCTGTAAAGGGTAAAGCATACCGCAAACTACCGTTGTTTGTAAATTAACTGGTTTTACAGTGGGGATCCTTCCGATACCAGAGGAATTGGTTGAAACTGTAAAAGAGAACAAAAACGGAAAATGCTAAATCTGTTCATGTTTCTGGAATATTAAAGTACTCTAATGTGTGAGGAATGAAGGAGGGGGGAAAAGAGATACCTACACTGGAAGCAGAGTATGCAGAAGTTGGAGGTAACGGAACTGTAAAGTACAGGCTACAGAAAGATAAGAAGATAGAGTGATTTTTTTAATTATATGCAAAATTAACCAGGGAGGGAAGATAAATGATAATTCCTTTGAAATTTCAAGCAGTGATGGGAAGAGTCCACAAAAGAAGCATTGCAAATGAGAACTTACAATGAAATGTTTGTGTTACTTTTGAATAATTATTTCACATATAATTAGATTAAAAAAAAAATTTGTGATTTGCTGCTTTGGAGCCTGCTTTCTTTGTGAGAATACTAAAAACATTTCCACGTTGTTGTTTGTGTCTCGGCCCAATATAATTTGTACCACAAAGGGATGTAAAACGAAGAACTAGTGCGCAAGATTGAAAGGATGTCAGAAATCAGAGATGCAGCCAGCTGGCAGCGCGGGTAGCTATGCCACACGTCTTTGTCACTGAGCACCTCCTAAAAACGTTGGGCTCTTGGTCCCACTGCTCTGCACGTTAGATTCTTTTTTCAGTCTCTGGCCTAATTTGCTCTTTTCCCAGTTGGACTTGGGCTGCTGTGGTGTAATGTTTAAACAACTGAAGTTTCTGTCCCATCACACCTCTTGCCCTCCTGCTTTCTTATGCACAGAGCACACCCAGCTCCCCTTCTGTTCGTGATTTTCCTCCTGTTTTCATTTCTCTGAGGAAGGGTGTAGGGTGGGTGTTTTTTGTTTGTTTGTTTGTTTTTTTAATTTATTTTACACTTTCAGAAGTCCTGATTATTTTTGTTTCAATACTGGGGGGAGATAGAGATTGGAATTGTGGAATTGGAGTGTAAAATCTTGTGAGTGAAGGACTGAGCCATCGCACAGCCACCGTGTACCACCAGGGCCCCGGGGAAGTAGGGGGGTGCTGGGCCATGCCAGCATCTGCAGCGATAGATGGGAAGCAGATCTTTCACATCACTCCTGCGCTATTTTTCCTTTGCCCAACTGGGGCAGAAGAAGGCAGAAGTGATTTCATTTTGGACATGGACTGTGAAGTCGTGCACACCCTGTTAGGTTAGAGGAGTGAAGCTGTGGGGTCCTGAGGAATAAAGGCTGCAGAACACAGCCCAACAGTCCTCGGGCTGCTTCGTGCTGTGCCGGGGGGTTACAGCAGGGAAGAGGGTCCTGCAGTGAGTGGGCACCAGAGCAGAAAACGAGTATCTTGTTCATTCTTCAAATATAACACAGGGCAGAGTGGTCTGGTGCTATTTCTGTGTGCTTCTTCCATCTGGTGAGTTGGAAAATTGTACAAAAATGGCAAAGTTCTTTTAAAAAAACCTGTAGTGTAGAGTGAATGGGAAAAATAAAACTTCAGTTCAGGAGGAGACCGTGATATCTAAGTATTCAGCCTGGGCTGGATTGTAGCACAATGGTTTTGTAGCCGTGGCAACTTTTCTGTGTAATCTACTATTTTGAGAAATCGAATCAAGGTTAAGATTACTAAAACATTCCTTGTATCTGCTTTTTTACTGTGATAGTAGAGGACGTAATTTCTTTGTCTGTGGCCTTAAACTATTAAGTGTAGCAGTAAAGCCGAATCCAAATGTTTCTTTTTCTTTCTTCTGTTTTCCAAAGGATTCACCCCCCTGAATACTTCAAGAAAAAATATGCTGTGGATGAAGTCCACTACGTGAATGAGGTGAGTTGTGTCTGTGTATTAATATTTTTCTGTGAATACAAAATGGACATGTGGCAGTGATTTTGCTCCTTATAAAGCACTTGCATTTTTTTTTTTAAATTAAAGAAAAAAAAAGGCTGCTACTTTGAGCTGAACACTAAAGTCTTAATCCAAAGACCATCTCATAAACAAGACTGGGGCATCATGAGACCTGTCAGTCTGTATCTATCCAACAGAAACATGTTGCTAAATACATTTCTTTTTTTCAATGCCTTGGAGATTTGAGGAGATTGCTGTCAGGGAAATTGCATGTTTTAAATCTGACTGAGAGCCTGCACTTATTTTATGCATACAAAGAGCTATGAGGAATAGCTGCCTGCCTGCTTTACTCTTAGTTCGTATTGAATGACTCTAATATTTGACTAAGCAACCATTTTCATATTTTTAAATGCAAGTGTGACTTTCTTAGTCAAGTTTCTCATTTTGTTTTTGAGCAGATGTTTATATACTTATGCACCTGGCCAGTCATCTTTGTTTTTTTTGGTAGGAAGGCTCAGCAGGATGAGGGCAATATTCCTGCCAAGCTCTGTGGTTGATTTTCATGGAGAGCAGCTTGAAAAGGAAGATTCTGATATTTCTGTCCCTGCAGAACACTAACTATGACTCACAAGACCCAAAACTTTGCTGTAATCAGCTGTGAGGATGTTTCATTTCATTTTCATAATGAGTCTAATTATGAAATGAAGTTTGATCCTGTATTTCAGTAGCTGGGGTGGAGGAAGCTGTGCAGAGGTTGCTTTTTGACGTGAGTTGGAATCACACAGTTTGCAGACACTCCTCTGTCAGGCAGTGAAAATTGCAAGTGTGAAATGCATTTTTTATTTAAAAAATAAAAATCACATTTATTTTGGGTCACTTTAGTTGCTTTGGCTGGCTTTCCACCAATAAATGACTTTATTACAGTTCTGTTCTTACTGCTTAGAAACCTCATTGATGAGGAAAAGAGCTCATTAGGTGGAGCAGTACATTTTCCCAACAGAAAGGCCATGTTCCACCTGGGCTACTTGGATTGAAGTTAGGAGCAGCTGAAGCCTACAGCTAAACTGTTTAGCTTTCAAAGGTTCTGTCTATACATTTTGCCTGGTTTGCCAAGGAAGTGGTTTTCCACCATGAGGATACTAGGGGCATTTTGCACAGGATGGCTTTATGTCAACAAATGACTGTGTAAGCATGTAATCCTCATTTTTCCTTTTAAAAAATAGAATTTGGAAATGGTATTTTTATACCTCACTGCCATATGCTTTATTTTGTTAATATTATTACTATGCTATTAAGCTATTTCAAAGTTTGTAGAACTGTGCCGCATGGAATTATGTTGTCTGTTCATTGCCTCAAGAAATATTTAATTCAGTGCCCATGTTTCTGCAGCAGCTCTTGAAGCCGAGTTGCTATTCATGTTTTGAAAGGGCACCATCAGCTTAAGCACTGCATCTCCCTAAATATTTTGTGATCTACTGACTCTTGTTCCAAGTGTCATGTAAGAGTAAAATATCTGAAAGGTATGAGAAGAACAATTTTGTCTTTCCGACTTATTTAGTCTGTATACAGTAAGTTTTGATGAAATAGGTATCATTGTGATTATGAGGAAGAAAAATAAAAACAATCTAAAACTTCTTTTTAGATATCCAATGTCTTGGCTTCGAAGAAACCTTCTGTGCTCCTTACTTTGGTGAGTGATACTATTCTGAAGAGTAACTACCCATTTCCTTCAGAAAGGAGATCAGTTCATTAAATACTTCTATACACTGTCATTCCCTCCGTATCTTTCCCTTCCCATCCTTAACCAAATTTGAGGCCATCTGTATTAATGTATTCTTCTGGCTCCTCCATGACCTCAGGATTTCTAACCTCTGGGTTTCTAGTCTATATTCTTGAAAGCTTTACCTGTGTTCTGGCAAAACATGACAAGCCTATCTAATGTTGACTGTGCTATTCTCAAGCCTATGTAGAATGCCTCCAAACTGCATTTTTCTCTAATGCTGCTCAAGCTACGTCATGAGCATATCTGGACTTTTCTTTGGGAACCCCGTAAGGATTCAGGGAATTCTTATTCAGCATATATAGGGTTGGTAAGAATAACTTCTGCAAGGAGGGCGTGATGGAATGCCTGCAACGTATTTAGAAAGGGGCTTGCTCTGGAAGTGGGATGAATGAGTGGAGGTAAAGCCTGAAAGCTGCTTCTGCCCCATCACCTCATCCCCAGCTTTTTTCCCCTGATGTGTTTGGTAAACCTCTCTCACTGTTACGAGTATCTAATTTGTTGTCTTCAGTCTATATAAGAAATGATTTGCTGTCTCTGAGCTTTCCCTTACAGCAAATGCAGTGGCAGCTCCTGGATTTCTTGTTTTCCCACGATAGTTGCCAGACAAGTCTTATAAAAATCCCTCCTTAGGCAGACGTACAGTATGAGATCTGGGCTTTTTATCCGTTAAGTAGATGTCCTAAATACAGTCTTCAGTCTTTCTTCCACACTATGTATTAAAAGGATGAACCTATTGTTTTATTTCATGTTCTTTCAGAGAAATGAGAGTGAAAGGGAGTATTTGTCCATCTTGAATTCCTTATTGTGCATTTCTGTGCATCAAGTTGTTGATTAGTTGTCTCTCTGTGAGCATCCCATTGTAGCTGGGAATTTTCACAGATTTCTTGCTGAGAGGATGGAGCTGTGATGCTTTCACATTCCTCCCACTGCCACGATGAAATTCATAGAGAACGGCAGAGCTCTTCTCTTAACGTTGGCTGAAGGGAGACTTGGTCCTCTCCTGTGGTCTCATTCTAAATACAGAACTGTAATGCTGCTCCACAGGGTTTCCCATATGCATGTCAGAAGTGTTCGTCTGCTGTGAAGCAGCCAAAATCCTCATGCTTATGCTACTTGCTTGAATGGAAAGCTGTAGGGAAGCGGCATGCAGATTTAAATAGTAAGCATTGCCAAGGCAGTGTGGAATAATTTATTTTTAAATGAAATTACTTTAGAAGAAACCTTGCCTGTTTGTTATTCCCTTGCACTTTATTATCGTATAGGTCTCTTAGCTCCTTTCAAAGCTTAAGGGAATTGGAAATCCAAGCCTGCCGTTTTCCTAAGCAGCATATCCTAACCTGAGGTCCGTGCTTGTCTCCTTTGAAACAAATGATATCTTAAATTGGTTTACGTTTGAACAAACTGTTTTTTTTTTTTGGTTATTTTTTTCTTTTCCTTTTTGTAATAGTGATTCAAGGGAATGTATAAGTTTTCCTAAAGACGTAGTGCAGTTATGTTCTCTCCATGATTTAAATTTTAAATACTTGTATTTGGCTCAGAATCATGGTCCTTTTAATCTTTTCCCTCCCAAGCGCGGTGTTAATACTGATAGCGGAAATATCTCCAAAGAAGCTTCATTCGAGGGAATCAGCCAGTAAGTGACACAGCTTTTTATGTAATAATTGTTTCATGGTTATATTGAATTCATCTTTATTTCACGTTTAAATTATTCTTTTCCTAATGACATAATGTTGAATGGCAAATCAAGTATATTGATACTTCTTTGAAAACAAAACTTTTTTCATGTTTCTAATGATTTGAAATGGGAGGGAGGAGGGGGTTGGAAAGCTTTTGCATCAAAGATCATCTGATGTTTTTTGTGTTTGTTTTAAGCAGCTAAAACCAAACAGACCCACCCCTAATTTCTGTTTCCATTTTTATTTTTCATTTTTTCTCAAACCTGTGGCAGAAAAGAAACCAAACTTCCCATTAAAAAGCCTGTTAAAAAGCACTTGTGCTGAGATGTTGAGTAGGTGGCCTCTTTTGTGATCCTTGACTCCCAGTCACCTTGCTGTATTTTTCCTCCATCCACCTCTGTCCACAGAATATTAACTCTGAAGTTATAATTGCAGTGCACAGAATTTACTACAATTCTGGGCAGTCATTTGCTTAGTCAGATAGCTTGTGTTCTCCTGGGACAGTCTTTTCTCCGTGTCATGTGAACTGAAGTCTGGAATCTGATCCCATAATTACTTTAGTCTCTCTTCCACAACCTAAATGGAAACTTAATGAATGTCAGGATTACTGGGGACCCTGCTGGCAGACATTTAGACATCTTTTGCTGGCCAATGAATAAAATATAACTATTTCAGAACATAAACCATTTTGAATGAGTATGTGGCTCCTTTCTGTTGCTTTTACCAAGGAGATACTCAGTTATCTTATGCTCTGCAGGTACAGAAGGACTCCAAAATCTGTGCGGAGAGATGCCTTCAGTTCTGTCTGAGACACCTCCACATGAAATATAAGCAGTTACTAACTCCAGCAGTAATTCTTTATGGGAACCATTTACAAAGGTCCATTTGAAGTATCAAAATTCCTTTTTCCTCCTGGATTTCACTGAGATGCTAGAGTGTAATTAGTAACACGTTCTATTACTAGTCAACATTAGTGTAGGAAGCCACTCCATTTGACACTTGACTTGAGATTTTGATAGCTTGTGCTCTGAAACACTTAAATGGATTAATGGTATTTTCTCTCTGGCTTCCCAGTTTGTGGTAAACATGCTCTTTGTTTGCTCCAATTAGAGTACTCCATTCTTTAGGGGAGCTTTCTGGCGGTTTAGCAGATAACTCTTTTGAGACCTGGGATGTGCTCCCCCTCTCCACCCCTAGGCACCAAACTGTTCATTTTGCTGCCTTTGACAGATCTGGTTAGTGTCTTCCCCGCTCCTCTCATACTGCAAGTATGGGAGAGCACTCATTGATTTTGTTGTTGAATATGCTGGAGATCCACTCCATCTCACCTCTTCTGACAGATACGGTGCCCTCAAACCACTTGTCACCCGAGCTTTTCCTTGATCTCCCTAATTCCTACTCCTGTCGTCTCGGGGGGCTGTCAGTTCTGTCATCACAGCGCGGTTAGCTTCTGTGCCTGCAGTGCGCAGCAGGGAGATTGAACGCGGCAAGCCGAGGGTGTGCACGAGGGGTGAACTTCCTTTTAAAGTCTGTGCTCAGATTTTTGTAACCATATATCAACCAACCAGTTTTGCATTTGTTTTTGACACAGTCCTAAACCAATTTCAGCATTGCTGCTTTTGGGTGTCTCCTCCTCTCTTATATCATGTTTCCTTTACTGAAACTTGTGTATTTCTAATGTATTGATTTGTTCTAAGAGGACTAAAACTGTTGAGCTTGTACCAAACAATGTTCTTTTACACCATGTTCCCTCGTGCCTACCAGTGATTGCACGTTTTCTCCTCCTACTGTCCTTTCCTTGGTGAGCCTTTGGTTTAGCTATGGGGTTGTATTTTATTCCTGTGTTCCTGTTTGTTTCCGTTTTCTGGCTACCTGCTCAAGATGTATTTGCTTGCTAAGGTTCTTTTGTGTTTCTCCTAGTCCCATTTGTCTTATTTCTCCTAGACTGACTATGCTCCAGTGGTGTGCGGTGTTTTGTATTTTTTTTTTTTTTTGTTTTTTGCTGTTTTTTTTTTTGCTATGGATAATTGTGGAAGTAATGTATCACTTCCTAAAAAGCAGAATCTTGCTCTCCTTGCAGGCTATTCATTTGCTCCTGTCAGAAGCTACTTTTTTCTTGCCCTAATGATGTCGCTTCCCTGTCTTAATTTTCAAACTTTTGAACTTCTTCTGGAACATAACTATCCAAATTACTGGATTAATTTTTTTTATTTCTCTGCTCACCCTGATGATCACCCCTAAGTTACTTTTGTCCTGCTAGCAATGATCAAACTTGATTCTATGCAGATAATAGAGCCCATAATAGTGAATCATATCAGAGCTTCTATTATTTTACGTTATAGCTCTCTCTTCTGTAGCAAAGTATGCCTTATATTTAAGAGCTTTTATTTATTTATTTATTTATTTATTTATTGAAGGGGGGGTAAGGCTGGTATGCTGCTGTAATCTATAAAAATGGAGAGTTGCTCCACTTGGAGAATTGTCCTGCTCAGCAGTAGATAGCACTGTGGTTCAGCGGAGGCAGAAGTGTGGGACAGTGACCAAATACATGGACCATTTGCTAATGTTCTTGCTGTTAACTCCCCTGAAGTCAGCTCCATTTGCAACTGTTACAAACCCTACCAAAATTACTTGTCCTCACTTACTCCAGATAGTGTAAATGTAGAAGGCAGATTTCCAAAGCAGTTCTAATGTATTGTTTTCTAGAAATACGAACTTTTGTCTGCCAGTAAAGGCTAGCTCCTTTTTTATTTTCTTCTTCTAATTCATGGAACCATTTTTCAGTCTGGAAAAACATAAAGGAATTTTTAAAATCTAATCATGTGGCTGTTATGTAACACTTGTAAAAATGTTCTGAGATGTGTCTTACCATATAGAAAATAGATTTTGAACTTGTATGCCTAAACAGTAACATACCACATACCCCAAAGTACTGTTAACAAAGCTTTACTCACCATGTTAGGTGCTTTTCTTTATCCTCAGAATCTATTGATGTAAATTATAGAAGTTCAAGCAATTATACTTAATGTTTAATGTTTTTCAATTAATTTATTTGTCTCAAAACTGCACCTGTTGGGTATGATGAAGACTAGCTGACTGCTTGGCCAAGGCTAATTCACTATTGCTGTTAGCAAAGTCAATCATTAGAGGAAAGATTCTCCATATTGAAGAAGAGTAGGAATTTCCAACATGTTGTAGTAACGCATTAGAATAATGTGGTTTTAATTTTTTTGTCACCATTTATACTTTCTAAACTGACAAAAAAAAGATTCATACAGTCTCTTTTATACAGGAGGCATTGATTTCTAATCTCTTTTTTAAAACTAATGAAATTGTCTTGCATGTTAAAGGACAAGTGAGTATGAAATCAATTTAAACATGCCATTCAATGTAATATTTATTAGTTCTATGTTGATTAAATGAGAATATTGACACATTACAGATTGCAGCAGTAGCAAATGTCATTTTTTCTTCCTCAAGACCACATCTCTCATCATCAAGTATTGTCAATTTGCAAATTGCAGTAAAATGTAGAATTGGATTGCTCTACATGATCCTCTTAGCACTAGGGCACACTGTGGTTTTTAAAAGTAAATTGATTATTGTCTAGCAGGATCTAAACTTCCGGGTAGGATTATTTTATATAGAACTTTGTGCACAAACAACATGAATTAATCATTATTTGTGCACTCCTGTTAATGATGACATGCTCTTCCCCTTGAGCGTATCATTTACCTAGTAACTTCTGGAATGTGGCTTCTTTAGCTGCCTTGTTCCTAATGAAAACAAAGCATAATTTGAGTAATTAGCTTAAGATGTTTAGCAATCATAACCATGTGGTCTTGCGACCACTTAAAGAGGACTCTTGGTTATCACAAACTAAGCAGAACTGAGATGGTTCAGTCCTTAATCGTTAGCTTCTTTGAAAAAGCTACATACAATTGATCAGATTTTCTTCTAAATCTGAACTGATACGTTGTCCTGAAATCTTAGATCTTGTTTTATATTCGACAATATATCAGTCTCTCTTTCAGGTGAGAGAGAGAATTGCAGTTCTTTTCATGACCTGCATCCTTTCCACCCCCACCCACCCCTACAATTCTTTGTTTTAATCCTTTTGCCTTTCTTTGTGTTCAGTTAGCTTTCCAAATTGACACCAACTAGTTTTTAAGGAGCTGCTGCATGGTAGGTGGTCCTAGCCAGCAAGTAAAATTTGCATTTCTGGCAGTATAAAGATGGTTCAAGAAAAACCTTTAGGGTTTGGAAAGGCACAAACCGGTGACTGTGCTATCTAAGAATGCAAGAAGACCCTGGTACAATTAGAATTGACTTCTAAATAATTTTTTAGTTGGATTTGTGCCTTAGTTTGATCCCTTTTTGAGGTAGCCGATGGATAGCCAACAGCCTCAAGTAGATTTATTTTTTCCTTCAAAATTGTGAGAAAATGAAATGCCTTAAAACATTCTTCTGAAGGTCTGTTGGGAGCTTTGGAGCGTTTTAATTCTCTTAAATGCCCTGATTGAGGAGCCAGCAGTCCTGAGTCAGACAAAAGTATCTTTGATGCAGAACACTCCTTAAGCATTTAAATTGTTAGTATAAAAAACCCTCTAACAATGCTTGAAAATTCATTTGTGTTCCACTTAATTACTCAACTTCTTACTCCATTGGCCACTGTAATGTTATTGTTTAGAGAGCCTTAAAATAATTCTAAGAAGTCATGAATTGCTAATGCAGAAAATAAACAGAAAAAAAAAAAAGTTTTGGAGGCAGAAGCTTTCACTTTGCCTCTTCTGTAGATGACAAAAGAAGAGGAGAAGTTACCTGTCTTTTCACAGTCTTTGTGTGAGCAAATGTGTTTATCGCATGCACAAGCAAAAAATTGGAATGTGTAAAACAAAGGGTGAGATCAGCAATTTACTGTACTTTAATTCACTGAAGGGCATTTGGGGAGTGAAGTTAAAATCACAGAACAGTTTTGATTGGAAAGGACCTCTGGAGGTTGATCTGGTCAAACCAGCACTAATAGCAGTAAATTGGTAACTTAAAATTTTACCTTTGTCAAAAGAAATTCTCCAAATATGTCCTGAACATGCTGTTACTCTGTTTTCTGCATGTTCTTAGAAGTATGTATCTGGTTTAGTCTTACATATTTCAACATGAAATACTTGCACAGTGAAGATAACTGTGTGCTTTCTTCTCACCATGAGTTACTCTGATCTGTACTAAATTCAGATCTAATATTAGCCTTTGCAAGTTTTCACATCCTCAGAGAAGACATATTAAAAAAAAAAAATAGTAACTATGTCATCTCTGCCTTTGCGTAGTTTTTTGATGTTTGTATTTTTTTGCTGTTTCTAGATTCAACGTGAACAACAAAATCCTTCATCCTGAAATTGCAGAATGGTGAGTAGTGTAAAATCTTTCTGTTTGAGTAGTTCAGCATGCTTATATTGTGAACCATTGCTTCAGAGACGTTCCCTAAGCAGAACCTCCTAGTTTAATGTATATTTTAAGTTTAGGAAGGTTTCATATCATGGGCTGGAGATGAGGTACAAAAGTAAAAATATGGTTAGGTAACAGCATTGAGATGTGAAGAATTTATGTAACATTTCTTAAGCCTTGAGTCTGGATATAAATTTTCATAGAATGTGTTTGGAACTAAGTCACATTTGCGTGAATGTGAATTTGTATGAATAAGAAAAGAACTGAGGATAATTCATATTCTAGCAATGAAAATCAAAGGCAGATGAAAACTATGTCCGAACAGGTAATATTTAATAAGGTGTTATTAGTTCTCCAGGATCTATGTTAACAGCACTAATTTTGCTGAGTTATTACTCATGTAACTATACTTGGTAATTTTAGGGGAATTCTACTGTAGCTTATCTTGAATAGAAAAATTAGTGTGTGTGACTAAGTGTATTAGTAGCTTGCAGCGCTACTGCATTTTACTAGCTTTCCTCTTTCGGTCAGCGTTGTTGACTTTGCCCTCAGAATTGCTTCATAACTAGGGCTTTTTAGTTTTCCATTTAGCAAATTAACTGAAGACACAACACAGAGGATTTTTGTAAATGAATTAGATTTTTATATAAGTGTTTTGAGTGTATTTATCTGGAAATGAGGAAGCAAATCCTAGGTTAAGAGAGATAAGCTGAGAATCTTGAAATACAACCAGGAGAGCGTGCGGTCTGGCTACCGCTGCTCCTCCTTCTTGCATAATACCATAACCAAGTTCTCCAAGTGACCTGGTGAGCTGTTGGAGGAGTGGAGCTACATCTTTTTGTGCCCTGTTTCTTTCCTGCCTTCTTGTACTTTTGTTAGCAGAGAAAGACAAGGGACAGGAAAGGGAACATGGTGAGGCCTGGTCTGATTTCCAGGCTTTGCTCTATAGGGACAAGCACACTACATGGAAACAGAGAATTTGAGCTGCAAAGGGTTTTGGGTTATGGCTAAAAGCTTGTTCCCAAGTCGGCTTTCCTGGTACCATTCACCATACCAAGGTGTCACCTGATGGTGATGTCTCTGTTGTGTGGTGTAGGAGAGAGGATTAAATCTTCAGGGAGCTCAGGGATGGACATGGGTGAGGTCCGTGCCCAAGGTGACCATAAGGACATAGCAGTGAGGCAATATAAAGGCAAAGCTTGGAGATGTCTTGGTATGGAGAAAATCTCCTCTGAGAGTGGTGAATGCTACTCCAGAACTCTGACTGTGCCCTCACTGTGATCTTATGTGGGGAGAAATACTTGGAACACTCAGAATGTACCCTCTCTGCACTTGGCTTTGAAGAAAATGGAATTTTAAGTGAAACCAAAGTTAGTATCTGTATTTAAGAGTGTTCTGAAAAGGTTTTATCAAGTTTGGGGGCTTTTGTTTTAAGTTAAAGGTATGTTAGACCATTGTTAGGTTTTAAATATCTGGTGAAATCAGTATGTGAATGACAGGCTCCATATATTAAAACTTCCTAAATTAGAAACTTCCTTGGAATCTCAAGTTAATGCCCAAGAAGTTTTCTTTGGAAAACAATAACATTTTTAGAATTAAGAACATTTTTATTTTGGGAAGGTGAATTTTTGGTGGTTATTTGATATGTTCTAGGGCAGGGTATCGCTTCATTTGAATCGTATGCTTGCATTGATGCACACATTTCAAATTCAGCAGCTCTGGACTGTTCTGTTTTACGTGGTACTTGTCAGAAAAGCTCTGTAATGTCAAAACTGCCAACGAAGTGAAATGGCTGAGCTTTCTGAACCAGCCAGGAAGAACTGTGAGCTGCAAAAGACACCTCTAGTATTCTCTTGTCTTCTAATAAAATGCAGAAAAAATGGTTCAGTACTGACAAGGGGCAAAGTCTTTGTGGTTAAGGATCTGCTGCCTCCCTTTTTTACTCAATCCTTTTTCAAGATCTCATTTTTTTCTGACTTTGCAACTTAAGGATAAACCAGAAAAGAATTTCACTTTAAGCTTAGTATTTTAAGTTCAGAAATTTGCAGAGGTTTTTTTTTTTTTAAGTATTAATTTAGACATTAAACACTTTCATATTAAATTTTAGGTTTGTCTTTTAAATCTGATGCTGAATGTATACAGAAGTATTTATTCCATTGTTTTGAAAAGAAAACAATCTATTGATTCCATTGTTTTGAAAAGTAAACAGCATCTATGAGAAGACAAATTACAACCTTGTCCAATTTTTCTCCCTTCTAATGAGAAAGAAATTTTAATACACTAGCAGTTAGTGAAATAGGCTTTTTTTTTTTTTTTTTACTGTACAGTAACATTGTATATCGTAATTGTTGATGTTGTAAAGCTGAGCACAAGCTTTTTGTGTTATCAAAAGTTTTTATTTATCTTGCAAACTTCTAATGTGTTTTTTGACTTGTCCAAGATGAACTCCCGCATTTGGTGTTCGTGCAGCTGTCTTCCAGAACGTTACCGTAATGCTTCTCTTTTGCCCACATGCATTACCATGTTGTTGGATTTTATACTACTTCAGTTAAAAAGTTTTTATGATGAAGCTTGCAAAAGAGCATAAATGTATCAACTGTGGCAGAAATTTGTATAAATGAACTGTAACAGCAAAAAAGAAAAAGGGTGAAGACAAGGCAGGAGTGCAGTCTGTTGCTTGGACAGCATCTGTGCTTACTAGGTGGTCCGTAAGCATGGTTTCCAGAAGTACAAGAAGTGAAGGACTTACCCTGCCGTGTTCGTTGTGTGTCATGGAAAGCAGCCGTTAACATTGCATGCATATAGTAAAAACAACAAAGCAAGATGACTGATGAACACTGAACTAGCAACAAATACTTCCAAGGGCATATACAGGAATGCTGAATGCACATGGAGAGGCAAATATTTGTGCATCTTTGAGGAAAGCACTGCTTTAGGAAAATGCAGTTGAGTTATTCAAGTTCTAGGCTCATAATTGCCTAGAATTTTGCATGCTCTTGATTAGTGGGAAATAGTCTGTGCATGAAATTTGGTGTCTGGCCCCTTAAAATGACCAAAGTTATTTCAGAACTGGAATGATACTTGCTTGTACTAAAGCTTTTCTCTTCTGTTGGATGACTGGCATGTGGGAAAAGATGACCTCATATGGCAAGTGCAAATAAAAGCCCAAAGTCTATGTAGAAGAGGAAAGTGAGGAAGAAGTGTTTTTACACTACTAAAAATAAAAAATAAAAAAATGTGTAGGTTAATTCTGAGTGTGTTAAACTTGTGCTTCTATTTTGCCTTGATTTCATTGAGTGGTTTGCCTGTAGATTTAAGAACTGCGTTACATGCTGAATTTGTATGTTTTTGCAATTGCATTAGCTGGAGCCTGGAAATGATTTGTTCCTGCTAAAATATTAATGAATGTATTCAGTGTGTAACTGGTCTAAAAGCTCTTCTTAGTAGAACATCAAAGTTCACATTAGTACGCAGAGGTAGGGCTTTCTAGCATTATCTTGGAAGTGGGAGGGAAAAAAGTAAAGAAAACCCTAGATCGTTCATCACCCATGAAATTACGCTGCAGTGCTAACAAAAAGTGCAGAACTGGCAACGCTTCAAACCTGGCTTGGGTGAGTGCTGCTTTTTATCACAGTCAGGAAGTGTTGAAATACCCCTCTGCTACCCAGATATTCTGGTGGGAGCTCCATTGACAGTACTGTTGTAGTCAGCATAGGAGCCCAGTGACTTCTTAGGGGATCTGCTTGCAGATAAAGTTGATGTTTCCTGATGTTGATTGTACACCCTCTGTCTCCCCTACTAATAGTTGGGTAGTGATTTTTGTTGGTCTCAGAATGACTAAATGTTTTCTGTAAAATGTTTCAGTGCTTGACCTTGGGTGATTGAAGGTGATGAATTCCATACAAAGTCAAACTCTAAGGCTAAATATGAATTTGTATATGCAAAAAGATACCAGAGCAGTTGTGGTTTCAAATAAATACCTTGACCCTGAATGAAGCCTTACATTGAAGTCACGTAAAATAGATTCTAATACTGTTTGCACTTGCAGCTAAGCAGTTACTAAGCGGTATTGCTACCAGATCCCAATAAAGAGATTCCACATCTGAATTATGAAACAGCCTATTTTTCAAGCACTTGCAGAGCAGGAATATGTACTGTGTATTGAAAGTAATATAAAGGCACATCAAACAAGTATTAAATTACCCTGCTAGCACATGCAGTCTTCCGAAGAACAGGATTTAGAAAAAAGAATCTGTAAGCCTTTGCTACCTCATTCTAACATGAATATATTTGAGCTACTATTCTTTGTCTCAGCTAAAAAGCACAAGTTTGTTTCCTCATCCATGGTGAGGAGCTTATACTGTTCCAGTATATTTTTTCACCTTGATGCACATTTTAAAACATAGTACTTCTCATTCTCATTGTGCATAATGATCTTATTGTGTCGTATTCCAGTTTAATAAGGTTGTCTAATCCTTTCCCCTCTGCTGTTTTCCTGTTTGTAAGAACGTTATGATTGATCAACATTAAAAAAAAAAAAAAAAAAAAAAGTATCTTTATTCTTGCCAGAAAAGTTGTATTTGAACGGGAGTGGCTATGCCACATAGCAGTACAGTCACTGGCTGGGAAATGCTCTTATCACACATCGGAGGCCCTGATGGCTCAGTAATCTGTTTCTGGACTCATTAAAACAAACTACGGGAGCAGAAGCATAGTAAACAGTATTCTGTAGCAGTATAAGTAGAAACAAGTTATAATAAAAAAAGAGGTGTCTTGGTGACAATTTCGCAATATAACAGCTATGGTACTTTGTAGCTGCTCCAAGCTCTGGAATGGAATTGGAAAATACAATTTAAATATTTTCACCCAATTCAATAGATGTAGTTCTGTTCTTTGTAAACTGCAAGTAAGTACTTCACGGCTGCCTTAGAGACAGACATGAGAAATATTAAATCACTATGCATAGCAGTAGCAGAGTAGGCGATTTTCAGTAGAAGGTATGGAGTTGTCTCTGCTGCCCTGTTGGTATCACACAAAATAGCTGCTTTTATTTGAAATAGATGGTAAAAAGCAGTGCAAGTAGATAAGACTTTAATGTTATTTTTTTTTAGATGAGTTCAGAACCGAGTATCAAGGTGCATGGTCAGCATCACATAAGGCATGAAGAAAAGGGTGTTGGGTTTTCTGTTTTGTTTTCTGGAAACATTTGAAAAAGAGCAGGCATGGTGGCTGCAGGTTCTGCCTCTGTGGTTTCTGAATTTCATGGTTTGGGTCTTTCTAAATACTAAACAGACATAGAATTTATTCCCTCACCCCCTTGAGGTACTGCAAGTAGGTGGGAGTTGGGATTGTGCTGAATAGAAATTCTGTAGCTCTGGAAATTTCATTATGTAAAGTAGTTTCAAATTGTGTTTAAAAAAGTAAATCAAGTATGCTTGTAGAAATGTTCCACTTGAAGTAGTATTTGAGTGATGACAAAGAAATCCATTGCTTTGGTTCCAAATGTATTGTAGAATGAGTTGAAAAAATGTTGATCGGACCACTTGTTTATTCATATTGAAATAATACAGGGTGGTGTTTGGAATGCTATGACTTCCTTTGTAAGACTGTTTTGCTAATGGTGAACCAATGCCAACAAAACTTCACTGTCATGAATAGAATACTGTAATAGCTCTTCGCTCTTGAGGTGTACTTGATCTAATTTTACTGTAGGTGATGAATATTATTTTCAGGTTATTTTGTATTCTTAAGCTGAAAAGTTGCAACCTAACCTGATACGTGTTCTACTTTTCTTTAAGTCGTGTGATTAAGACAGACATGGAATTGGAAGTTCTGCGCTACACCAATAAAATCTCCAGTGAAGCTCATAAAGAGGTAATAGATCCTTTACTGTTAATAATTTTTGCTCTTAGTGTAACAGTAGTACTCAGAAAATGTTCCCAGCAGCCCTGAATTGCTTAGTAATAAAATAATGGAAAGGCTGGATAGAAATAAGAGGGTAATATCCCTCCTATTACGGCCCAGTAATATACCTTGCATTGTCCTTGAACTCACCCGTGCATTTGCCATGTGTGAGAAATGAAGTGTGGTTTTGGTTAAGAGCTGGAGTCTCAGCAGAAGGTGACCTGCTTGCAGTCTATCTGTCCTGTAAGCACAAACACCTGTATAGCAGTGGAGAAAGAAGAGATCAGGATGATTTTTATTCTGGCCCATGTAAGTGTGCGCAGCTCTGAAAAGTTTTTTTTACTCCAGCAGTTTGCTCAGCCCTTATAAACTGAGGGAGTGTTTGCATGCATAGTGGAGGAGAGTGCAAGTTTCCTTAGACTGCTCCTCAGAGCAATCTGCTCTGTATGTACTCCCACCCCCCTACGCCCCCAGTACAGTGCTTCAGCATGCTGTTCTGTCAATGTAACAGCATGGCAAAGATAAAGCCAGGCTGAGCAAGGCTCAGCTATTGCTCTGCTGGTATTTATGGTAACGATATGAGTGTCCGTCCTTCTCTGTATAGTGACACAGAGATGCCATGAGTTCTGCACAACGACCACAGGGAGCATAGGGAAAAGCAGCTGATGCAGTTACTGATTAAACAGTTGTCTTTGCCCTGGCTCCACAAACTTCTGAACTGTGAAGCATGAAGAGAAATTGTAAAATTGCAGTTTGAATAAAATCACTTGCATTCATTCTCTGTGGTCCTTCATAATCCTTGAATAATCTTATCCCATCTGAGATAATTCCTTCCCTAAAGCAGCTGCCTAGAACTTCCATAATACAGAACCAGGAAAAGGAATAACACTGGTGCATGTTCTCAGCAAATCTGAGAGCAAAATGCAGTTTTACGAGGTGTTAACAGTGTTGACTCTAGTAGATTTCTGTTGATTCAGATTACAAAGTACAAAAGTGAATCTTCCTTTGTAGCATATTCCAGCTCAGTTTTGTTTTGCTGGTGTTTCATGTGCGTAAAACAAAAGGACTTGCTGCCAAGTTCACCAGAGCTTTCAGAATTAAGCTTTGGTATTTTGATGAGCTGCACTTCATTAGGATATACTTTGGCAATTAAACTTGCTTTATTGCTGGAGACTGTAGGCATTTATAACGATTAAAATGAGTTTGATTTCTAATGTAGTTTTAAAATGCATTTACTAATGTAAATTTAAATGAAGTACAGATGAAGTATTTTTGTAATATAGGTTCCTCTGGAAATAGTCATAAGTCATAAATTTATAAATATGTGATTCCCTCCTGTTAAGAATGTCCCATGTTAATATGTATCTTACAGGTAATGAAGGCAGTAAAAGCTGGTATGAAAGAATATGAGCTGGAGAGGTAAGAAGTCTTTTAATAAGTGTGATAAGGAAAAGCTCTGTTTGTAGCAGGGCTTGATGCAATAGCTGAAGCAAAGCAGTAACGTTGATTCAGTAGAGACTGAGAGCTCATTTCTGTTTGAAGACTGTTGTAAGCATTATTTTATTATTTTAAGGTGGCACCTCATCAGTTTTAGAGATGTATTTGATGATGGTTGATTATGTTTTTGTCATGGTTTAGCATAGTATAATTTTCTTCCTGGAGTTTTAGTAATTTACAGAAGCTTTAGGAAATAGCTGTTGTTATTGTTTGAAGGCATCCAGTAAAATGGTGTTTATGGATAAACATTGCCCTTATGCTAGTTATGCTTAGAAGACTACAGTATGAGTGTTTAAGAAGCTTATAAAAGGCTGTATTCAATTACATTTTGCTTGCAATTACAAGTCGGTATTGCTTGTACAAGGAGCTCATCTCACAAATGTGGTGGATATTACTAGAGCTGTTAAGAAGTCAACAAGAGTACAGGATATTTCTCTCTGGTGAAGAAAATATGTTGTACAAACATGTATAGGAAGGTTTGGCTGCTTGCAACTGATACAGTAAGTGATGTGTCTAGATACAGGGAAAACATTGCTTCCTCTTTTAAATCAATATTTACGTTGGATCATCATCTTACAAAACATGGTTTTGATCACCAAGTCTACTTGTTTTTAGCTCACGTACAGTATTCTTGATTTTCAAAGTATTATGTAATGGAGAATTAGAAAATAGTGATAATATCCCAATTGCTGTTGTTTCTTGACAGTCATTTTTCAAATGTTAGCAAGCTGGCTAATAGGATGTCCTGTGAGAGGAAGAATAAAGTGACCTCAGTGTTTGTTACCGGGTTTTTATGTTAGCTCACAAAACAAATAATACCTGTAGTTTTTCTGTATTCCATATGTTCTAATGTTACATTTAAATGGACTCTGTAAGCTCGTACTCGATAGACTACTTCAAATTGCAGTTGTAGATACTACTGGGCAACTGGGGAAAAAATACATTGCATACATTCCCCCATTAACTTTATTAATGCTCCTTGTATTTGTGTTCATATTACTCACTGCCCACGTTACACATGCTGATAGTGAAATTTTGGCTCTGGAAGTCAATGGTAATAAAAAAATTCCACGGAGCAGAGTTTGCTCTCAAATGCTTTTAAATGTCAGGAGCCTGGCAGTTCGGTTTAAATGTCACACAACAAATATATATACTCTTCTCTAAGTCTATGAGGTATATTGCATTTTCACTCCAGGACTTCCATTCTTCTTTGTCTAGGTTCTTCAGTACATGTGAACCTTTTGAAAAGATTATTTGTGCCTTTCAAAATAGAATAAAAAATAAAAATCAGGCAACTGTCTATTAAACCTACTTAAAATTGCCTTCTGTTCTTCCATATGTCTTGACAGGTTACACTTCTTGAAAGAGTTTGAGGTTATTTCACTAATGAAAGAGGTCTTGGCAGACTATCTATGCAGCGTCTGCCTTTGAGGCTATAAATAGAATTTAAGTTTCTGTTGCTGCATGGAATTCATCCCTGCACCAGTTTCTGTTGCCTTATTGCTTAGGGAAGAAGAGTCCTAAAAATGCACAACTGCAATTTCCCCACCTTTCTGACAAATAAGTGTGTGGCTGCAATGTTTAAAAATAAATTCAGAAACAGTCTAGGAAGTCTGTGTTCTGTATACATGTAAATTCATTTATGTAGTCTTAGAAGGAAATTTTCAAAGACCTAAAAATAGGTAACATCCAAAAATAGACAACTTCTGTTGAAACTGTAGATATCTTTTTTCATTTTTTTTCCTTGTCAACAGACTTGTTAGTTGACATTCAGCAGATTTGGCACATCTAGAATCTAGGGATGCAGAGAACTTAAACTTTTAGTTTGTATAGGTTTATCAAAAATATTCACACTTGTCTTTTAAGAGATCAATTAAAAGTTAGTGATGCTTTTCACTTTCCGATGTTTCTAGGGCTTCCGTTCTTGTGAAAGCTTTCTGAATTGTGCAGCCCTCTTTCCCAGGTGTATTTGCAGTTCCCGCTGCAATGAAATCATGACATTTTGAAATGAATATAGATATCTCTTGAAACGTGGCCAATAAATCTCCCTTCATATTGCTTAATTTCATTCTCTGACATTCTGGAACATAGCACGTGTTTTTGAGTAGAAAGCTAATCTGATCCTGTCTGCGAGGAAGAATAGTCCCAGGGATCCCAAAAGCAACCAAAAATGTCTATTACTGCATTTAAAACCTAAGAGTTCCCTTTTCTTTTTTCACTTGGGCAAGCAGCCTTCCTACAAAAAATGTCGTGTTACTTCTGCTGTACAGTATAGCAAAGACATCTTAAAACTCTAGGAATTTTATCTTAAGAGTCAACAATGTGTAAAGCTAGTTTTATTTCTAGCTTTCTGAGAACTGGTAGGAAATTATGGAGAAATCTCTTGATAACAATCTCTTTTATTTTGAGGGTTGAAAGCTAGCTTCAAAAATGTGTTGAAAGTATTCTGTACGATTAAGGTCCTTTGGTAGATGATTTTGAACCAGTAATAAATTAATACTGAGGTATATAAAAAATGAATGCTATTTAACTACAACTCCAATCAGCCCCGACTTTTTTTTTTGTTTGATGTTGTTTAACTTTAATATGTGGTCAGTTGACTTTAAGGAGACAGCCAAGCCAATTATCTACAAACAGTAATTCACAGCAGATGTAATTGCACATAAAGCCATTTTGGTAGGTCAGATTTTGAATCTTCTCTGATGTAATTTGTGCTTATCTCATGTTTAATTAATTTTCTGTTTAATTAAAGGCTTTTAATTATGAAACTGCTCTTTAGTGAATGTTGTTAAAAATACAGCAAAATGATATATCTCTCTAGCTTGAGTTACATTAAAAAATCTGCTTTCAGCTAAGTTTTAGTGTATATATGAGCAAAACTACTTTATGTTCGTACACATATTTGTGTATGTATTTTTATGAACACATTTTGTATATGTATATATGTACACGTATTCAGTGAAAGTAACAGTTAAAACCTACCATTATCTCTGTTTCAGGGTGCTCCATGATGCTGGAGACACCTCCTCTAGATCAGTGTTTGCTGATTTTTAGAGTAGTGCCTTTCACCTGTTTGTTATTTACAAGTTTTGAATCCTCTGTGCATTTTCTCATTTGTTCCCTTTTGTATTAGGTAGAACAATTTTAAGGTTGGGATGGTTACATGTAGTTGTTGATTTGCTTGTAAAATGATACAAAAGTGTACATTAAAGCAACAACAGTAGTAAGGGAAGAGCAACGTGCTACGCATGTAGTATAGGATGCTTAGTCTGTGCATCACCCCTTTTGTGGTTGGTTACCCTGTTCTTAATAGCACTGAAGGCCCTGTGATAGGAGTATGTGGATTCATTAGATTATAAAGCCTTCTTCATTGCCTTGGTGATGCTGGGCAGCACAAACCCACCCTAAATGCTCCTTCCCTTGTCCAAGATCTGCCTAGGTTATTGAAGGATCTCTGAACCCTCTGCAGCTGCTGAACACAGGAACATCTTAGTGTTACCATGCAGATAATTGTGATTGCAGTACATGGCATCCAGAAACTTGGATCCTAATCCTGCAGAGTGGGCTCTTAATGCAAATCAGAACTAGTGTAAAGGGCAGGTCGTGTGATTGGTGGTCTAAGTGCAAGCTACCGGTGCTGAGAGAGTCTGGGGGGGGATTTCTTTATGTGGCTCTCTTCAAAGAAGCAACCCTGAATTACTTTGGTGATTTCATCAGTAAAAGCAGCAAAGAGAGAAGAATCTGACCGTACCTGCTCAGAGGATGTGTGATCCTGTAGCTGTCAGGCGCTGGTCTGGCACCACAAAAGCCTCCTTTTATGATCAACTTGCCTAGGATTCACCAATTCGTCTTGGTGTGTCTGCTTTCCTCTGTAAGGCTTGCCTGCATTTTGTTGGTTTGACTTCAGTGCTTAGCGCTAAGGCTGGTACAAGTGATGGGGGGCAATAACAAATGTTCCATTTGATCTTTCAGTGTCTGGTTACCACCAGTCCACCGAAGAAATTCCTGGGTGTAATACTGTGGTTTCAGATGGAGTTGTAGAGGGGGTGTTGGAGTTGATTCAGAGCATGCCAGCCCGGTCAGGAACTTGCTGAGTCATACCCATGTCCCCTCTGTGATGCCTGTAGCCCAGTGGATCTTTTAGGTCTATGCAACTTTACAAATAATTGCAGTGATTTTGCAGTGGTTAACGGCACACTTTAACTCCACTGTGATATAACAGAGACAATCTAAAGAATAAGAAGTGGAAAACCACTACAGTGTTTTTTCCTTCTTGGTTTACAATGCTTTCAGACTATTTTTACAATTCACCTCTCCTACCAGCTGAGAGTGATATGAATTCTTTATCCTTACTCTTTTTTTTCTGAAGAAAGAATAAGGTCCCTGATTCCAAAGCAGAGCTTAGACTGAGATGAGTTGCTGTCATATCTGTCAATGTTAAATTTCACTATCTGTGGAAGTCTGAGAGTGCTCTCATGGATTATGGCTCTCATCTTTCATTTATCTCTCTCTGCTCTCCTCCAGTGGAACAAACTGAGAATAAAACATACATGTTATTTCACCAGAAAATAGCCAGAATCATTTCATTTTCCATTGTGTTTTTCCTTTTAGTGAAATGCTTATTATTTTATGTAATCTGGATTTGCCTCTTCCCATCTCCTGATAGATTTTTGCTCTTTAAATGTCCTTGAGAAAGCTACTGACTACTGCAGCAAAATCATCTTTAATTTTTTTTTTTCATGCTTGATCTACTTCTTGCATTTAGAATTTCAGCTCAAGCATAGTCTTTGAAAATCCTTTGCATAAGTATATGTGGAGAGTAAACAAAAATGACCATTGCAACTGGCAAAAATATATAAATGAATTATTCACAGTTGCTTTCTGACGTAGGAATGATGTCGTCTTGTTCTGTGACCCTCACTGGTATTTGTGCAGAGGATTTATTTTTATTAAGCAAGAGACTAGTATTAATCTCAAGCAGCCTGCCAATCTGCTTAGTTACTGAAAAATGTTTTTTTTCCTATAAAAATAAATAAATTTTAAACAGTTGTTAGCATTGTGGAGCCTGAAAGTGGCTTGACTGCCTTGTTTCCCAAAGCTGCCTCACAATTAAAGGTGATGTTTGTTTTATTATAGATTGATATTATAGAATCTATATTTTAGATTGTTTTGAATGGTAAGGGAACCAAAGCAAGTTGTTTTTTTTTTGATACAGAGAATGTTTTTTTACCTTTTTTTTTTTTTTTTTTCCTGGATGTATATAGCTGTTGCTTAAAGTACCATTAAAAATACATAGTTGTCTAGTGGAATTACTTGCTTTCACTATCAGAGCCACGAAGTGCATGGGAAACACAAGTGTCTGCAGCTTAGTGGAGCTCTGACAGCATGTGTCAGGTAGCTACTACTGGCCTAGGTGAGTTAGCCATTGCATTTCAGGAGCCCAGTGCCCAGCCAGGCTCAGGTATACTACCTTCCTGGGAAGAGCAGCTGGATCCAGAGAGACACTTTGCTACAGTCTTTCTTCTCCTGCCTCCCTTTCCTCCGCAGGAGCATATAGCATGGATGTGCTAACTGGCTCCGTAGACAAGCTTAGCTCAGCTGCAGTATCCTGGGTTCCAGTTCCCATATCGCAGTTCCATTGGAAACTCAGCTCCAGACACTTTTCTTACTTCAGTTTAAATTCACAGATTTTTCAGTTGTTCTGCTTGCTGCTTGTTATGTTTTCAGGTCTTGACTTTGCAGTCAGTGAAATGTGTAAGAAAAGGGATGTGAACATTTTGTAAAGCATTAAACAAAGGTTTGGTTCTGACCCAGACCAACCTCGAACCTTGGCTGAACTCAGCAGGATGAGCTGGGACGCATCGACAGGTACAGCTGGTCTGTTCATGTTTTAAATTAGGCAGTCCCAGCCAATTTTCTAATCCATCTGAATTAAGGTTGTAAATAGTCTGAAACTAAATCTGAATTTAAAAATTGGTTTAAAAAAAACTGAGCGTTGCTTCTCTTCCATGACACAGAGGCACAAATGCATGTGCCACACACACTGCACTTGACTCAGCTGGCGAGGATTACCTGCTGAGCATGGAAACCTTCTGTCAGTACCTCAGCTGCTTTAGGAGAGGTTTGTCCTTGTGGTAAATCCACCTCGAAAGGCTCCAGCTGCCCCAGCCCTGGCAAGCACATGCCCATTTCCAGATGTCCTGTTCTCCTCTTCTCCCCAGCTGATAGGAATATGCAGGGGGCAGAAACCCCCTGGGGAGGGAAGAGGGGAGGCAGCGGCACCTCCAGGGCTGGGTTTACCTGAAGTGCTGGGCTGTGGGGTGCTGGAGGAATCATGCATGGCTGGCAGGGAGCGCAGCAGTTGCAGTATGTTCACAGTAGCCTCTCAGTGGTTTCCCTTTGCAGGAGGTCTTGTGGCAAGCTCATACGTTCACTCTTTCAGTAGAGGACAGCTTGGTTCACCTCCTGGACATCACTTTAATTAGCTCTTTGTGTAGAAGTAGAGCTTTTTAATTGCACAGGTCTCTTCTGTGACTTGTGACTGAAGTTCCACGTAATTGGGTTTTATCTTCTAGGAAAAAATTGTGGAATTGGACCATGAGAGAACTTTAAAATAAAACCTTCTATCAGCCTGCAGATTGACAAAGAACAATTACCATGCTGGTATTGGAAATTGGCTGCCTCCCTTCAGAAAGGGAGCAGTAGAAGGTTGTATGCAACGTGCATGCATACGGAACTAGGTTTGCTTGCATAGCAAGATGTAACCCAATTTTAAATGCTCTGTCATTGTATGTCCTTACAAGGTTGTTAATATTGTTTATGCTGTGATAACTCACAAGTACCCTTTTTTGTATCTTTTTGGAAATCAAAAAGTAGTTATAATTTTTATTTATATTTTCAGTCTGATTGAAAATTACAAGCAATATTAATTTCTGTGGGTGTTCTGTAGAGGGACTCTTACTCTTATTTATATTAGGGAAAGAACAAGTCTTTTCAAATTAGCAATGGTTTCAGTTTTTACTGAGTCAAGCGTGGCATTGAGATAGTGAACTAATTAGCATTACTAATGACAAGCTCAGATTGCAGATATGTGACATGGAAGTCTTTGTAGAAGACAGCAGGCTGAACTGATTATTATTTGCTGTGGATTTTGTTCATGCTTGTTCAGACAAGTCAAAAGTAAAGCTTCTACCATATGTGAGGCTTTATCTGCATGGTGAACTTTAGTTCAATAATTTTTGCTAATTGCTGTGGAAGCGGAGAGATCAGAATTTTGTGTTTGTTTGCCCTCATCTTTTGATAACCAGTACTATCGTGTAATTGTGCTCCGAGACTGGAAGCCCTACAACTTGAAGGGAATGTGTAAAATACCAAGATTGCCCATTAATAACAGGGCGTTGCACACTGACCTTCTGAGAATCAAAAGCATTTTAGACAGATCAAAAGAAAATGAGAAAATTCTGTTCCTTGCTGCCAGCATCCCCTCGCATAAATTCTTCTCCAAATAGTTTCCTAGAGCATCCTCATCACCGCAGCGTGCAAGTGCCGCCTTCTGGCATGGTAAGCAGCATTGCTCGCATCCATCACAGCGTGTTTTTTTTTTTATTTGCTTGTGGGTCCCCCCACAACTCTCTAGAGGAAGAATTGAACAGTTCTGTGTCCTGTTTTGGCAGGTGGTGGTTTGTTTTTTTATTAGTGTAGCTATTATGAACAACACTGAAAAAAGATCAAGGTTATAATTGCTATATTATGCATGAAAGTCAGTTTTTGTATGGTTCTCCGTGCATCTGAGCTTGAATGCTGTAATTTTTTGACCTAGGCCTTGGTCACAGGGCTTCGAGTATTGTTCAGAGATGGCAGGCTTAGGTCACACAGTGCTTATTAAGGTCTGAGATCCCTCACCAGAATTGAAGAATACATGTATGGGAAGTCAGTGAAGGCAGGACAGACAAAGCTGCTGGTGGTTGCCCGTAGTGAGAGATGCGGCAGTACTGGAGTTTGCTTAGTGCCGAAGTCTTTGTGCCCAGGCGTGCTGCATTTCTGCTGCCCAGGTAGAACTGACGACAGCCCATGTAACTGAACCTGAGTTGTACAGGACACAGCAGAGTTGAATTGCCAGGCAGAAGTGATGGAAAGTGTGCTCTAGGACTAGGGTGGAACCTGATTCGTATTAGACAGTAGCGGCTAAGTAGAGGCTAGTTTGATGCTAAAAGGAATATGTCCATGCTGAGAACTCCTCAAAATGCAACATTATTTCTGGGTTGGTTAGATTTTACTTTCACCAGCTTTTCCCGAGTACATGAAATTGAGCCTCTAGGCAGTTTTGGGAAATGACGGATGTGAAAAGCTTTGCTGAAAACAGACTGTCTTCTGGTTCATCTAGGGAAACCTTTGTATTTAAAGGAACCAATGAGATGTGGGTTATTTGAAGTCTGTTATCATTTAAGTTAATCCTTTAGTGTGAGGTACAGTTGTCATCAATTCTCCCTTGGTGCAGTCCTCATAGAATATTTCTCGTCCATCACGAGTTTGAGTGGATTTCTGAGATGTTCTTTAATGTGACAAATCAAATTTCTCAAAGTAAGAGATTCCTCTTCAAAACAACATGAGCCCAGAGGTTTGAGCGTTCATGTGTTGCAGTGCTGGGGAGGGTGGTTGAAGTCTGTGTGTGTGTGGTTCAGGCCTGAGATTTCTTGAGCCTTGGAGTGAGCTGCTGGTAGGTGAGAGAGGAGTCACCTGGTTTTGATCAGAAATTCTGTTTTTGCGAGAAGGCAGATAGCATTACATGGCAGGAGACATTTAAGTGAGAGACCTGACCAGCACTGGTTCATCCTCTTTTGCAGGTCAAAGAACTGCTGTACATGAGACCTTCATAGGGCATCCAGGATTTATTTGGTCAGGAATTACTGGAATCTAAGAATGTGGATTAGTTTGGTTATTTGGTGCTGGTTGGGCAGGGACGTCTCTCACTTGGAAGAGTTCCTGAATGGGTCTTGTAACTTTCTGGTATTTTCTGGTACTTTTCACTTTGTGCTTAATTTTCATGTTGGTTCTTCCACCAGGATCAGCGTAGTGACTTTATGACCTTGGAACTAGATTTGGCAGCTTTCGGAAGACTGCTGCTCTCTGGGACCCTAGTGCACTTCAGGATATATATTGAAAGTTAATCAGTTCTTACATTTCAGCCCACCAGTCTGCTGTTAACCTTTGCTTTCTACTGTTGGTGTTTGGTCTTTATGCCCTCTTCTCCTCTCCCCCTCCTCTCCAGCCAGCTCAGGTATTGACAGGAAAGCTGAGGGAAAAAGGAGCAGTGTTTTCAGGGCTGGTGTTTGAGTGTTGTTGAGGCCAGTGAATAGATCAGCGGGACACTGTGGACAGGTTGCGTCTTGTTCGTGAATGGGCTTGGGAACAGGCAGGTTTGGTGACTGGCCTACAGAGCACCTGTGTAGTTGTTTGTGTCTCTCTCTGTTAAGAAAGAAGGGTTAAAATGTGCTCAGTCATTAGGGAAGGTGTCATCGGTAGGCTTAGCAGTCGCAAAATGTTTCTGCATCTTTACCAAGTGAATGGAGTCCTGCTTCTTCAAACTGCATCCCCAGAAAAATTCTGACTTCTGCAGCTTCCTAAATCTGCTTCAGACATTGTCATCACAAATTGAGTGTTATAATCTTATAGTATTTTCAAGGCAGCAGGTTTACATATCCCATGTGACAAATTACTGCATTATTCTCTAAGAATAGCTTGAGTATTCAAAAAAGTATTGAGGACAAATAAAGCTCTATATTGGGACCACAACCTACTTCTAATCTCAGCCCTTGCCATGCTTCTGCTTACACTGTGTTGTTGAACAGAAGTTCAAACTTCAAATATTCAATTTGAAACTGAAAGGAAGATTGTGAAGCATTGGTGATTATGTTGGCATTCTCTGCGACTGAATAGCACTTGTGTGTTATGTGCTATGTGGGTGGCTGTGTATTTGCTAAGAAGCATAACTGAAGATGAAAGTTTAATTATTTCTTCAAGGCAAATCCTCTCTCCCATGGACTTAAACTTGCATAAGAAAAATGAAAATTCATAAGGAGTGTAAAAATTGGCTAAAATTAAAAACCATTTATTTTTACTCTATTTATTCTTCTGAATAATAAAATTTCCCCATGGGTTTTTGAAACATATGTGGAATAATTACACTGTAGAAGTGGTACTTTAGTTCAGCTTCTAGAGCTAGGGCAAACATTGTGATTATGCTGCAAGCTTACGTCTAGGTTTTATAGAAAATCTCATTCAAGGCTCCGTTGCCGTCAAGTGCAAAAAACTGTGACCCGTGGATTGGTCCCTGTGGGAGCAATTATTCTTTGCAGAGGTTTTTTTCCAGCACTGAATATTATAAATGTCAGAAAAAAGTTTAACCCCCAGTACCTCTAAAAGAATGTTTCCATACCTGCTGGCAAGAATATCAATTTTTTGCTTGTATTTGCAAGCAATTTATGTCTAGGCCAGGATTTTTTAAAAAAACTTGTCTTTATAAACAACTCAGAAGTAACAGTGCTATCTTGGAGTTATACTCTGCATGTCTCAGTGAAGACAAAACGGGCTGAAGCTGCCTGATGCTGCTTAATGCAGTGCTGCGCCTGAGACTCCCGTGATGGGTTTCTTGCATGTTGGGTGCAGTGCGAAGTGATGGTTAAAACCTCTTGCTACTGGTGGCAGAGGGGGGAGAATGTGGAATGAGCGTGGGGTTGCTTAGGAACACGGGCTAGCATCTGATATTCAGTATGGATGAGTGAAGTGTTTTGTTTAACAAGAGGAATGTGTTCATCTTGCAGCCATCGGCCTGTGGAAGGCAATGGGTAGAATCGAGGGTAAAATCCCAGGAGACAGTGCTTGCCTTCAGCAGAATCTGCTTCCTTTTGAAGAGATGCAGTGTGTGCATTTTACTTGCCTAATTTTGGCTTTCTTTTGTGTGTTTATTTAAATTTCATCAGTCAAAGTATGTGCATTACTCCTAATACGGATTAAGACAATACTTCTCTGTTACTTAAAATAGCAGATCCAAACCCAGTACGTTTCCTGCCCCTGTCCCTGTTTTCTCATGTTAGCTGCAGTGCAGGGCATGGTTTGGTCATTAACTGTGCTAAAGCTGTGGTGAGACGTATAGAATTTGCATCATGTGTTCAAGAGCTTTTTGCAAAGTGAAAATAACTGTGAGGTGCTCAGAGGGATGTTACAGATCCTACCTGAAGTTCAAGTCTGAGGTGAGCATAAGGATCTTTCACTCACCATAATTACTGCAGTGAGGTGTAAGAGAAAAACCTGTCCTAAACGTTCCACCCCTAGGACAGGAAGGGTCACCCTAATTTGTACGTGGAAGTGAATAAGAAGTTGAGGTGTTTTGTTCAGAAACGTTAATGGTCACAATTTACTTAAGGGGATATGAACTGCTTTCTGCACCACCTTAAGGTTCTGATCGGCCTCCAAAGGTAGCCCTGGAAGATCCCCTTTTTGTTTTTTGGTGTGCAGGTGGTCTGCTGACATACTCAGGTTTGGTTCCGTAGTCTCTAACTTGTCAACAGTTGAAAAGAGACTTGGATCCAGATGTTCAGTGAGATTTCTGATAATGCCACAAACAAAAAGCCAGCTTGATTAGTACCAGAATAGAGAGATTAACTCTGTATCTTGTTGCTAGCCTGTGTGTTCGTTCCTTCAGGGTACGGGCTAGATCTTCTTCAGGTGGAAGAGATGATTCAGAGGTGTTTTCCTGCTCTGTCATTGAATTTGTTCTTAATCTGCCTTATACTACAGTATATGTCATGAAGTCATGATGGTTTTTATTCTTCCCATGCTATTTGGAGCACAGGGATGCAGGCGTCTCTGACCAAAAATGTTACTCATTTTGATAGGGGCTTCATCAGCTCTGCAGTCAAGCCACACTGATAGCTGCTGCTTTTTTTTTTTATGTTATTTTTCCCTTCAATGCAGCAAGGCTGTATCAAAGAGTGCAGCTGAGAAGATGCTGTTCTCAACAGCAAAGTCTTTACCTGGGGAATGCTAGAGCTTGTGCAGCAGCAGGCTTGGGCACTGACATGGACCTGCTGTTTGTAGCAATACATGCTCTCTGCACAAGGTCTCTCCTACCTGGCAGCAATGAAAACTTGGCTTTTAAAGTATTTGCTTTTCTCTAGAAAGAACCTGGGTGAAAGGCTGAGTACTGGTGCCTGCTGAAGGACTGGGAGAGAGAAGTGGCTTGTTTGAGCAGTGCCTGCCGGCAAAACTGGAAAGAAAAGGCTTGAACTTCATTCACTCATATTTCAGAGACTTAAAAAAAATCTTCATATACCATGAAGAAATGCAGAAGCTGATAGGGATGAGCAGGAAGGATGTGTCTCTATGTAATTTTTCTTGCTTGGAGATAAAGTGGTAACATGAGTTTAAAATCTTTATTTCCTGAAAACAGACAAACAAACAAAACCATTACTGTTTTAGATGGCACAGAGGCCAATCACAGCTGTGCATATTAGTCTACACCAGCAGACCTTGCACTCCATTTTCTTGTGTGAGTTACTCTTAGCTGGTTTTACATATCTTGTTTTCTTTCTTACCTTTTTTTTTTTTTTTTCCCTTCTTGAACAAGTATTTTGTGTCCGTGGATCATTTATCTTGACGGTTCTCTGTAGAACTGGAAGAAGTGGAAATTCATCTAGCTGCTGAAAAGGGATCTGGGAAAAAATAAGTATCAGCTGCCATGATAGGTGGTGTGCTTGTAGACCTTGCCAGTGGCTTAGAGATCAAACAGCAGAGAAATAGCTTCACAGTAAGGGCCCAGAAAATTCTAAGTAGGTAATGAGTAGTGGCTTTCTTTTGATTTACAGCATGGCTTTGCTATCAATCTATAAAGCTTTGAAGAGAAAAAAATAAATCTCCAAGGGAAAAGGAAGGGCCATACAATTAGTTGTTAGTCTGCTTACTTGTCTTCTCTAATTCCAAGTATGTGTGCTGAAAATGAGTGATAGTGTGCAAAATCTAAACTATTGGCCAATTCCTTTGTACATTCAAGCTGAGATATGGTTCACATCATGCTGGTTCTTGGAGAAAATTCAGTTTCATCGTAACTATAGATTATGTGTAGTCTAGTGTAGTTGGAAGAATTTGACAAGGGTTGCATCTGTGATGTTACTTTCAGCTCTTGTACATCAAATTCCTGCTCTGATCTCCTTTTCTTTCATCTCCACTATGTGTCTTTCATTAAAGAATTGGCCGGTGAAGTGGATGTGATAGCTTGCAGAACATTTTCCAAATCACATGCAAGAGTATTTTTTTTCCCCCAAGTAAATCAATACAGTTCAGAAAACTTAGGAGTATTGCACTGGAATTTGGATTTGGGAATGCAGTTTATAATTGTCAAGACAGTATTTGGTTGAGACTGCTTGGTCATTAATTTGTGTGAAGTTGACACTTGAGTTGAAAGACTAATAGCTACCTCTGGGCATTGCTCAATTTTAAATCTAATCTGTTACAGAGTTTGGGTGTACTGTGACTGTGGATGTAGTTTGTCATTTTTATAGCTAGTGGGGCAATACTATTGTTTGGGGATCTGGAGGTTTGCTGTTCACATGCGCAGGCTTTTTTTGAGCATTAGTAACAACTTGGACGTAATGAAGAGTGGATTTTTTCAATCTTAAAGTTTAAATATGCTTTATGGCAGTTTTTTCCCCTATTCAAAACAGTTAGTTTACTACCAAAATCCAGAGAACTTGTATTTGAGTGATCTGAAAAAATGAGAGAATTGGTCAAAAGTATGGGTTTCATTCTTAGAGTGTGTACAGAGTGCTGTCAATGGCATTGTTGCTGTATTAACATGCATGTAATTTCGGGGCTTTTAGTGCATGTGACAGACTTCTGATAAGAAACAGATGTGTCTTTTGAATAGGATTTGTGGGGGATTTTTTAAAATGTAGCTACTAACTGCATGTCTGATGTTCATTTCCAAAACTAGTACCTTGCAAACTCAGATAAGGTTTTCATTCATAGTAACAACCTAGCTAGTGTTATTTGCTTTTCATATTTCAAATTAATTATGATTTGTTAAAAAAAAACAGCATTTCTCAGTTTTGTTTCTCAATATACATAGCAATATTAATTTTAATGTAGAAGATAGTATAGGCATGAATGAATCTGTTTCCCCACTCCCAATACTAGAAAGCTACTGCTTCATTAGGAAGCTGTCTATTTTTCTGGTCTGTCAGCTATTAATGTTTCCACAGCGTGGTTCCTGCTTTGCTCTCTTATGATTTAGGCAGGCAATTGTCAGCAGACAATTCTTTGTTGTTCTGTTTGTTTTCAGTGCTTACTTGCCTGCACCCATTTGTTATTTTACCATCAAGAATACTTGAAACTGGGAGCATAAACTGTGAAATATTTGGTGCACTCTTTTGCATAGTTAATAGATACATCAGATCCCCAAAGTGTAAATCAAATTACGTAGACTATTATGCTTTACATAGGAGAAATAAAATATGAAATATTTTACAATACAGAAACTGCATGTGAATCAAACTTTGTTGTTGTTCCTAAGGGATACAATTTTGACAATTTTACGAGGTTGAAATTTACTTGTAGGGTGAGTTGGCGCATGGTTCTGATGAAAGTAATATTCCTACAGTATACTGCTAATAAGAATACTGTTTTAAAGCCACTGGTCTTGCTGATTTGTATTGTTATAACAAAGTATCTGTTAAAACTCCCTAGAAGTGTGCCTCTCCACAATATATGTGGAAACCCTGCATGGTAATGGTGGTTTAAGGTTGTGGGTTTTGTTTGTTTTTTTAACAATGTAAGCTTTCAATCTATGCTGAGGAATATTTATACATAATAACATAAAAAGAAAGGTGTTAAGAACTGAGGGAAAAAAATTATTTTTTTCAATACAGAATTGATCTTATGCAAAAGACTTGGCAAAAAATGTTGGCCTTGACATGCTCATGCTGTGAAAGAATGGTCTGATGTGACTGTCCAAAGAATTATTTTGAAAGGAATGAAGTTTTCTTGAACAAAAACTTCAAATTATTATCTTGCAAGACATTTGCTATAAAAATGTTAATTTTGTCATATTGGATGCTGGACTGAATATATTTTGTTATATATTTTGTTTTAAATATATGCTATTGCAGGGAAAAATTAACATATAATGTTATTTCAAAATACATTTACTGTTATTTTTTTCAAGAAATACTGTTATTTTTAAAAGGCCACTAGTTAGCCTCCAAAATGCATTTTTATCATTGGTGAAGTTATTGCAAATACAGATCATGCAAAGTCTGAAAGGTGTGATTGAATCAGACAGGCTGTGTGGATGAAAGAAGAATGAAGTTTGAATACTCTATTCAGGTTTGATGTGTATTTAAAATACTATTTGTATTTCAGTTTATGGAGTTTGTATATAGATATGCACACATGCATGTAGACGCACATACTTTTTGCTTTGCTGGAGCACTATGTCTTAAGGGATTTAGCAGCCTCAGGACCTACAATTACAGGTATGAAATCAGTCTCTATTAAAAGGCTGCTGGAGTGGGCAGTGTCCTGTGGGGTTATTAGTGGCTCCTGAAGGTCCTTGCAGTCCTAGTCGTACAGTTGAAGTTTTGAGGAGAAGAACTTTGCCAAAATTTTATCAAGAAGATCCATTGTTTCTTACTTATCTCCTGATCTGCACGCAAGCTGGCAGAAAATTGTTAAGAAAAATCTTAAACATCTGTATCTGCAAAGGTGAGAAGGAAAATCCCACTTTGTTTTGCCTTTTATGATCAGTTATTAAAGTTCAGCTCTGCCTGCTCACTCTAGGAGTTATGCTGGTTTTTCCTCACTGTTAGGGTGAATTTTTTTGACTTAGAGCAGTGAGTGTCTAACCAGCACCTTCGTCCTTCTCAGCCGAACATTGTCATCAAAGAGGAGGGAGGAGGCTTGTCTTCCTGGTAAAAGTCCATGTTTTTTCCACTGCCCTCTAAAATGAACAAAAATCCCTTGAAGATACTCTGCTTTGCACCTCTGGACTCTTCCCAGTATTATGGGATTTACCTGTCTGACTGGATAGTAGTGAGGAGTATATTCTGTAATAAATTTTAGGATTATGGGGCAAAATAGCATTGTAAGAATGTAGAATATCTGATATTCACAATTTTTCAGGGATTACCAGTTGAATTGAAAAATACCTTGATTTCCTGATGCCTCAGTTATTTTAATGCTCCCCACAAGGTTTAGATAATCAGGCTGAATTGCTCCCTGTGAAGTTTCAATTTATGTGAAACAGAACAACGTTGATTCCTGATAGTTTGTTTGAAGACAGGAAAAAGAAGTGCGAAAAGTGACATTATTAAGGTGGCTATTGTTTTAAACTGCATGTCAGTAACTAGGAGAAGGCAGGCCACGGCTGCTAAATGCATGCTGCTGCAGTGGAGAAGTAGAAGCCAGCGCAGTGGAAATGGTGACATGGGTGTTTTAAAAGCATGTCCCTGGATGTTGGCTAATTACATTATTTTTAGGTATATTGAGCATTAGATGAGGTACTAAGAGGCCTTTGCCATAATACATCACTCCTATGCTAGGATTTGTTACATGTGACTTTGTTCTGCCAAAAAATATTTGTTTGTCATACCCGACCTGGGATCACTGTTGTTTTTTTTTCTTGTACCACAGTGGTTAGGGCCCCTGGAATGAGGAAAACAAAACAGCACACCTCAGGTTTCAGAATAAGTAAATACAAATGGGAACAGTATATTGCAGGAAAATGCCTTGGCAGCATGCAAAGATTTAGTGGGGATTTGGTATGTTGTTCTCATCTGTTGTCTTAAAAATCTGGGCAATAAAAAACTAGTAGCTATAATCACATTCAGAGGTCTTGATTTTCAGAGTGATTAGAGAAAGTGAATGCTGCTCTGATTCAGAATGAACGATTAAGAAGAGACTTTGCTGAAAGATACGGAAGATCAGAGGTATTAGGGAAGATTGGTGCTTATAAGGCTACTAAACCTAGTAGCAAATACAAGAAAATACAGACGTTCTTTAGTGAACAAAGAATCCACAAAGGCTCTGCGTGAACTCTGTTACTGGAAAAGTTCAGTGGAGGGTAAATCAAGAAGATGTAAAACCAAAACCAGATTAAAACCAAAACCAGTTAACAGGGCTTTGGGGAAAGGAGAGTGGGGAATGAGAAGCTCAAGGATGACATTTTACTTCTGGCAATGTGAGAAGTTGCTAAGATTTCATCAGGTTTGTAAGCAGTTTTTTGTTTGCATGTTTGTTTATTCCTCTTTAGTCAAAGAACATTCACAGAGAAGTAGTTTGGTAGTTGTAGACAGCAAACTCAGGAGCTGTACATGCTGGATTTCACAAATATTATATTCTCAATAAAAATAGGTAGCTTGTAGAATATTGTATGCTTTATCTTCTTCCAACTAGGAAATTGTATGTGATTTATTTTTTTAGAGTGTAGTGGTATTCCCTATTTAAGGATTTATTGCACTTGAGAGTCCTTAGTAAATGAATTATTTTTGGCCCAAACATATGGCTTTCTCTGAGGCTAAGGAGTGTTGTTCTGTGTGTGAGTGCAGGAAAGCATCAGTATGTGCCAGCTTGGCAGTGCATTATAGCCTTATGAAGGCAATGCCCCTTATACATCCTGTGGTGTGAAAACATTTATTTAATACTATTAAAACAGATAATTTATTAATGGGGGTAGATGAACTTGTCCTGCACAGCTGTTGCTAAGTGAAAATAGAAGTAGAATAGAAAACCAGATTATAATAAATGCTCATCTAGTAAATCAAGAAAGCCACCAGTTGAGACACTGCCAACCTGACCTGCTCGGGCTGGGATCAGCATAGCCAGGGGCTAAGGCCTGGGCTAGAAGTTAAAAAAGTGTTTCTGTGCAGAACTCTGCCAGGAGATGCTAAAACGTCTCTTTTTGTTGTTTCTTTTCTCTGTGTACATGGAACAGAAGCTCTAATTCTCCATACAGTACCTAGAGCAGCAAATTGCCGGTCTCAGCTAGATATGTTGCTGCTCTGAGATAATACTCAAATGTGCTTCAGAAGCCACCCCTAAGACCCGCTTTCCTTTCAAATGCAATATACAGCTTCCACAGTTCTACTTGTTCAGTATATTAAGGTTGAATTCCAGTTTTCTGCTAAACTAATCAGGCTTGCTTTTCTTATAAGCTTTTGTTGTTGTTAGTCATTATGAGGTAAAACAAACAACAAAAAACAGAATTCAGCTCAGGAAATTACTCAGGAAAGGAGCAGTAGACTTGTTTTTAAAGATTTTTAACAGAGAATATAAAGAGAACAAAATGAAATATTTGGTAAATGATGAAGTAGGATGACTAACTACTCTGGCTGGTCTCTAAATTACAGTTCACCCTAACGTGGTAATTGCTGTATGTACTGAACGCAGCTGGAATAAACAGGAGAAACTTATTTTACCTCAAGAAGACAAGTATTTGTAAATGAGCATTGCAAGACCATGCAGAAAATTTAGTGAAGAGAAACATTGTAAAATGCATTCTATAAATGCTAATACTGGGGGGAAAATATCACTTTTAAGCAGCTTTGTATGTCTTACTCTTGTTTTGACTAGCAAAAATTATGAAGATGCAAATTGAATATTTGTATACTTGGAAAAGAACTTGTAGCAATTTGAGGAGCTTTTATTGCATTGATTATTTTGTAGGAAAGTAATTAGTTTGTGGATCTGCAATTTATTTTGATATTTATGTGTATTTTAACAAATGTGTTTTTTCAGTTTCAATTACTAGAAATTTAAACAGAGAAATTAAATGTTGTCTTACCACAGAGTCGTCCTAATTTTAAAATGTTATCCATAAGCTTCCCTGTTCCCAGTTTTTCTGATGAAGACTAGTAGAAATAATTCAGTTGCTTGAAGAAACAGGGAGGACCTGTGCCTTCCCAAAAGCAAGTGTGGGCTGTTAGGGGCTGGTGGTTGCAAGTTCACCTGGTGCATGAGAAGCTGTGAGTGAAATGGATTCATCTGTTTTCATTGTCCAAGCTAACAGGGAAGGAAGAGTAAGGCTAGATAGCAAAAAAAATATATTGGATTTATTTCAGCTTAAATTGTCACGGTGCTGCTGCTAATGTAAGTAAGGACAGTGGTTTCAGTTTTCAAGAGTGCTGTAGTCCCACTTCTATAGTGCCTTTTCAGTAGAATTTAAACTTTTAAAGGCCAGATTTTTAAGGGCAGCTCTATCCTATTGGATACGGTATGAATCAATGCTTTAGTATTTTGGGAATGGGGGCTTAAATTTCCAAGATACTTAGATGCTTTCTGAAATGACGCTGAATCTTCTAATCCAGTCTTGATTTAAAAGCCTGTCTTATAATCCCACGTTGAAGAAACCAGTGTCCAGCAGTATAGGTTCAACATGCAGGTCTTCTGTTTCTGCCTCCTGTTCTGAGCAGAATTCTCCATCTAGAAGAAAGTTGCATGAAGTTGTATATCTGTTGAACTTCATAGTAGTAATTAACATAAATGCATGAAATGCTTGAGAAAAAAGTGCTTTTCCCATTGCTTGTAAATGGGAAAGGAAAACAGGTTGTTGCCCCACAACGGAATCATGCTGGGGGTTGTTGCATTCAAGACCTCCAGTGCAACACCGAAAAAATGATGCACTCTTCCTGTGTGACGTACGGCATTGCTGTATGTGGGTAATGAGTTCACGACGGCAGCTGTTCATGATCATGATCGGTCCTGGTTCTGCTTAGCTCAGTCGTACGGCTCTATAGAAACAGGTGTACATAAGCTCTGTCCTTATGAATGCTATGGTATTGCAAAATACAAACCTGGAATTTCACAGAACAGCAAAGGGAACATAGCAAACATTGTTTTAATATGTTCAGAGCTTAAGAGTAAATGGCAATATTTCTGTATTTGCTTGAGCACTTCTCCAATAGTTATTTGGGTTAAGTTTACTTGGGTTTGGAGACCGTTTCAGTTTTATATTGCTGTACAATGTATGGGGTTTAAATATGTTGTTGTTTAGAGCTAGATGGTGGCAAATGTGTAGAAAGGATGTGAAAGAAATATGAAATGAAAAGAAAAAGATAAATTCTGTCACGATTGCTACATGTTTTTGTTACACAAAATCAGGAGGTGATGCACAACGTTGTAAAGTTTTGCTTTGGTTCTTAATATGAATGCTATCGTTGGTTCATGAAAACTGGGCTTTGCCTATGATGTTTTATCTGTCATGAAGCTGGGGTGTCTGCCTAGTTAAAAATTACCTCTTCTACTAGGCCATTTTTGTACAGATGGCATAAAACTGAAGAACAATTTGATAGGACAAAGGTGAAGCAGAAAATGCTATTTAAAAGCCAGTGCTATCTCTAGCAAAGCTTATGTGTTTCCTCCTTTTCTCTAGTGATTTTCTGATTAGTTCTATGTCAAACAGTCTCCTTTACCTCACTCATTCTTGTAGACTTTTGCTCAAATACCCATGTTAAGTAATTTTAATTTATTATTATAAGCTATATGCACTTAGCAGTTCAGCAGAGTGCTTGTCACTTTGCTTTAGATCATCTCACATGTGATGCGGCCTAACTAGTTCTGACAGCAGAGCGAGTTCAACTGCAAGATAGAGTTTTAAAGTTATTTACAGTACTGGAAGGCCTGTCTGCGTTCAGTGTCCACTAATCGGGTCTAAATCTAGAGAGCTGTCTTCTGGTTCTGCCACTGTCTCTAATGGCTGTTAATAATAGCTGTTCTAGTCACCCTTCTGACTGAAAATCTATCTGGAGCTGTTACATCTCATGAGGCAGATCAAAATTGACATTTTTTTATTGATGTGACTGGTTTCTGCTGAATACTTGGGGACAAATAAAAGTAACTGAACTCAAAAAGAAGGGGAAAGGTCATTTGTTTGGTGGAATTACCAGCCAACTGACAGCTGTAGTTAAACAAGTAATCCTTTAAAAATACAATTTTTCTTTGAAAAATGAAGGAGTAAAATGAGCTTTTTAATTATCAATTGCTTTAATATATCACATTTATGCTCTTGAATATAAAAATAATTTAATGATTCACTTTATTAAATGAATCCAGAATGCAGACAAATCTCACTAAATACTAATACTCCATCCACCAGGGAAGAAATAGAAGTGTTAAAAGTAGAAAAACTGCACTTTTTAAAAACTACACATTTAGAATCATAGAATCATTAGGTTGGAAAAGACCTCTAAGATCATCAAGTCCAAGTTAATGTAGCACTGCCAAGTGTACCACTAAGCCATGTCCCTACGCACCACATCTACATGTCTTTTGAATTCCTCCAGGGATGGTGACTCAGCCACTTCTCTGGTTTCATAAGAAAATGAATGATCTTTGTTTGCTGTTGCTGTTTCCTAGCTATTTTAAAATCAGTATGCGTATGCAATATGGAATATATTTAATATTTAATTTATTAAATATTAATTTAAAATTTAAATCTGATCATCCTGTTCTGATTTCCAGTTGGGCAGGGGGAAGTTTAGCAACCATTAAGCACAAAGTGTGGCTACGGAAGATGCCCAGTTGAGTTCCTGTTGAAGGAAGCTTATTTGTCACCGGCAATACTGATACAAGTTCCAGTAGTGGAGGAGAAGTGTTTATTTTATTTGAGTTAATGTGATTTTATGGAGGACATCCTATTAAAGAACCCTGGGTTTAATTTTTTTAATTAGATTACATTTAATCGATAGTTAACTCCGTGGCTATAATGTACTTAGCCTTCTGTAATGCATATGACTTACTATCACCCGATATTCTGATTAGTTGTATACAACATTAATAAGGTACACATCAAGTGGATTAAAAACTGGCTAACTGACAAGAAGTAGTTGTCAGGAATAAGTCATTTTCTAATGCGTGGGCTTTTGCTTTTTTGTCCAACAAATAGGGTTACAGGGGAGTTGATTTTAAATCTGATGGTATTTGAATTATCAGAGGTAATTTCTAGATCCCAGTAAATTGTACAGATGTAAGCCATCAAAATGATGGGAAGGTTAAAGCTGTAAGATGTGGATCATTTGATCAGCTGAGCTTATTAATACAAAATGTTTTTAATTATAGACAAGAGAGAGGTCATAAGTTAAAGAAGAAAGAATTTAGATGAAAGCTACAGAATACTGGACTTGTGATCTGGAAATAATTTAGAAATGAGAGCTTGCAAACAACTGAACATGTCCTCTGTATAGTGAAATTCTTTCAAAGAGCTAATGAGATTTTTACATACGCATCAGAACAAAGGCTTTATTACCTCAGGGAATAATTCTAGTCCAAGGTAACTTTTTTTACATCGTCTCTATATACTACCTCTGTGTCTGATGTCTGTGTAGAAAGTAGTATTGTAATGTCAGCTCCGTTTTGAAAAGGATGCAAAGTGAACAGTTTTTTTCTTGAGAAATAAGAGTGCCTATACACGCAGTTATGCAAGTATAGTCAATTTGGTAAATGCTATAAAGAGCCTCCTTTAGAGTCAATCCTTTAAAGAGTGTCTTGTGTTTACCTTCAGCAAGGTTTAAGTGATCTAAACAATGTACAGGTACTGCTGGGGGCTACTTGTGCACCTAAACAAGAAGCCCCTACATGCTTTTTGGCTGTATGGTGAATCAGCTGGACAAATTCACAGAGGAGCTGTGATAAGAAACAAGGGAAATGGTGAATTCTACCTGTTTAGAAAATCAGTGGAAAACCAACTTATTTTGGCAAAAACTTTTTCCATTTTTAAGTGGAAAACCAGCTTATTTTGGCAAAAACTTTTCTAAGTAAGGCCCTGTGGAAGTTAAGCATAAGTTCAGAGAAACTCCAGTGCCCACGTGTGCTTGCTCCTCCTGTGAGGAGAAATCACAGCCGTGCTGTCTGCTTCTTGTCTCTTGCTCAATCTTCTTCTCATGATTTGGGAAAGACGTAGCTGCTTCTCCTTGTTGGCGATCCCTGAGCTATGTCTGTCCCTAGTCACCCTCCCCAGGCCTTGCTGGCATCCCACGGTGCGTGGGATCGGGGTGGCCATACTGGCAAGATGGCTGCGCTGTGGTGCGCAGCTGCCAGTTCTCCTGGGCCAGGCCTCACTGCTCCCTGCCGCGCCTTCATCTTCAGCAACACGTCCCGCTCTTCTAACATCCTCCCTGGTCTTGGCTCTGTCTGGCACTCAAGGTATGCACTGGATTGTTTTGCCTTGTGTTTGTGGAGACTGTTTTTAAATCTGATGGTAAGCGGGGCCGTTCCAGTAACCTGTATGTGGGGTTTTGGCGCTGGTGTCATCTGATCCTGTCAGCAAGGAATGGCAGATAAAACTTGTGTTTCTGTTTATATCTCATAAGCTTAGTGGGAAAGGGGTAGCTCTCTCCAGAGGGAGGTAAAGAGTATAATATATTACTAAAAGGATAATTGCCATCTGAATGAGGAAGGATTTAAAATACTTTTTATATTCCTGTCAGAACCAGTGCCCATAGCTGGTAGGCATTCTGGGCCGTCTGCTGGAACTGCTCAAATCCCCGTTTCAGAGATTTGCAAGGCAAGAAATAAGTGTTGAGAATTTCTATAGATCAACCCATGGCTGCTTGGACATGACATTGCACTCTGGGGTGTGCTTTAAGGCAGTGTGACTATGTAGATTTTTTCCGCTGCCTTCAGGGCTGTGGTTGCTTGTTAGTTTTACACCATCAGGGAGCACAGCAGACCTTGTGGGTCTAGTCTTGGAGCTGTTGTCCTGCACGTACTGCCTCCATGTTGCCCTGTTTTCCTGCTTGCTTTCATCTTTCTTCAGGGAGAAGGAGACGTGTTTGCTGGGTAATAAATCTTCTGTACAAGGAGAACAGATGATGCCATTTTGGTCCAAAAGCATGACTGTGCCTCCCAGCAGATACAGTCTTGCTGTGCAGTTTCACGTCTTGACACAAGCAGTTTCAAGCCCAACATATATATGCAGCATGAGGACAAAACGTTTTCTTTCTTTTTTTTTTTTTTGGACAGATCCAAAAATTGCACTGTTGGCCAAGTAGTGAAATTTGTTTTATTTACTGTTAGTGGAGGCTCTGCAATGCCAGGAGTGGAGTAACTGAAACATCCTCAGAGTTTTAGACATGCAGTAAAATGTTAACACTTGTTTATAGTTGGTTGATGTCATCTTCCTAATCCGTATGGTTTTAATTCTTTCTAATAAAAGCAGTAGATCTGCAGAAACTGATGAGCAGTGAGCTGGGCAATTTCCTCTGTGTTGCTTATGAGCAGGCAAGTGGATTTGTCAAGCCTTGCGTGACAGCTTAAATTGTTGAAAGTTCTGTTGAGGCTGTAGTTTCTCTTGCTTTCACCTGAATGATGATTCCTACTTGGCAGTGTGGACCAAGGGAACCATGATCAGTATTATGGATTTGTGCTTGAGACTCAGTATGGAGGGAAGCAAGCGCTTCACAGCTCTTTTAGAATTACCTCTACTGAATGCATTCCATTTTATTCCCCATACCTAGTAACAGTAGTTGCTTTGAAAGTGGTATATAGGCCGAGAGTTCGCAGGAGATGGAATTAGTTAACGTGGTTTTGAAGCTATATTCTCATGAATTCAGCTTTGTAAAATTCTCCCTGAATGAGCAGAAAAAGAGGTATGTTGGAGTTTCCAGGGGAGTTTGCAGGGGAGCGTAGCCTCCTCTGTCCCATGAAAAAGCTTTCTGCTTCAGTTCTATCAGACCAACTTGAATTTAGCTTCCTAGTCTGTTGGGACAGAAGGTTGTTGGAGGCTCAACAGATTAATCTGGACACTTCTAGTCATATAATGTTAAAGTGTTGATACATGTTTTCTTTACTCTGAGTCTTTTTCAAAGACTTATAAGTCCTCTCTGGATTTTTATAACAGATACTTCATAGCCCCAAGAGTAGATCCTTGGAGTCATCTATCTCAGGCTTGGCTCTCAAAAGAGTAATTCCACTGGATTGAAGAGGCAAGTGTTTGAAATTCAGGAGACTATAAAATTGATTATTCCATAAAGAAGTAATTTGTGGTAAATGGTGTAGTCCTCTGGGCAGCTATTCACTCATTTTATATGACCAGGACCCTTGAAACATGGACAGAAAGATTAGAGAAGGACATATCTGATCTGTCATTTATCTGCACAAGCCAGGAAAACTTTGATTTTCTTTGACGACATGGTATCTGAGAACAGACCCAACCAGACACGTCATCTTACTCTAGGATGCTGGGAGGCAGTGGGTTGCTGTTGATTTCTTGGTCTACAAAGGAAACTGTAATTTGAAGAAAAGTTCAGTAATACTCTGGAGTTAATTAGATGGAATACAGGTTTACAATGTTTAGTTGCATTGTTTCTGCTAGTGAAGCAGCAAGGTGGTGTGCTACTCCAGAAAGTGTATGGGACAGCCAGGAGGTGTTTCAGGGTTCTGCGTTCTGGGAACTAAAACTAACTGGCATGAGTCTTGCGAAGTATCCTCTGGAGCAAATGAGAATCTTCTCCCTTTCTACGTTACCGGTGTGCTAGGCTTACGCAGAGTGAAAGCAGGTATGCAGCTGGCATTTGTGTGCTCTGTCTTTGCTTTAGTAGAAAGCCTTTTAGAGAAGGAAGTCAGCACTTACTGTCCAGAACTGCATCTTCAAGCAACAGTGCTTGCTATAGTTAGCATTTAAATATACCAGGAAACTAAATTGTAAATAAGACAAGGAGTTGCTTTCTGCTCTCTATATATCTATATCTATCATAATGTTGTTTCTATTTCTGGTATTGGCCTTATTGCTGTCCTGAGCACTTCTCTAACAGCTAGAATATTTCTTCTTAGAATATTTCTCATTTAATATGATTGTACATGCTGCATCATTAAATACATAGGTTCATGGCCGCATACTGGGAGGCACTGTAAGAAACAGTAAGAACAGCATCCTGGTTAGGACGACAGGTGATACGATGTGGTGGAACAGCAATTGTATGCTATGCATAATGAAATTGAGAGTGTTTTTTCTTCAGGGTATATCTATTGTAAACTTTTAAAAAGTAAGGAATGTTTTTGATAAACCTTGGTAGAGCACATTGCCACAACAGCATTTATTCCTCACATCTGTTAAGTGTGAACACTTAAATATTCAAAATGACCTTTCCAGGCATGTTCTTTTGAAGAGATAGTTACATATTCTTCACAGTAATCTGTTGTTTATGTTATTTATTGGGATATAAATGTGCAGTGCACTTTTTAAAGAAGTAAAACGTAGTCCCTGCTGCCAAGAGTTTGATCTATAAGCAGGAATAGACAAAAAGGGAAATGAGAGGATACATATAAATCAAACTGTGCAGCACCTTAAGTCTTGTGCATTTTAATATCCTTACGTTCAGTGACTTCATCGTAGGTGCCCATGATGTGAAAACATCATGGTATCAATATTTGTTAATGTAGAAAACTTGATGAAAACCCAACAATTTCATTAATCTACCCAAACAGTAGAAATCAGCTTATGAAAATTAAATTTAATATGTCTGAGCCAGTAAAAATAACCTAATGTACATTTTTGGATTACTTGTAAAATACAATTTAATGGGTAAATTAACCAGGTTTCTTCTATAAGCTTATTAAGTTTCCTTATGCCAGATTCAGATCACTGAAAGCAGTGAAACCCTAAGGCTGAATTTACTCTGTGAAACTGCTACTTGGAACATGCAGAGTTTAGAAACATATTTAATAGCTGTAATTTATTGAATGTTAGGTTGTCTCAGCAAAAAATATCTGTTGTAATAACATGCAATTTTAAAGTCTGGATTACTACAAGATATTGAGTGTTGCTGACCAGCTATCTGTACGCTCCATTATTCAGAAAGAAATAATTTGTTCCATATTTGCATTAAAAACTGAATTAGTCATAGCAAAGAACAGTTTAACTTCCATCATTTTCACATCTCAGCCTCCCGTTAATGCAGATAAGAAGGAACTGGCTGTCATGATCACATTGTGGCATATTGCCCTTCCCTCCCAGATGGAGGAAAAGGAATACCCTAAGTAAATGAAGCTGGTGGCCCCTGCAGTAATTAGAGCATCTCTTGGCTCGTGTTGTGTCCTAAAACCAGAAGAGGAGAGAAGTAGGAAGATCTGTACAGATGTCACCTTATATTTTTTTCCTTATCTAGAAGGTTTTAAGTAGCCTTGTGTTTCGAGTTCACAAATCGTGAAGACATACAAGTTTAATAATAAGGATGAAGTATTTATCTTTATTATGGTCAGTTACGGCTAATCTCCTTTTAGAGTTTTAACAGGGATTTATAGGGATTCATTTGAGTTTTAGGATTGGAGATAATTAAGTACCTTTCTTCTGCAAAGAAATTGAGAGAATTGGCTCAAAGCTAAAACAAGATTCCTGTACTAGTGCATATATTAAACTTCCTTTTATTTGGTTGTCACCCCAATAGGAATGATTAGTGGGTTGTAAAGAAAGAAAATGTATTGCATTACATCTATTAAAGCATGTTTTATATGTAACAGTAATTAAAATATAATTGAAATCATGAGTTCTTCTAATTATTGGCTTTACATAATGCATAGTTAAAGAGTGAGCATCTATAAATGTGTCCTTTTTACACATCCAGAAATGGTTTGCTGGCAGCATTTTAATTAAAGATGGATTAGTTAAAATGCAGTTTAATCATTCTGTCATCAAAGGATTTAGACCTCATTAATTAGCTGTTGATAAATAGGTTTAAACTACAAAAAAAATAATTTAAAATATGCCAGTTGAGATCTAGAATTATTAGAGTTGGAAATGGAGCAATGAGACTAAGAAAATTTCATGCCATCTCGTTCTGTAATATTAGATTAAGTATGAAATTCAGACCACCTCAGAACTTGGTTTTGCATTGTTACTAATGTGCACTTCTACACGCAGACTTCAGAGTTGTTGAGGAAATGAAAAGGAGACCATTCTTAATGATCTTTGCTTTGCAGCATGGTAGTGGGGATCTGTTCTCCATTTATGTTTGGTGAAGGTTCAAAACTCATTTAAAATTCCCTCCTGCTGTATAAAGAGAGCACACTGCTGTGTTAGCTACCTAAATACAATGGATGGGGAGTTTCAGACTTGCAGGCAGGAGCAGGAGTCAACATACAGAAAGTGGTGTTAGCACAGTGTAGAGTGACCAGGTTTCCATCTTGTGCTCTATTACTGTGATCCCCCTTGATACCAATATTGAACCGCCCAACCAAAGGGCTGTTGAATACTGCCTGTTACACTTGCTGTCGCAATGGATTCCAGAATTGTATACGTAGTCTGTTACCTCTATCAGCTGCAGGGACAATTACTTTAATCAATTTAATTTCATTATTTGCAATGGCCTAATCATAGATGCAGTCTCGGTGATAGCACAGTCCTGTACTGCTTCTGCTTCTTCTGTTGATTGTCTAATGGTAGTTCTTTGACTCACTAGAGCTCTAATGAAATCCTTTATAATAATAACTTGTATTGTGTGTAACAGTCCCATTGCAGATTTGCCAACTGTGGAAGAGGCATGTGTGGTACAAAGTTGGAGCAGGTTGAGCTGGTACAGCTGGGGAAAAAAAAAAAAAAAGAAAGGCATATAGACCTTGACTTGCAAGTTTTTCAGAAATAACGTTAAAATTTGTGCAGAATACCTTATTCAGCTTAATTTCATTGAACAGTAACTGAAAGGATTTCAGTAGTTGTCATAACATTTGAATCTTTGTCAACCATTTTTTATGCAGACAAATCTATTCTGACAAATGACATGCATTTTCCAAGTAGAGTTGAAAGAGTTTCATGAAAATAATAATTTGACAACCATATTGAAGACTTTCTTAAAATGCTTCTTGAATGTAATTTTCAAGGCTGACTCATTGAAAGGTGTGTTTATAGCACACTCTGGCAGCTGTCCTGTATCTATGGTTCAGGTTTCTTGCCATGCTTCTGGAAAATAAATAGTTGAGTATGGGGTTAAACATTTATGTAACTAATGTTTTCATTGGAATGTTGGTAATGAAACAGGTTAGCAGAACTTCTATGATAGTACATAATTTGATGAGTTTCTGGAGTGGGGTGGAGAAATGTTGCATCATCGTGGAATTAGATGAAATACAAAGGAAGCAGAGGTAGCTATATGAATCTCTTAAAAACTGCATTTGTTAAAATGCTTGTCCTTTCCTCGTACCAGAAAAAAAAAAAAAAAAAAAAGTTGGATTTATACTCAAATAGAGCTGTTAGAAGAAACTCTTACCAGTCTCTCTAGGGTGGCAAAAGGGAGATAATTCCACAGACATTATTAAACTGCTGCTGTATCATAGTGTCATGCTGTTTCTTTGCTTCCTGTCCAAAAATCTATTCATAAATTTTAGGTTTGCAAAGTGATGGGAGAAAGCTTGCTTCATATGGAATAGTTAGCTTTTGTAATAAAGGGATGGCTGTGAAATTTAAAAACAAAGAAAATGTCCGAGAGAGAAAGTGCAATTCCAGTTTTTTTTAAAATCACCAACCTGTGTAGTTTCTTCAAAAAAGCTGAAGTATTAATTAATGTCATATAATTTCCTCAATTATTCTCTAAGTAAGACAGGTAATTTGTAATTCCCAATTACACAATTAAAATGGTAATTACCCCTCACCTAAACTCTCTGTTCTTGAACTGAGATTATCAATTACCTTCAATCATTGCAAATCATATATGACGTTTGTGACAGTGCTGGGGTTCATATTATTTATGGACTTCCTGTTCAATGTGTCTCTGGTTTCCAGGTAATGGCTGGTGAAATGCCTTTGCCTTAGTGGGCTTCCTTTCCTGAAGGAATGCCACCCCTTCTGATCTGTGTCATTTTGTATGCTTAAAATATATCTGCATTTGGGGGTAATCTTGCCCTCTGTTCCTACACCGAGTTCTGGCTTGTCATCCATTTCAGTAGAAAGAAGTAGCACATTTAGAAATACCAACATGAATTTTTGATTACAAGGTGAGACCATTCACTTCTATGCTGCTTCTACACAGCTTTTCCTTATTTCATAATAGATGTTCTGCACTGTAGTTACATTAATATTCTACCAGTTTCATGTCATATCTGCTTACTAAAGTTACAGTTCTTCTGTCCCCGCTGAACTCAAATAACATTTTTCTCTTCTAAGCACCTATTATTATCTCGACTTTGCTGCAAATAAATAAAAATAACTTAGTTGAAGAAAACACACAGAAAATGACAATGGAGTCTAGATATTGGAATTTGGAACAATCAACATTTTTCAAAAAATGTCACATTATTTCTGCTTGTGCGTGGTACAAATTAGGGCAATAGTAAATTGTAATGCTTCAAAGTATAGCTGCTTTCAGTATTTCTGGCTAATAGTTTCAATAGCTCCACTCCATGCCAACGATTTGAATTTCAAAACAAATTCATCAAGAGTAACATAAATAGTTAGGTTTTAGAAGTCAATGCAGGGAAGTATTTTTTTTCCTGTTGTTTATGGACAGTAAGTTCAATTCTAAGCAATTTCCAGTCATGTAGACCACTTAAATAATAATATTGCCTTTGTAAAATCTTTAATGATGTTGTCTTTGAGACGTAGAAGAAACCTCAGTGTGCTAATTCTGCTTACTCAGAAAGTCTTTAATCTGCCATTTGCTCACAAATAGTAACATGGATTTCTTCTTCATGTTCGTTCTTCATTCTCTCACAGTGAAGTTCTGACTTTTTTGTATTGAAACAAACTTGGACACATTTTGCAATATTGCAGTGTTTGTTGTGAACTCTATGCAATTAGGATTAAATAAACTAAACCTTAAAGCATCCTTTTGCCCATGGAAAATGAGGGACGTTACGAAAGTAGTATAACAAAGGGAAGCGCCTTGTGTTTTGAGAACCTCACTGTGTCTAGTGAGGGACTAAACAAAGCATTGCTCACCTTGAGCACATACCCACTGATCAGCTGCTACCCCCTATAATGGACACTTCCTCTTTCTGTGTGTGCAATTAATTCTTCCAGCCTAGTTTAGTGCTAGGTGGAAATACTTCAGGTACCATGAACAAATTGTTTCAAGTGTGGTTTAGCAATTGTGTGTCATTTGGGTTTTACAGCTTCTTCATGTGAAGGTACTTACATGTCTAAATGATCAAAAGAATGGCTGTCAGTCCTGGTGTAATTAGAACAGCTTTAGAAGTTTTGGCCTTTCACGAATTATTTAAAAAAAGCTTTATTTTTTAGCCTGTCTCATGGCTATTCTTGATATTGACACTGTACAAAAGCATAAGGGCACAATATAGTTGTAATTCAAAAGTAATTCAGTTCACAGATAACTAATAGATATTCACCTGTGTCTTGCAACTCTACTCATATTAAAAAAATACAGAAAATCCTCTGAGTTCTGTACCAAATTCCCTTAAGCTGCTGTGGTTTCCAATTCATAGTTCAAAACCACCTGCTTGCATTTCAAGGCAAGTCTCAAGGGCTGTGTTGAAAGAATAATATTTTTGAAGTGTGTAAAGGTTTCTTTTTATTAGGAAGCAAGTTTCTCAAAGGTTCACTGAGGAAATTATTGTGGATCTGAAACATCCTCAAACCCATGAGTGATCACTTGTGGGAAAAAAAATATATAAATAAATGTATTTTCAGTACAAACATCTTAATGAGATACTGACCCAGGAGTGTCCTTGACTCTTCTGTGTATTGTATGCTTCACAAGGAAAGTTAAGTTTATGACAGCCGATCTCTCTGATAGTCTAAAAAAAAAACTAGTTTCTGAGCTACCACTATCCAGCAGGTGTTCTTGAAGTAGCTCCAGTGTCTGGAAATAATGAGCAGGGTTATTTAGTGGTTTTGGTCATCTGTCACAGGAAACGTTCGAATGAGTATGTGTTCCTCCACTCCAAAGTGCACACGTTGTTCTGCAGCGCCTCTCTGTAGTTACCAGGGAGGCATGGCTTGGGAAGCAGGAGCATCAGGACGTGCCACTGAGGCACGCGTCGGGCAGTTTGGGTGTTTTGTTGGATATTCTGCCACTTTCTGTTCCTTCTCTGTCTTTCTTAATGCATTTCCTGCAATTGCAGTTTTTACCTCTTTTGCAGCACACAGACCACGTTATTTAATTGGATTTTTATTTAGAAGTTGAAGCTTTCTGATCTATAATTATCTTGGTTTGGAAGTGAATAGTTGAGAAGTATGAAACGTGGTGGTCTTCTGAATATTTATTATGACTGAGAAGAGTAAACGACAAGAATTCAAATTAGACATTACTTATTTACTTCTTTGGGGAAAGAAAAGTCACACTTGGAGTATATGCGAATATGTTTTATTTTAGTGATGAGGAATATCTGGAAATAAGAAGTGTGAGGGAAGTCATTACAGATTGTTACCGTCCCTCCTGCCTTAACTGCCTTTGTTCCATGAATCTATTCAAGTTAGGAAAATTTAAAATTAAACTTCTTTATTGGATTCAGTTTGCATTCCTGGCACAGGTCTGGTTGGAGTTGTCAGAACACATTAGACAGCAGCAGAAACTGGACTGTAGATGATCTTAAGGCACAAGCATCGTTGTCAGAGTGGTTCGTGCAATTTGTCAGAAAGATTGTAGCAGATTTTACTTCAATGTTTTTTTAGGAGGATCTGTGAAAGTGATTTTTCAAGCATTTTGGAGGTTTGTTTGGATGTATGCAATATTACTTAACGTCTCAAAAATGCTTTTCTGTTGCTTCTAATGATGATGAACTCATGTTGTCGAGACTTGGCAGAGCAGTGTGGATAAAATTAAAATGTACCTCAGCAAATTTGCAAGTGTAGGGGGCAAGAGCGCTCATGTGAGATACACTTGAGTAAACAGGGGGTAGTTTGCTCTTTTTTAAGTTAATGGGGAAAAAAAAACACAGATGCACAGTTTTTTGAAACTTCAAACTCCATTAAAATATTGGCAATCAGTTAAAGATGATGGTATTTTTGTTACCAAACTGGGATGTACTCCTATATTTAAAAAGAAAACGGCAAAAAATATTGTTTCAAAGCAATGAAAAGAACATGCCATCTCAAACAAATCGGTGTACGTTCAAAAGGTAACATCTGACATGCAAGTACACCAAGGGCTGATCTGTATACACGAGTGAGATGGTATGTGTATGATAAGTAGAATGTACAGCCTCTGGGGAAATACTGCGTAAAACATGACAGAAAAGCTTTGAAACACATGAAAGAAGGAGAAAAGAAAGAGGTCCTTAACTCTTGTATCTGTGTTGGCTACATTAAAAACTCATGGCAAAGCATCCAGCACCAACATAAATCTGCCTAAACATACATGTATCCTCCAATCAGATAGACCAAGCAAAGTTCAAGATGCAGTATTTGCAATATATGTGGAGCACCAGCTGAAATGATGTTCTCTCCAACTGTTTGACTTTCACTTTTGTATTGGATTCTTTGATAAAGATTCTTGTAGCGTGTAGACAGTGAAATTCTGGTGTAATGAAATTTAGCGGCAGGATCTGCACTGACTTCAGTGGAATGAGGATTTTAACTACAAAGTACTGGCAGCTTCTATAATTCTGCATCTGTGCCTTTTTTAGCTTTGAAAAGCCAACATTTACCATCAAAGGGATATCCGATCCTTCGCTTACCTTGGACATGTTATACAAGGATGTTAACTGTCTCTGATAGCACTGATGAATTTCTTGCCAGCTGCTTGAACATATGTCTGATCAGTCATAGCCTGAAAAAGTAAATTCAGGGCAGTGTGAGTAGTTTTACTACTTGTAGCAGAAGACTTGTTACCTGGCAGTTACACTGTCTTCAGCTCAGTCAAATAAACAACTACTCACTCTTAAAAGAAAGTCCATAATGTTTGATGAAACAGCCAGGTTTACTCTTTTTAGAAATTGGAAATAAAGCTCAGGCAACAGCTGGATTATATGAAGCCTGTCTTAATTTATTTACTACTTTTTACTGCTAATTTGGGAGTACTGCAAAAGGTGACTACTGTTACTCTGCTGCACAGCTTCATATAAATCCCAACCATGAATATGTGATCAGTTGTCATATGGAAAACTAAACCCTCCTATCCCTGCATCAGCGATGATGGAAGGATGTTTACAACCTTCATTATTTCATTTTTAAAGCTCTTCAGAATGTTACTGAAAGTTGCTGTCTAGAGGAGATAGTTTATCCAATCATTTAGTGTGAAAGGTCTATAAATACGCTAAAAGTTGCTTCCTAGAACATAACTATACATATATAACAGTATAATATGTTGTTTTGCAAAATGTTTATGCATAGTATCATGTTGTGTAGAATAAACTTGTCTGCAGGCTTGCTAGGAAGAAGCAGACCTGTAACTTCACCTCCATATGACGTGTCTGTTCGGTGAACTGCACCAGAGCAAATGATGATTTAGATGATACATTTCATTAGCCAAATCTAGTTCTCTCTCCGCTGTGCTCTTGCTGTGTTAGAGTTTCTCCTTAGGCCCCCTGTCATTTGACCTGCTCTTTGCAGTTACTGGTTTCTGGGGCAATGAAAAAGCAGTATTTTTGACTTGTAAAACCAAAACATTTTTAGCAGAAGTCTTGTAAAATGCATCTCCCTATATATACGTCCTTAAATGTAGGCTTTTCTTTTTCTGTGTGTGATTTATTTGTATGTTTTGTTTCGTTTCTCTTTAAATACTGTCATTTTGTGTAATTCTAAAATCTGGTTTGGATTTACAAGCATATAATGTCTTTAATATCCTTCAAAGAACTTGAATTGTGTTCTGCGGATTGCTTCTGCAGAAGGACAGAATCACAACATCTCTTTTCTTTGACTAGCACCATTATCACTCTGTGTTAATGAAATGATTTCAGTATTACAACAAATGAGTTTTTGAAATCCATTCAGTATTAAAGGGAATTGGATTGTAATTAGAGCATATTTCAAAAAGAATAAAAGGATCCATGATATGCTCTTAGCTCTTAAAGCACCTAATCCTATATTAATTGTGCTCTGGGCACATCTGCCCTTACGTGAAGGGGACTTTTACAGTAAGGATGAAAATATTTCAGTGCTTTTGAGGCCAAACAGCTCCTCCAACAGGATGTCATTGCAACAGGAGAAATGTTCAAGAGCACGCAGCTGCTCTGCTTCCCTTCTCCATCCCTTGTGTATTGCAGTGTTCTTTGTAGGTTGTCAGGGACTTCAGCTAATGTTATCTTGTGGAGTGGGATCTGTGTTGAATTTTTTTTCCAATGTTTGGGCAGGGGAAGATCACAGATTTGCACAACACAGCTGTACTGAAGCAAGACTTGTCCTTCCTGTCTTGTGGTAGTTTTGAATATATTGAATATATTGTTAATTAACATCTTTCTTTCTTTGCAGCCTTTTCCAGCACTATTGCTATACTCGAGGTGGCATGCGCCATACTTCGTACACTTGCATCTGTGGCAGGTAAGTCGATGGTTTATACTGAGCTATTGCAATGTTTATTGTCTGTTTCCCACTGGATATTTCTAAAATTGTTCCTTTTTGGCATGTGATGTGTTTGTGAGTGCCAACAGAGTGAGTTTTGAACTGTTTCCTCTGCAGAAGCAAAGGAAAGGTGGCAAGTGTTGTGTCTTAAAGAAATAACTCAGTTACAGATTCTGCTACACTCAAGAGATTCCACAATGAGTGCTCTTGCTGCCAAGATTGCATTTATGCTCACATCTGTGCTGCAATTGGCTTTTTTATTAAACAGCGTTATGAAGAAGGGCTTTAGAGCTATTCTCTGTTGTTCACAAATACTTTCTTTGAAAAGTATTGGACCTTATGTATTTCATACCACTTTCGAACTTCTTTGAGAATGTTAGGATGCACTAAAACTAATTTTCAGGGGTGATTTTTTGAAGTTTTTTAAGCTCTCTCTTCTTGCTGAACAGCTGCTGTTGTAGCTATTATATTTGAGAAAATAATATAAAAATTCTCCCTGCAATTGTAGAAATACACACTTTTACTTCAAAGAATTTCAAGAGATAAGTGTAGGGTATGTGTCAAGGACAGCTATTTACTGTGTGCAGAGATTAATCTTATTTAGTCATTAAAATAAATATAATCAGAAACACGGCAGATGAGGCATACCTGTTGGTATATATGCTCCACTTGTGGATCTACTGCTATGCACAAGCAATTGCCTGAATTCACATAGGTTTATTGTAAAAAATAATTTCTAAGATAACGACTAATACTATATTGCTTTGGGGGTAATGAGGACAATTAGTATCTCTGCTTCTTGCTGCTGTTTACTCAACTGGTTATTTGTAAATGCAATTTTTCCAATTTATGTGCAAAATTGCAGTATGATCAGTTTTATGGCAAATTGTGCATCTAAATTGTTGGAAAAGTTTTCTGTTGTAAGTACCATCATATAACTTGAGAATTAACGTGACATTGCAGTGACACGTCACCTCTGTGGTATTGTTACAGGCTGAGATGGTAAAATCAGGTTGTCTCTGTGTATGGTTTTCCACAGCCGTATGCGTTTCCCATTTACTTACAGCAAACCAGAACCTGTGTTGTAGGATCTGATTTGGGTGCAAAAGCTAGAAACAGGGATGGCATTGCTAAACCTATAGAAATCCCTTGCGACCTTGAAATGCTAGATTCTAACAGAATCCTGATTTGCTGGGATATGGTGGGGTTTTGTTATTTAGCTGGGAGATGGTGTTGTATCCTACTCTTACTATTAAAAGTGGAGACAGATTGGATTTTTTTTAAAAAAATATACAATAAAAAGGCCTTTGTCAATAAATTGTTATATTCTGAGTGATGCAGTAGGAATGAATATAATTAACCATTTTAATCTAGGACTTAATGAAATGGAAGTAGATCTATTTGATTAATTCAATTAGCATAATAATGGCAAAAGTAATAGGCGTTTTTAATTACGATGAAAATGTCATTGTAAATACTACACTTAACTACATTTGAGATTAAAAATAGCTTTTGCAATTAGGGTTTTTGAATAGTTATGTATTATTCTATTCATGCTGAGTTCTGTTGTTTTCCCAGCACTTAAAAGTGTGATATTTTGACAGGATCTTTCTTTTTAGTTACAGGCCTGATAATAATTTCCATAGAAGAGAATCATGTTTTTAATTAAAATATGTTTGCTATTCAGGTTTTAAGAAAGATGCTCACTAAACCAGAAAACAAGAGTAATCAATACTGTATTTCGGGTAGAAATTACTTGGTACACTTTGAGTGCATGCATTTATTGCTGTCTCAGTCCAGTGTTTGCACTCTTCAGGAGACAGTTACTGAATATTTGGTGTGACAAAGCGTGCTTTATGTATTCACTTCTATATAGTCACTCTCCAATCAGTTGAGGATAATAACACACGTGTTAGTTTTATTATTGGTCATCACTTAGCTGGGCTAGTCCTGTAGTTAGTTAGCAATGCTTTCTAACATTGTCAACTTGTAAGCAGTTTGAAGTGCAAACAGAGGTCGCATAAGTGCAATTAAATAAGAATAGTAGTACTGATAAATGTAATCGGATATATTTAACACTAATATCCAAAGTGTTGACTTCAGAGTAGTGTATAAATGCTAATGAATTTTCAATTGCCATGCCTTAGTGTACCAAGTAGCCATTTTTAGAGAGGAAAAGAAAGGTTAAGTTACACGCACAGTGCATCCTGTGACCCTACAACGGGTGGCACCATGGATGGCACCACAGCCACCACGGAGGCTGTGGTCAGCTGCTATCTGGTGTTGTGCCATCTTAGGTGTAGGTTCAGATCTTATAGATAGATGTCTCTAGGCAGATTACAGCTCTCACCAGGTAATACCAGTGACTACAAATAATGCAGTCCAATAAAACATGTTTCTCTGTCTGAGGATCTGTCTGAGGATCATCATAAATAAAGCTTTTTGGATAAGGTTAGGGTACTTACTGAATATGTTTTTCCTTCTTTTTCAATCCAACTTTTAAAAATTTAATCTCTTCGATGAAAAAGTGAAGAGAAGGCTGTTAATGCTTCCTACTAGATTGACTCTATTATTTAAAGCCTGATGGAAATAGTTTGCTTGTTTAGTTCATGGTCTATTGTTTTTTCTTTAGATCTTAATGTAGAGCTAATAGCTGCACTTTTTCTTACGTTTGATACTCAGTTTAATCCTGTTCTTAAAATATTGCTGACATTTTTCTTCTTTCTTTCTTCTGCTCCTTCATTTTCAGAGCTTTCTGATTTAAAATGTATTTTAGGGCCTGTTTTTTTCCTTCCCTAGCAATCTGAATCTCTTCCTCCGGTTTGCATTCTCAGTGGTGTTAATTTGCAGCTTTTCTGCTGCTTCATGTAATTCTTTCTGCAACAAACATGTCTAGCACCAGTTAGAGGCAAATTATTAAAGGAATAAAAATAGATATGTAGAAAACTCTCATAGCGTTTTTCAGTTGGGCTGCCTGCAGGCAGACATTGACATCCCCACGCCTGGTGGTTTTTGGAGGTGTGCTGGCCTCCAGGAAGGCAGTGGAGCTCCCCGTGGTCAGCACTTCCCCACAGCACCTCATTTGAAACCCCAGCTTTGGCACTCTGACATGAGGCCTTTCAACTGTTACTCATTGGACGAAAAAAATAGCTTTTACAAGAAGGCTTGTTGGCTTTGCCAGTGCCGGGGGAGTGTAATTGTTCTGAAGCCACCTTGAAAGTCAAACAGTCATTACAAGCAATTCCTGGTTAGCTGTAACGTTTATCTTGTGGGTATGGTTCACTGTAGTGAAGTTTCTGTGGCCTTGCTCCTAACGCGTCTTCCCTGCCTCCATCTTGAGGCGGAGGTAAAGGCGCTTCCCATGAGGGAGGTCTGACGTGCGCCTCGTGGCAGCAGCAGGCCGGAGGTGTCCACACGGGTGCAGTAACCCAGGCCAACGCTGCCTTTCTGAGGTGAGAGCTCCTGCCTGCCCTCCTACAGGGCTTCGGTTTGAGCTGGGGTCCAGTCCTGGAGTGCATGCTGTGGGTTTCTTTGGGGTGACAAACAACTGGGGGAGCTTTTGGGAGCAGCACTGTTGTGCCTCAGTTGCTAATGGGTGTTCAGTCCGTGCGGCCTACCTAGAGCCAGCCTGAAGTAAACAGATCTCTCACCCCGATTGCCTCAGACAAAAACAGTGAAATGCATATGGTGTGGGTATCTGGTCTTCCACACCAGCTGCTTCTCTCTGTGGTACAATCCCATTTATGCTACAGAGCCAAGATTTGCATGAAAGATAGGGAGTTTCCAATGCCAAGAAAGATTGTGCTGCTTAATGCTTAAGTAACGGCGGAGAAAAACAGATTTTCATGCATCTTCTGTAACAGTTGGTGCCGAACCTTAGAGAAATATTTTGTAAACTAAAACCTTTACGTTAAACTGTGCAAAGGAAATCCCTCATCTTTGTATATGGAATGCCTGTTGTTGAAAACATTCGTGCAGTGCTCATATTTGAATATATGACTTGTTTATGCAGGTGGTATGATATATAACACTGAGAGTGCCAGCATATGATGATAAGTAAACAAGTTATCTGCAAATATATTAGCATGAAGTCATGCCCTTAAGCCTCATGATATTTTTTGAGTTGATCATAAATGTATGCATATGCTATCTGCTTCTATTCCTTTATCCCTATTTTTAGAAGGAGATAAGGAATAGTATATCTAGCTAAAATCCTGACAAACTTCTGTGCAGCATGTGTGTGGATGCCACTTAGGGGAATGTTTTGTTTTTGTGTTTTTCCTTAAAAAACAAGCATGTGGATTCACAGTGTCACGCATAACACCAAGGTCATTCCAGTTGCTTCCATGTGCTCCCTCCCTTCCTCCCCCGAATCATAGCTCTCTACCTGGGAAGCAGTTCCTCGGGCAGCACATGGTGCTGCATCCTCTTGTCAGTGCTGATGGACTAAAGCAGAGGCAGGAGCTGTCTGTGCTGCTGTCAGCTGCCTGTGGAAGCAGAAGGCTAAGGCTGGAAACCCAGTTCTTGCCGTACATGTAGCCTGATGCCGAAGGCCTTTCCATAGATTTCACTCTGTTGTCCAGCTACATTTTTTTTTTCATGCAGAGCAAACTTAAGTTTGAAAGTGTCCTGGCATGGAAAGCTGCAATTGTGGCCAAAAGGAACTATTCCACAAATGCCCAGGAGACAGGAAATCTCAGAAGGAGGCTCACTTGTGTCTTCATCTTGTATGCAGGTTTTACGGGGCTGTTTTTAGTTATCTGCATGACAGAGTAGATTCTCAGCTCAGGCAGCCAGGAAGCAAAAAGCACCCAGCTACTAGCCAGTTGTAAAAATGTGCTTACGCCATTGGACCAGCATTACAAAGCAAATCTGTTACAGCCTTAATTGTGTTTTTTGTTTGTTTGTTTGTTTTGTTTTTAACTCTTGATTTAGCAACTTTGATTTTTCCTTTTGATGTTGTATAAGAAATACACTTCCTATAAGAAAATCATTCCTACAATTCTGAAATGTTGTCCCTCACTGCCTTAGTATGTACTGATTTCCTACTTGCTAAAAAATAGAGATAAAACGTTATTACTTTGACATGATCCAGCCCTTGGGATTGAGAGCCTTTGGAAATTTAAGAAGGCATCTGTTTCTCCTCCATAATCCTTGCTTATGGAATTGTTATATTTGAATGAATTAATGGTTAGTCATGTGTCTAAATGATCCCAAGTACTGTAAATGTATCTTGAAGGTAAGCTCTTTCTGAATACAGTGCATATGTACTGTTCTTGTAATTGCATGTATCAGAAGTCTAATATAAGATGTATGTCAGATGGCACATTGACGTCAGGTACAACAAGATTCACTGAAATTGAGCCTCTGATTCTTTCCACCTAAGATAGGAAGCTATTCTGCCATCATAACTGAAAGAATTAAATTTGAGCAGGATGACCAATACAGCTTTGATAAAGAGTGAGATAGACTGGCAAGTCATTTTGAGGGGTCAGAGTGATGCCACAGCAACCCTGTTCCAACACATGTATTTTTGGATATGATATAATTTTTCTAGCTTTTTGAAGAGAGAGAACATCTGTCTGAGGAGAATAGTAAAAGGAAAATAGGTAGAGCTTGAGATCTTTACCCGTCTTTTAACTGACGTTTGCTAGACCTGGAGGAATAACAGTAGACAAGAGAGGGATGCCAAGACCAAATATAGGTCACTGAATGGATCACGGAGCTTTAGAAGTGCAGAACAAAGGTCCGTCCTTCTCTGGAGACGTTTTATTCCTGTGAATCAGCAGTTTAGACTAAAGGGTTTTCAGGAATAAAAATCTTTTCTTTATAAGGTGATTTTAATAAGAGATGAAAATAGAGTGATGGGTTTTGTGCCAGATATTACTGCTGACATTACACATCACAAATGTTCCCCTAGCAGTGTGCAGTGAATTCATTCCAGCAGAGATCACACATAGCCATGCCAGAGGTGAACTGGAACTGTTTACTTGGACAGCTGATTTTTTCCAGCCCCAATAACTCGTAAAGCATTTCAAACACTTCAGATTTTTCTCCAGAGGAAACTTGTCTTTTATGCCTCAGAATATTTAACCTTACATAGGGAAATGTATCAATAATTAAAAAAAAAAAAAAAAGTACAGAATGAAATAAATGGGTACAGGTTGAAAAATTACACTTACATAATTGCTTCCTTGACACTTTCATGGATGTGGGAAGTATTTATATGAACTGTGCCGAGTTCCTTCTGCAGAAAGGTCACATCTTGCAGCCAGAATAGCAAAACACCCATTCTGTACCTATTTCAGCTGAGTGAGATGCAGAATATGTTATCTTAGCCCATGACTTGGCAGATTCTATGGCAGTGTTCACAGACTGCAAAATTTCATGCTTAATATACAAAGGCACTGATGTTTACATGTTTGCATTGTCACATTTACAATGTTCCTTCTCATGTTGTGTGTTCTAATGTTTCTTCTTGCATTAATTATGCTTAATTCTGTTTTTACCTATCAGTGGGGAGAACTCATCTGTTCTACACTATGGGCATGCTGGAGCCCCAAATGATAAGACTATTGAAGATGGAGACTTGTGGTAAGTAAAGGATTAGAGCTCATCTCATGTTTTTGTTACACTGCTGACTTTGTTTCAATATATGTACTCCTGGAATTAATTAGTAAAATGATGGCTGCATAAGGAGAAAAAGTCTAATCTTTAAAACAGCATGTAATTTTGCATGCCAGGCTATTCTGCTTTCTTCCAAAGGTCCTGTGTATCTTCAGCTGAAGGGGAATGGGTTATTGTTTTCAAACTGTTCTGTTCCAAAGGCACTTTAGAATACAGTTTAAGAAGTGGCTGTATTTTAAATAAGGGCAGTTGCAAAAATTGGAATCTAATTTTGCTTTTGAAATTCAGATCCAAACCTCAGCTCTGATGATTGGGGATTGACAGGGTGTTCATTGCTTTTAAGAAAAATGGCATAAAATTGTAATACAGATGATATATTCCAAGCACCTTCATGCACCCAGACACCCTAGCCTGAAAGTGGACTTTTTGAACATGTGAGGTGATCATACTCAGCTCAGTTCAGGTTAGGTCAGGATGCTTCTAGTCCTGTATTGTGCCAAAAAAATAAAAATTAAAAAAAAAAAAAAATCAGAATTTAGCATTGCAAGAATATGCCTGCAAATACCACACATTTCTCTCCACTTGTATTACATTCCACATGCTTTGTAGTATCGCTGCAGATAAAAGCAGTGTGAATAAAATCACCAAAGACGTTACTATAAATTTCAAGACAAACCTAATTGTGTGGTGTGTAGCATAGCAGAATATAGCTTTTGTACTTCACCTCCGAGGACTTTGATCCAAAAGCCTGCATTTGTAAAAGGACAAAACTAGTTCTGGAGGAGTTAATCACAGATATTTAGTGGAGTATATGTATTAGATTACTTTTGCAGCATGTGCAAAGAGACTGCAGGTATGTATTTTCACAGTTGGATGTAAAGATGTGGAGGAAAGCAAATGAGTATTATCATAGGCTCAGAAGCTGTTGTGGGAAACAAATTGGTTCTCAAGGTTCTCAAAAGTTTTTTAAAAAAGCTGGTACATCTACAGAGACTGCAGAGTGCATTTAATTACAGATATGTAATTTCTTTCTAATACTGTAAAAAAATCTTTAAAAGCTTCTTGTACAATAGTTCATGCATTATATTCATCTGTGGTGAAGAGTTTACTAAACCAATCAAATACTAATGTTAATTTATTGCAGTATAATAGCTTTGACTTATTGATCACTTTGTGTTTGGATAGGTAATATCCTATGAGGTTTCTTTTGAACAGGTAGGGCACACCAACATGGTTCTGTATTGACTGTATTGACATTTGATTACATTTGCAAAAAAAGGCAGCGTGTAGCCTACAGGAAATCACAGCTTACGTTGCCGAGAGAAGATACACCACAATGTATTAAGATGTCCTGTACTTAAAATAAAGGCATTTAAACAGTGAGGCAGATAATATTGCTGGGAGAACTCAGGGCTGACGTATATAAATAGAAGCTCTTGCAGGCAGCAGCTCCACATTGTAGCCATCTCAACAAAGAAAGCAGGGATTAACCCAGTCTGAAATACCCTCTTCCTGAAATGGTCCAGCTTCATGTCTTGATTACATCCAGTTTGTCAGGTGTCGATTGGCTCTTAGCAAAGAGGTGCTCAGATCAGCTTGACCAAACCGTCTCTTTCCTAGTGGAAGAACAGGGTGACAGGGTTAGCCTGGGTGCGCTCACTGGGGTGCAAGATAAGCCTCCTGCTCACTGGCCAGTCTCCAGCACTGTGCTGTGTTACCTGTGCCTTGGTCTAGCTCTATCTGAGCAGCTGCTGATGTCCTGAGTAGTTTGGGACTAAGCTCTTAGCAAGCGTCTTGAGTAAGTTTTGTTCCCTTCCCACCAGCCCCTGGCAGGAGCCCTTTCTCTGAGTGCACAAGCACCTGCCCAGGCTGCAGTCTCTGCCTCTTGCCCTGCCTCATAGGCAGGTGGCAGCCAAACTGTGCTCCACGCATGATTTTATTAGCATTTTTCTCAAGTGCATGTAAAGAAGTTGTAAAAAAAAAATCATAAAAAAAAAAAAGTAATTGCATTTGTATGAAGACTATTTAAAAATATACTAATTTTCCGCAGTTTAAAGAAGCCGTGCTAACTTACTTCAGTAGAATACAAATTATCACAAGGAACTTCCTGGGTGATTTTACTGTGTGCTTTTACAAATTTATAATTTGGGTGTAGGCGTGCCTATAGTGCATACAGAATAGGTTGTTAAAATGACAGCATGCTGATTTGCATGTATATGTTAAGAGTTCATGTGTTTGACTCTCAATTAAGCTTTTGAATAGCTACTGGGAGCCCTCTGTTGGATAGTTTTAGTCTCTTCCCTGAAAATGAGGAAAAGCAACTTCACTTTTCGTGAAAAAGAAGCATTTAAAGGGTTATTTCTGCTTCTGCCAGTAATTTGGGTATAAATCTAATGTAACAACTCCATAGAAAAATGGAATAATAGAATCAGAAGATTGGGTACTCGGTGTGATTTTTATTAAATAATTCAGTAGAATTTCAAGTCTTTTTCTTGAAATGATTTAGTTGATATAAAAAACATTCAAGAGTTTTGCAGAAATGTGCAGCTTGGGTTTCTTACGTGCTAAGTCGTATAGTGCAGTAGTTGTCAGTAAATACATCAGCAAAGCACCTGAATATTAGAAAAAATAGATTTGTAAGACTTACGTTTTGCTTCTTTCAAACACTCGACTGCATGCTTTGTTTGCTCTTTGAAGAGAATTAGTTGCAAGAACTTGCTGGTATCAACAAGAGATCATAGGCAAAAACACTTGGGGTATTGCAATTTTTAAAAAATGATTTTTAGACTGTTACTCAGACCTCTCATTTTTAAAATGTCACATCTAGAACACTGATTTTATGCCTTTCATTTTTGATAATTAATCTGCATGAAATGGGTTTATTGTTTCTGTAAGAAACTGGTATAGAATTAAATCACCAATATTGCATAATAATCCACATTTTTATAGGTACGGCTTCTGTGCTAGAAGACCTCAGTAAAAGACGGGGACTGTTAAGAGAGTTTCTGGCACTTCTTTTTAATATGGACTGTCTTCCTAAGCAGGGCTGTCATTTTTAGTCTATTAAATATTAAAAATGAAATAGCTAACACGAAGAATTACAATTGACATAGAAATAAGTATTTTAGGGTTTCAATATTCAATAGGCATGTGCAAAGCACTGAACGGATATTAAATGTAAATATTGCAATTATGGCAAGTCCGTGTTTTACATAAATAATTCATGTCGTATAACATCTGTGTAGTGGACATGTAAATGAGTATGGTCAACATGATCTAAAACAAACACTTTTCCTAAGCAAGCATCTATTATCTCCATGGTCAGAGAGGTCGTGCAGATAAATTGCTAGGCTGAGCACCCTTGTGAATCGCAGTGCTGTGCACTCTGCCCATTCACTTGGTATTACATTCAAATAAACTCTTCTGCTCTAAATGTTAAAAATCACTATTACAGATGTCTGCAGTGCTGTCGGATGGCCAGGCTAAGATACAAATACTGATTTTCTTCTGTCATCTTAAACCTGTGACAGCTCGGATGGAAACCGAGCCCAAGACTGAGGTTTACTGCATTATCTCAAGGTGTTGCATTATTCATTGTGTGCTAAGACGCTTGCTGTTTCTGTGGTGAGGCTGTGGCTATGTTTTGTAATTTGGAAAGTGGAGTCATAAGCAGTTCGAGCTTACAATCTGCTGTCCTGTTCATGAGAGGCCTCCATCAGGGTCAGAGTCGGGAAGTAACCGCAACCCATTTTCCAGTGATTTTTGGAGCCCCACTGCCCCTACCAACCCAGTTTAGGTAACAAAAGGTCTTTTAAAGTTCAGTGGGAAGATTTGACTCCCTGCCATGCACAAATCTGGTGCAAATAAGCACCTAGGGTCTTGTCTGTCAGGCGGTCTCCCTGGCATTACTCCTGCTTCTTCCTGGCCAGTTTCTCCCAAGCTCTCCTTTTGCAGCTATTCTGTGTTTGTTGAGGCCAGGGGAAGAGATTGGTTTAGTGGTTGCAGAGCCCTCACGGGACACAGAAGTCTCTGGTCTCAGCTCTCCTCAGATTGATCTCAGAGATCAGCTGGAAGTTAGGACTTGACCCTGGGAAGTATCTTTCATGAAAAATTCAGTTGAAGCAACTGTTTCTGTGAAAAGCTTTGGTCTCAACAAATCAGCATCTTCTGAAAATCTGCTTCCCTAAAGAAGAAGGAAACAAAGCCCGTTGGGTCCTTCCTTCTGCCCTACCGGTGTTGCCGTGTGGAGCCACACCATAGCTTTGGGGAAAGGAGAAAACCAGCCGTCGGGACAGGTGGGGTGCGGCCTGGGAAGTGTGGGGCCAGGCAAACGTCTGTCCTCACCTTTGTGGTTCGGTGCTTTGTTGTAGGAACCCTCAGAGGTGCTGAACCTGAAATGTGTACGTTATGTTTTGACTTTGAGAAGGCATTCAGGAAAATGATAAGTTTATTACATTCTCTTCGCTGCCTTGTGGTTTGTGCCTCCTGCCTTTGTTGATTCCTGGCATTGCCGTGGTGCTGAAGGCACGTCAGGAGTTGAGTGTTTTATTGCGATTGATCAGCAGGGCTCCTGCAACATTTGACAAATACAAAATGCTTCTATGATCTTAAAATAAAGATTGATCCTTCATGATGAAGCTCTCGCTTAAATAACAGAAATGTGAGAAAATAAGCCTGACCCCAGGTGTCACTGAAATAGATACGGCTATTACCTGAGATGGTTTTCTGCACGTCCTGAGTTGCAGGTCTTTGTCTTCCATGGCTTCTGACAAATTTCTCTCAGGGAAAATTCAACACTTAGGAAACCAACTTTTAGTGGCAAGTTTACTGACCTTTTAGCACTTGATGACGTTTTTTGGTGGTTAGTTGGTCCATTCTTTGCAAAATGCTGAATATAATTGCATATTCTGAAGCACTTGGCATGTTTAACACTTCGAAATACCCTCCGAAGTCAAGATATTAAGGAAGTTAATATCTTCTGCTGCCTGGCACAGTCCTGTCCGTGCGGGCCCCAAGCTGTGTCAGCTCCGTGCACCTTGTGGACGGGCGCCATGGCTGCGGGTCCCCAGCGGGCCTGGGGCCCAGCTGCAGCGACGGGGATTGCCCAGGGGGTACTGGAGTCCTCCCTGCAGGGAGTCCCAGTGTGTAATGTATTAAGGGGGCTTGGGTGAAATCATAAATAATGGGAGGACAGCATTGCCCATGAAGTGCAGCAGACCTGAGAAACAGATACCATTAACCTTGTATTCACAGTGGGCCTATTTGTTTATAAAGTAAAACTGACTTGAAAAGTTTTGGCAGAAGCACGTTGGACCGTCAGGTGATGTCTTTCAATTTATTTGACTGTTTCTCAGATTAAAGCTCACTGATTGTAATGAAAACATTGGAAAGATGTTTTGGTGGAGCAGGATGGTTCCTGCTGTAAAGGTTCACGGCTATTTCAGCAACCCACCAGTGATGTCAGGAAAACAGTTTTACTTGCAAATAGTTTTATTGCATTTGGGTACCAGAATTTAAGCACTAGAAAAGTTATATTAGTGCCACAAAACCTGTTTTACATTCTGTTACAGAAGTGCAATCATAGCCTAATGCATCTATGGGAAATGTTTCAAACGTGTCTTGGCTGTATTGACAGGTATTGTTACTTGCTCAGTCAAATAGTGGAGTTGGGCACATGGAAGGCAATCTAGCAGTGCAAAAAAATTTATTGGAATAATTTAACTCTGAGGAATGCTTCTTTCCTTAGTATTCTAGTGCCAGTTAAATAATAAAAGTGGTAATATTGACACCAGGGGGCACTAAAATAAATGCTCTCTGGAAGGAATTAAGTATTGACCCATGGTTTGATGCTGGCAATGTTTTGATACTGGATACTTACCAGAGCAACGGCTCAGCACCATCCAGGAATGTGATATGCATTCCACTTATATTGTGCTAAATTTGCGTTTGATTCCTTCTATTTGACACTTATATGTGCCTTTTTATAAATATGTTAATATTATAATTTCTGGTGCTCTCAGAAGATCCTGTTTTAACTTCTAGTGCTCCTCCTCTTGTACATTTCAGAAGCTTTGTTATAGGGAGCTTGTCTGCGTATTTAAGTAGTTAAGACAGATTTTTCTGGGTGAAACAGGGAAGATACTAAGTTTTCAGGGGTCTTTATCATTTAATTACTCTAAAGATATGAAGGACCATTTTTAGATCTGGAGTTGTCGATCACTCTGAGGTGTATGAAGAGCATTGCAAAAGAAAGTTGCTTGTTACAAGAACTGCTCAAATCCAGTTGTCCATGTTTATTCATAAAGGCAGGGTCTTCTATTCACTAAAATATGTTACTTTTCTAATTTTATGTCTTTTTGATCTGAAAGCGTAGTGTAGAGGTTTCTAGAATCAAGAGTTGTTCATTTTCTATGTAAGCTGTGTGCATACATCTTTTACATATGCACACAATATGCATACACAGTATACATATTTCCTTGAAACTACCCTTAGTATTCTACAGTTTTATTTGTAGAAAAATGCATTGTTCGTTTTTCTGTAGGAATGAGTAAGCGTATAACATGAAAGGACTTTTTGTGAGTACTGGAGCTATCATTTGTTTCAGGAAAAAATATCAAGAAGACTTTCAACTACTCAATTAAAATAAAGGTTAGATTAAAGAAAAAGTGTCCTGCACACACAGGAGTTCGTTGTGACTCTTTTCCAGGTGGAATTTACACAGTTTTACGAAGTTTTATGGCATTAATGCCAGCCTATAAACCAAACTGCATTTGTCCAGATGGGGGCAATGTTGCATTAAAAAGCAGGAACTGACCAATCTTTTTGCATCAGATAATAGAAGTCCTCCCTTTTCCACCCCCAAGTACTTCATTGTCTGCTATTAAAACAATTTATCCTACGGAACAAAATATTGTATTTATTACTTCTTGAAAGCGCTGGTTTTAAGATCCCAGGATATTAATGTGTCAGATGTAAATGCTCATCTATTTTATGTGGGTGAGGCTAGTATTTTCATTTGCCCTCGTACATTTTTTTATGCATTTTGAAGTTTGGTACTATAATAATATGCAAAAATTATGGTTAGCTTTAACCTTTCAGTCTGCTGTTTTGAAACAGCTTGTTGTTAGTTATGGTTTTGTTTCTAATAATAATACAAAGTACATTGCTACTACTTACTGGTTGATTGCAAAATCAACTGACTATCCATTTCTGAAATAATTCCTTTGGCTTGAGTCCTTTGGTTTGAGTAGCATTTACTATTTTCATCAAGTGTAGGTATTTTTCTTCCTGTTGTGACTATAGACTATATTAATTTTATGCTAATCTACAGAAATTGGTTTGATTAAATATAGAAAAGTATATTGGCTACAATTGGCAATGGTATTCCTCTAATTGAGTGTGTGTTCTGGATAATTCAGGGCTATGAGGCTGCCTGCTGTTAGAGATGTATAAGCCTTTTAGCCAAAGCGGAGATCGCTAAGTAATAACATGTTTGCTATAACAAATTTTAGCTTTCCTTTAAATACTGTGTTATGACCTGCTTCTTAATTTGATGGTCTTCATACGTTGTAGTGCATATGATATTTTTTTTTAATTATCACCTGCAAATGAGATTCATCTTTCATATTTTTGTATTAACATTCTCAGCAGAGTCTCAAGAAACCCGAGAGCATGAAGTTGCTTTCGCTGCTGCTGGTTGATTTGACTAGGATTGCTTAAATAAAACAAGCGGGGTACAATTTAATATTTTTTAATAGCTGTTGATTTAATATCGATCATTCACAAATGCTGTTTGGTTTAATCCATCTTTTGTGGTGGTCTTTGTTAACACAGACGTACATAAAGTATTTAAAAAATACTCTGACAGATGTTGCTTATCTTGGATAGATTTCAGTAGCCTTTTCAAAGTCTTTCTTACTGTTCTTGGTATGGGGAGCTCAATCATATAGGTCAAAATACAGTTGTAGAGGGAGTCCTAAATTACTATATGGCTCCGGGTGAAGGTGCCATTAATCTCCAGCACACCCTTGGTGTATCCCCCACGAACCAGGTGTAATTCCCAGGCCCTGCATTCCGGACAGTGTTGGGTCTCTTCCCTTGTGTCTGGTCAGGGAGCCCCTTGTAATTCCTGTGGTGGAGGCATGACTCTGAGCCAGGGCCTCACAAGGAGTCTTTCTGGTATAATACTGCTTCACTCTTAGGCTGAGCCAATTTAGGTCTTTAAAGCAAGAATATTTCTAATTTCAATTGTACATTGCCATGCTGTACTTTCAGCTTGAGGTGCTGCTAGGAGGAGTAGTGTTTTTGCTTTGTTGTTGTTTTTCTGAATAGAAAAAAAAAAATGTTCTTACTGGCGAAGTAGCAGCCTCATCTAGGGATGGGCAGAATCAGCTTCCTTTTCTGAAGAACTAGTTGCTGCCTTCATTACTGCACACTTGGCTTGAACATTTGGACCTTCTCTCTGTGAAAGGGCTAGGAACTCTTCTTGTGCCTTTGAGTGGCACCTTCTGTACAGTATTCTGAACCCCCTGTCTGATGGATTCCTTTTGAAAACTGATAATTCAGAGGTTGCTTGAACAATCCCAACAACAACTACAGGAAGTCAAAACAAAAACAAACAGAAAGCCCCACCAAAAAAAAAAATCCTACATGAACCTGTACCATTGGTCACTGTCTCAGTTTTCATTATGGAAAAAAATGGAAGCTTTAACCTTTTGCTTGCAGGACCATGTGTGTGTAAGCATGCACACATAAGAGAACTCGGTAGTATTTACAGTGAGAATCAATGAGGAGAGGTCTGACACTTCACCTACTCCTGTAATCTCCAGTGGTTGTTTGCCCAGGTCAGAGTGTCCAAAAACGGCGGCTGAAAGCTGAGGCTCCTAAGTCCAAATGTTAGCACCTAAGAATGGTGGCCTGAGCCAGAAACATCGAACTTCTGCCGTTCAGCTTCACTAGGTTCCTTCCACTTCTAGACATCTAGAGATTGACTGTGAGTTAATCGCAAAGTTTTGGTAACTTGAAAAAGTAGCTGCCCTGCTCTTATCCTGTGCTGGTATCTATACTCTGCTGAGGAGCTGGTGAGGTTTGTTCTCTTCGGTGTGACTGGGAAGTGTGCAGCTGCCAGTACAGGTTTCTCCTTGCATGTTTCCTTCTCTTCCCTGCAGCTCTGACATCCTTGCTCCTTGTTTGAGCAAGTCAGCCAGATACTGCACTCCCAGTATGGAGCTCGTGGCAGCTGGCCAAAGTGTCACGTTCGCAGCCATCTCTGTCTTAGGTTGACTTTTCAGCAAAGAATTCTCTGCTAAAGAGAGCACTGTCACTTACTAAATATGCCAATTAAAAAGGGATAATAGTTACGATAATGAAACCAGGAAAAACCATCCATTCAGCAAAAAGGTGACCCAGTTGTCAGAACTTTACCTGACAGTTTGCCTGATCTTTGGCACATTGCCTGCATAGTTCTAGCAGAGGTGTGAAGCAGGCAGTACCGACACTGTGCCTTCTGCGTGTTAAAAAGCCTCGAGTGCTGCCTCATCCTTCTCCTAACCTGGCAATACTAGCTTTGGGTTCCTGATGCCTTTTTTTTTTTTTTTTTTTTTGTATCTAACGCTTCTTTCTATACTGGGGACATCCCTCTGCTTACCAGAAACACTGGGAGATGGCTCTCAGGGGTGAATTTAGCCATGAACAAGGTAATCAGGTTTTTTTTGGCTCTTTGCTCTGGCAAACATTTTTAAAGCAACATTGATGCAAACTGCGTGGGGGTGAAAGAGGGCTGATCCTTGATCATGGAAATTGATTTATTTAGTGCAGAAGCATAAGGCAGTTGTCTTCAGTTTCTTCCACAGAAATATTGCAAGCAAGGAATTCCTTCTCAACCTGTTTGTGAAAAGAATCAGAAGTAGTGCAGAAAATCTTACAGTGTGTGGGTGTTTACTGAGCCAACTCCTATATCCAGCTCATTCAGTGAATTCAGTGACATTTAGACTTCATATCCTCTGAGATAAATGGATCTGAAATTCTTCTGCTTGGCTCAAACTACTGCGAGAGATGACACTCCCACGTGGTGTTGTTGTTGGTTTGGGAAACCATTTTTTCTCTGCAATACAGATGGAGCAGCAGAGCAGAAGGGCGCACCTTCCCCAGCGACCTCGGGGCATAACCATGGCACACCCACGTGCAGCTGCACATCTCTGCATCAAGCTGCTGCACCGCTTCTGGGAGCTGCCGTTTCTGTCTGTTGTAGTGAGAGGAAGCCCTAGTCAGGGCATGAACACCCAGAGAAGGTTTTTTGTTTGATTGCTCTTTTTCTTGTTCTTTTTGATAACCCATACTTGTGTATGTTCTTGCCACAGCCACTGAGGATCCTGAAGTTGGCATCATGGGCAAGGAGTCTCCTCTCCTTCAAAATTCAGTGGAGACAGATCTTTTTTGTTTTAGCCTCTCCTTTTTGGAGCAAAGCTTAATGGCATATCTTGTCATCTCTGTGAGAGAAGGCTGAGACAAGCCTCCCATTAGCTGTAATAGTCTGGGAAAGCCTTTAGTGAGACAGTGCTACAAAAGGAACAACTATGGGAAACCCATGGAGAAGGTCGATGTGAAAAGACAGACAGTTGAGGACAAGTGAAGAAATGAGCCATACATAAATCACAGCAAAATGTGTGTAACGAAGAATAGTTGCACTGGCATTTTGTGTCTCTAATTGTGTTACCTGTGTGGGCTCCAGGATCTTCTACACGAGACTTGCACAAAAAGACTGATGTTTTCTTGTGACTATCCAGAACCCAATTTCCTACTCACAAAATATTCTCTAACATTTTTCCAAGGTTGCTCTAAGCTGCAAGGGTGCTGCCAACAAAATGCTGGCCTTACAATCAGCAAGCCAAGCCTGGCTTTGGGACAGAGCCAGTACAGGCTCTCTCTGTACCATGTCAGATGGAATCTGGACAGAGCAGAGCACCTCTTCCAAAAAAGCTTCCCGAGCATGGTAGGACCTCTATTCTGTTCCAGCTCTGTACTGAGTTTTGAGATGTTATCTTACTCAGGGTTGTTTTTTTAAAATTGGTAATACTTGGCTAGTCATGATACAACTGGATGAAAAAGTGTGTGTCACTTAAACTCTCCATTTTCTTACTTCTGCTATCATTTACTATAATTTATTCTTGTGGTTGGCTATTAAGCCACCCTATTTCCAAATCACCTGGCACATTTCCAAAGATGTATCTCATAGAAATACTGATACCTGTTTCCCTCAAGCTTGAAATTGCCTTGAAGTGTTTAACCAAACAGTCAGATTTTGTTAGTGTGTGACTACTTCAAGATTTAATTGCTGCATGAAGTCTAAAGCACAAAGCGTGCTCTCTGCGAACTCGGAGCAGAGTGTGATGAGTTCATGCAGAATAAAATCTCCAGCTGGGGATAACTTGCTCTTGTTGCAGTAAGAGGAGGAAAAGGTTGTGCGTACGTTTGTTCCTGTTGTCCTGGAGCAGGGCTGGCACCAGTTCATCTGCGTGGCTGCTCATCAGCATCTTGGTTGATAATGGCTCAGGACCCTAAAACCTCAGTAAACGTAGCTGAGTAAAGTGCATCAGTAGTCACAGCCATGCACCTTTAACCCGAGGGACGAGGAGGGCATGGTACGACGTGATGCTATCAGCTTTCTAATCACTGGTCCAGGAGCCCGCCTGGGGGAAGGGGAGGTTTTGTTCTGCGGGCAGGCAGCAGGGGCTCAGCACACCCCGCTGCGCTGGGGGAGTCCCCGGGGGTCTCACGGCAGTGGTGGCTCTGCGGCATTAACCAAGGAAGATGAATTTGTTTTTATAACTCTCCTGAGGAGACTCACTTCTGACTGTGCACGTAGAGCATCTCTAGAGCAGCAAGGTGACAGTTTTATGGGTTAGGTTAAAGTAGCTGTAGGCTTCCCAAGGAATGCCTGCGAGAGCCTGTCGTTGGGCTGGATTGGTGGTTGGATCACTAGTGATTCGTGCACATGGCTCAGATACCCCAAATAAAATATTCCTTCCCATTGTGATATTGGCCATAATTTGCTTCATTGCCTGGCAGTTTCAAATTATTTGACAATAAAAATGTCAGCAAGCCTATAAAAGTTAAAAACATGCTTAGAAGAAGATGATGCTTTACTTTGGAAAAAAAAATGTATACAGTGACTTTATAAAGAAAAGAACCACGGTTTTCCAATCTAGTGTTACACAGAGTGTTTTGTGATGCTTCACAATCAGAGGTTTGGAAAGCTGAAAGCAGTATCAAAACACCTATTATTTTTCTGGGCTTTAAAGCCAAAAACGTAACTATAAATTTGCATTTTGTGGTGCCAGTGTTCTGTGAAACTCATCTGTGTTGTTTCAGAGTGACTTCAAGGGGAACATGCGGAGAGCTGTTGTGCATAGTGTCATGTAGCATTTACACTACAGCAGTGACTTACAAGCCTGTATTCGCCTTAAAAATCAACAGGACTAAAGCAGCACTGAAATATTGTCTCCGCTCTGCCAGCCTGGGTAGCCACAGCGGGAGCAGAACCCAGGTTCCCGGGACGAGGAGGAGCCACTGCTGGTGGCCCCAGGACCTCCCGGGCCAGGCTACAATGCTCCTACAGAGGAGGCAGGATGGGCTGCTGCTTCTTCCCCTCAGTGCCTGTCAAGCTGCAGGGTTGTGGCATGGGATGCGTGTTCCTGCTTCTTCTCGACTTCGTACTGGTTTATGTACAAAATGATTTTAAGTTGTGGCGTCGGGCTTTTTGCCTGTGAGAGGAATGAGACGCAATTAGTCATTTTTGAAAGTTAATTCTAAAACAGATGCAGAAGGCAGCTTTTTTATTGACCCTGTTGGCTAACATTGTGTTAATGATACATAAGCAAGTAATTCTGTCAGTACAGTAACTGACAGGTTATCTGATTTTTGTAATACTTTGCATTGTTTAGTTTTATATAAGTATTTTGCAATATGTTTGGGAGGAAAGATTACAAATATATACATATATATAGAGAGAGAGAGAACCGAAGCCTCCCTTAGGAGATCTCTGCCCATGTTTAAAAGGAGGAATTTGTAATATTATTTGCTGTGTCTCTTACATACAGTATACCTTCTTATTAATTCTAGACAACAAATTGAAACGGTAACATGGATTTTTTAGTGTGTGCTCAGGTCTTCTGACTGTTTAGTATTCTTATATACGCTGCACTTTTCACCCTGAAATGAAGCCAGGTAGGTTTTCATTGCCTTTGTTCCCAACAAAGTGATGTAAAGTAAGATTAGCTCTTCTCTGTAAAGGTTTTGAAAGAAATTCAGCTGTGCAACAAAAGACTTCATCAGGTTCAGCCTACATCAGTGAAGACTTTGACACATAGCGGCACGCCTCTCTCTGACCAGCGATACTCCTTCTCTGGCCACCTTCCCATCTGAGGCTCCTCAGAAACCTGACCACCTCAGGCTCCTCATCTCTGGATGCATTTGAACCTGCAATTAACAGTTGCACCCTTCCTGCAATAGGGAGAAGGGTTTTTCTGGACTGAAATTTGTCTTCATTCTACTGAAAACTGTACTCACAAATTGTATAATAGACAACATACGTAGTCTGCCAAACATCTAACATTTGTATTTCCCTTTTAGATAAAATAATAGTGTTTGGAGATATTTAGTTCTCTTACTGCATATGTTAGCTGACATTAAACAGTCCTTAAAAGGTAAGCCGCAGATCAAGATGTCTATAAGGCCTATTTTCATTTGTGCAGTTAATTTGTTTATAGTGCTGCTATATTTGATAGTAGTCCAAATAACATGTAGTAGTTGTTTCTCTACATGACCCTTGTAAGACTGCATCATCAGACAGTTAATTTTGAATGCACAACTGAGAATGCACTAAAATGCATTATTAATGCCTCTTTTACTACCTTACAGTTACCTTCTAATTCCAGATTGAAATAGTGTATTTTATCTAAGGAACAAGAATTTAAGTAACCTGCTTGTAGAAACTTTTTTCAGTCTACAGGAGAAGATAGTAGCTCACGTGCATTTTATTAGACTTAAATGTGCTTCACCACTTATTTTGCCTGGCAAGCAAAGATATGAAACTGGGATCTTCTCAGGCTCCCATTATTTCCTCAGGATAGCTACAATATTTGGGCTATTTCCATGTCTTGGGAAACATTTCAACTAATGGATATGTTCCCAACTGAAGTTAAATGGAAGAGAATTCCCAGTAAGAGCCAAAACATCTCCCAGATGTACAGTTTGTTTTGGATGCTTTTTCACTGAAGCATACAGACTAGATGGTGTATTATTGCTCTGTGGTGGAATTTGAAAGATCATCTTCCCTCATTTCTACTCTTGTCTGGAAGCCAAGAAACCTGAACAAATGGTGCTTCCTGGCTTGCAAGCCTTATTTTGGTGTACCATCAGCTTTGTAATAGCTTTTTTCCATTACTTAGTGCTCCAGTAACTCTAACAGCGATTTAACAACCACCAAATGATGAATGGGTTTGAGAAAACACTGATAATTGTACAAAAGAAATTGCTGAAGCGTGTTGCTTATGGTAAGTTCAAATGAACTATTCTTCAGGTAAAATACAGAAGGCACGGTAACGTCCAGTAGACCTGGACCAGGGCTTTTAAAAGTTGCTGGTCACAGCTTTACCGTGACCATGCTGCGTTGACACTTATATTTGTAAATGGGACAGAGTTAGGCCACAAAACCATAAATTCCATCAAGTACCGTGAAACTTCACTTGTGATTTGGAAAGGGTTCTGTTTGGGATAGGTTGAAAGATTCATAACTATACTAAAAAATCTATATGGTTGGTCTGTTAGAGAACTAGCAGCTTCTTACATAAGTCTTAGTTGCTGCAAGTAGTTTTCTGCATCCTTAGATTTTCTGTAAGTATGGTTAGTTATTTTTAGAAGCGAGTCTAACCATAAAATCAAAACTTACACAGTGTTGATGGGGTTTCTGATTTTGAGGTTTGGCTAGGCTTGTTTACAGTTGCAATGGTGGTGTCAAATCCTGCATTTTCACCCCGTGGGTCTGACATTTGCTGTCTACTGCGTATCTTTTTTCAATTAGCAACTTTCTGTTTCAAAATACTGTATTTATGTATAAGTGAATATATAGAGCATTTGCATTAGCTCTTTGTGTACATGCATAACTTTGCAGTTGTCCTTGCAACGTTCTCCTGGAGGGTTTGTTCCCGTAGCTTTAAACCTCGAGCAGTTCTGCATCTGTAAAACATAGGTTTGATTCCTGAAGTTCCAGTCCTGCAAGTCGCTCCGTAGGTGAACCTTGCCCAGTGTGGGGAGGCTGGGGATGACTTCAGCAGGGCTTGCACTAAGTGCAAAGATTCGTTCACAGAGGAAACTGCAGGGTGGATTTTAAAATTTGAGTAAATATTAAATATTGAGTAAATATTGAGTATGTGTATGTCTGTGTATGCAGTGATGCAAGATGAGTCTCAATGCTGCTAAAAAACTATTTCGTTTTACCATGATTGCCTTCGTCTAATCTTTGTGCGTTAATTTCAATAGCGTTTACATTGGAAATGGTGCACACAGCTGAGTGCTGTAGCACTTTTTTGGGTAGCTTATACTTATCCTTACCTCGTCATGTATGCTGGCTGGAAGCAGAGGTATGCAACACAGTTTTGCTCATTACTGCTGTGATTAGGACTCAGTAACAGAGAGGGTGCTGCAGTAAAGTGCCCTTCCTTCTGCTCGCAGTGTCCAAGTGACCCTGCTGTGAAACAGAAGCATGAGGAAGAAAACCCCAAGGTTTTCAAATGCAGCAAAGGAAAAATACTATATTTCTTCATATGATGACAGTCACATACAGTTGTTTGAGCTGGTTGTAGGAAGACAAATTAGCAGATTCCAACTGTGATTCATTACCTAAGAAATCAGGAGGTCACACACATACTGTGTCAAGACCAAAGTCTTATATGTAAAATGTGCCTTCTTGTAATCAATATATGATGAGCTGGGGGGTTATTTGCTTAAGTAATGTTTGGTCCAAATGGTTATTTGGTTATTTGCTAATTTTTGAGCCTGCTGAAACCAGTGCAGTGCCTTATCAGGTAGGCTCAAGAAGCATAGTATTGCAAATGTCTAACCAGGTTGTCACAAGGGCATAGAGACCCTCTTGCTGCTCTTGTAGATTGGTTTCTGGCGGCTGAGCAATCAGTGGGGAGTCATGGATACATGTGTAGGATAAATATGATTCTCAAAGGGTAAACATTTTTCCCCATAAAAGAATGCACTTTATAATATTTTTCTACCTCTGATTCAGAAAAGTTTACTGATTTTTTTATTTTTTTTTTCTCTTTGGATCTTCCCATAGTGCTTGTTTCTTTAAGCCCTGTTAGGCACGGTTGTTGTAAAGGAAAGTTTATATTGTGAGCAGTGGCAGTCAGCCTTTATTGGGGACATTTTATTTAAACTATCAGATGTGTTTTGACATGCTTACATACAAAAGGCCATTATTTAATTAACATTTCTCAGTTAAGTTTTGAGGTTAGACCCTTTATGTGGTGCTGGCATTTCTCAGGAAAGAAAAAGAAGTTGTTTCTTCTGAGAAAAGGTCTTAGGAACTGAAACTGAAGACCTGGAAGTAGATTCCTCATGTGCTTTTTATCTTCCTTCATGTGTTCTTGCAGTGTTTCCATCCAGGACCAGAACAGCTGGTGAAGGTATCCATTTAAGCTGTGTGTAATATAGCAAATACCAACTGTCAAAATGCGGGTGATTTTTAAGTACAGATCAGAGAAATACCTTCTGTTCTACAGTTTCCTCGGAATTAAAATTTTCATTTCTTTCTCCTTTGTTTCCTTTTTAGCCTGTTTGATATGGGAGGAGAGTATTACTGCTATGGTTCTGACATCACCTGCACCTTCCCTGCAAATGGAAAGTTCACTCCTGACCAGAGGGCTATCTACGAAGCGGTGCTGAAGTCATCACGTGCTGTAATGAAAGCAGTCAAGCCAGGTAAAAGATCAGTACATGTCAGCAGGAATTGACAAGCTTGATGGCAGCGTCCAGGCTGTCAAGACAATTATGTTTGGATATCAGAAAGTGCTGGAAAGGAACAAGATGACAAAACTCATTTCCGTATTTAAACAGCACTTAGTAGGTGAATTATACCCAACATTCTCCATATAATATTTAAAGAAATAACACATAAGCAACTTTTAATAGTATTTACAAGGTATTTTCATCTCCCACTTTTTTTTTAATTCCTTAAGTACTGTGGTGACAGTTGTTACTCTGGTGTTTACACTGGCAGATCTTTTCAGGAAGCTTATGCCAAAGAATGAAGTAAGAGTTTGAGTGAACGTGTGTCATGCTTCAGTTTGTTTCAAGCATTTTCTGTATTTTACACACAAACTCAATAGAAATCTTCTAATGAAGAGAGGATGGAGTGTGTACCTTTGGGAAGGACTCTTAATTAGCTTTAGAAAAGCTTCAGAAAACACTGGCTATTGGATATTTCACTTATGCCTTTAAGTTGCAGGCAAGCTATGAATACATATTCATAGTTGAAACAACTGCCTGGCTTCATGAAAATCTTATTTTTTTTTTTTTCCAATTCTGCTTTCGGGGCAGCAAATAGATGCTTTTAGAGCCAGCAGCTTCTGTGATCTTGAGTATTTCACTGGTGAAGGTACTTGAGCATTTCTCAGTATTACTAACAGAATGGCTTTGAGGAAAGTGTACTTAATGCACAAAGCACACTTGTCCGTTACATTTACCACATTAGCTTTCAGTCTTCAGACTCTGAGTGCATGGGCTTTCTGGATTGCCAGTCAGAGCATACGTAATTTTCCCGTTTTACAAGCTGGCAGCAGCACTGTTCATTTGAGTAGCTTGGAATGGAGCACTAATACTTGAAGCTTATCTGCAAACAGAGACCAGATATTTTGCCATTTTAATAGCAATGTGCGTATTCCATCATCTGCTGTTTCTCCCCTGAAGGATCCCGTTCCCATTTATCTTCACATTTTGCTCACATTTCAGTGTCACCTCTCGTGGGGTATTTATCAGTATGTTGCACTAATAAATTGTGGACTATCTTCAGACCTTTAGAGCTAATGTGATTCTGTGCTCAGAATGTTGTGGAGAATTCCTCAGTTAACTTATCAATTTATTTACAGTATCAGAAAATAAGGACGTACTAAGCTTAATTCTGCAGATTGGTTGCAAGGATTATTTACTAGCCTTGGGAGCTTGAGATTTATAGACAGTTTTCAAGAGAAATAATTAGTAATGTTGGGGAGAAGACTGAATGAAAAATGTTGGGATGGGACTGAACTTTCTGTTCTCTCACTGTGCTTTAGTTTTCTTGCCTGTTTAGAAGAATGGTGCAAATGCATTTATTCTGCTCATGAGGCTAGTAATCATGGATTTTCTGGCCACAGAAAGCAGATTAAATGCACATTCTGTGGACTGGTTCATTGATTTGGTTCATCTGGTACTACTGTGTGGTGAAATGCAACCTGTCCCTTTTGTATTGTGTTGAATTACAGTTCTGAATAGAGTCCTGCAATGTGCAAATATATTCACCCTCTGGAAAAGTATGCTTTTTAGGTCCATATGACTTGTACATGTGTTCTTTTTTGCAGGCTTTAACCCTTTTGTCCACTGGGGGGGGGGGGGAAGCTGTTAAAAATATTTTCCTCCTATAAGGAGGAAACACCCTAAAGACCAAGACTCTTTACTACTGAAAATGATATAAAGCATTTAAAATAGGTAGCTGGCAGGAAAGTACTTACAATGTCTGCAATGACTTCCCAGTGTGACAAACTGCTTGGGCTGCTGAGAAAGCCCCGAGCCCCCTGAAGGGGTGTATGCAAACTGGATGTGCTGCTACTGCTCTACAGGGAAAGCAGTTTCTGTGGTAGAGGCTGCAGCTTCCTTGCCCTGGTCGAACAAACCTCACTTGTTAGCTCGTTGACTAAAGCACCAGGATCATTCCGGGGGGGGTCTGTTACTGTCACAAAGGGGAGCAGCAAGGGGTGATGTGAATTCAGCTTTCAAGTATCTCTTCTCCCCATCTAACAGAAAGTAAATACTTTAGGTCTCCTAATAAGTAGGCAAAGAAGTTTGTGGGTTTAGAGGCAGTAAATGTAAAACCCAGCCCCATCATGTTTTAGTCAGATTTTCTGAATTATGGAGCCCTTACTTATTTTGCTGTTATTTTTGTTTGTCTTCATTTTCCAGGGTTGCTAAGATCAAAGGAGGGAAAAAGACAGTCAAGTGACTTGGCTCACATGACAGTAACCATTAGTGTGGCAGGCTGAGTTAAAAGAAGTTACACAGCAGAGTCAGCAACTGTAAAAAATGTTATTTCTCTCCAGCTGCAGAACTGGGGCCTTAGTTGTGCCTTGTGGCAAAGGGTCACAGGGGACATCTAGTTGTTGTCTTCCGAAGGTTAATGATTCCCAGAGTCTTTCTTGTCGCAAGATAGGAAGCAAGTGCTATAGAGAGAGTCACTAACTAAATACTGTGTTACATAACCGTGGTTTTGGAAGGACACACGTTTGCTAGCAATCTTAAACATCTTATATAGATGCGTATAGTTCAGGGATTATTTGGTTTTCATGTGAACCTGATTGACTATCAAGTGAAGTGCCTTTCTGAGAGACGGTGGACTTCCTGCCATTTTTTTATGCTTGTTGTATATGAACAGCAACCATAATTTCAAAAATACTTGAAAACATCACATTTTATTGTAGAAAAATATTCACCTCAGTCCTGCGTGTGATCCAGAAATACAAGCAGCTGAAATTGTATCTATGGGTCTTCGTACCTTCCATCTGAAGGAACAGAGTGCCTTCTGCAAGCCAGATAATGTATTCTGAAAGTTAAAATCTCTTTGTGGGATTATAGCCATGTTCAGCGCAGCCGTCACAATTCCTGCCACAAACCAAATCTATTTAAAATAAAAGGGGGGAAGACATACTCGGTTCTATTGCATAAGCAGCAATTTTGAAACTACTGAACATGGATCTCTTACAAGGGCAGCAGTGCTAAGCCTGTGAAGCGAAAGAGTCAAAAAGGCATGCTTGTGTGGCAGTGGGTAATTGTCTCTTTCCTACAAAGTCAGACTCGTGATCCAAAATGTCAGAGAGGAATGCAGCATTTCTGCTTAGGGATATTCTTAATGCGTCAAGTCCATCTGGGTTATATTTACTCTTCCACAGAACTGAAATACAGGGGCGGATGCACAAAATACTGACACTTCTACTGCTTCAGTGGCTGAGGCGTCATCTACTTGTTCCTCAGAACAGTGATTTCAGAAACAATTTGTCTTTACGTAGGTACTGTAAAAGATTTTAAATGGTGAAATTGTAAGGCCAAGTGTCTCAAGAGTATTGCAGAAGTTAGTGCCTCGATTTGTCTAAGGTGGGTATTGTTTTTCAATCTCATTGGATTTGCTAAATTGTTTGAGGCACACTAGGTGCCCTCCTGGAGCACATTGCCCTATGTGGTTTCATCTGAAAAGAATTCAGCTCATGCCCTTCAAAACTCCACTGTGTAAGCCAAAATACACTAAGTGGGGACTATCAAGAGGTTCCACATCCTAGGATGATGAAAACTGTAGTACCGCTGCAGAGACACCCATTGTTTCCCCCGTTGCTATCTTCATGCAATGCACGTAACAGAAAAAACTCAGCTAATGAGCAGCTATTCAGTAATTTATTTTAACCTTTTGTGCCATGTGTGGCCCACAGTCTGTTTATTGTCTGCTGTTCAAAACCTGCTCTGAATCCCGAATTATTAACGTCCTCACCAGTTTTTTCTCAGTGCTCATTGTGTGTGCACGTGTATGACAGGCAGTATGTTCACTTGCACTTCATCTTAGTTATGTGGAAGTGTGCAGCAGTTCCCCTTCCATAGACGGTGGCAGACAGGCTGGAGAAGCTAGTGTAGAAGCTATTGACTCGTTTTGGATTCCAAGATTGAAACCTCACATGTGAGATTTTTCTTTTAAGTGTTTACCATAATGCTCCTGCTCAAAACCCAGCTGTTTTGACCTCAGTTACAGCTGTGCCTAGCGTTTCTGCAAGTCAGACTCCAGATTGTCAAGCCAAGCACTGAAAAAAAGAAGGAAAACAAGTATTGAACATACGTAAAATAAATAAAAAAATAAAACACGTGTCTGAAGCAAGTTGCCTAGCATCCTGCAGGGACCCTGACAAGGGCAAGAAGAATTGTGAACTCTCAGTGGCAATGTTGCCAAATCTGCCATTGAGAATAGGTATCTGAGTTTTTTTCTCATAAGTTGGCAATAACCTTTCCTCTCTGTCCATTCTACCAAATCCTGTCTTCTGTCTAGTTTTGATTGTCCCAGTTACATAGGTTAGATTCAATGTCAATGTAATAGCTTAATTAAATTAAAAAAAAAAAAAAAGTCACAAGTTACACCTGAGAGAACAGTATTGTTTGCTCTTTGTCATTAATATAAATATGTGTAGAAAATTGTAGAATAATTAGCTTTGCTGCTAGTCTCTCTCTGAAACTTCTAGAAAACCTCTTGAAGAAATATGATGGAGCTTTGACGTTAGCCCTACGTGGAGCCAGGGCTTGAACCAGGTGCCCTCTGGCATCCCCTCCCAACCTAAATCACTCCATTATTCGTAATACTTTCTAAAATATACAAAAGAAAATGTCAGTCATCAGTGTCGATGAGAATCAGTGACTGTTCCCAACTGCTGCTCTTAACAGGGGAGGTAATATTTGCAAGTCAAACAAAGGATGGTGGCATGCTGCAGTTTGTGTGCATGAACCACATTCATATGTAACCCAGCTTTGAGTACCACTCTGTTCTCCAGTGGATACTTTACTGTTAGTTGCACATATGGGGACAGTTTGGTTTGGGAAGCTGCTGTGGAATAGCTTCTTTTTTGTTCTGTAACAAATGGCTGTGTTTTTGTACTGTGCCCAGCCACTCAGGTAACTTCTGAAGGTTATTTGGAATATTATCCTGAGCTTTTAGAGAATGTTGAGAATTGGAGTTCTGTAATTCCGAGTTGGTGAGGACAGTGTAGTGGTAGCATTAGTTACTCAAATACATTTAATCAGCTGCTGTGCCTGGAAGAAATGAAAAGGAAACATGCTTATCTTCAAATTTTGTAATTGAAGATATTTTGGTTTAATGCACTAGAGAGTAAACAGATAGTGTCTTCAAGATCGATGAGCTAAGTATTGGAGTAATTGTGAACTTCCCATTTTCATCCCTTTGCAGTTGCACACTGGGATGACTGAACATCCCTCCCTTTTCTGTAATGGAAAGTCCCAGGAGAGTGGGGAGGAAGGGAGCTTGTTGTGTTTAACATTCCAAGTACTACTGCAAATCTTGTGTATGTTTAGAAAAAGAAAAAACAAAAAACTTTTACCAATATGTTATACGTGTTAGTGTTTTTGGGGAGAGAGAGAGGGAGAATGAATTAAAACACCTCAATCAGTAATTCTGTTGTCCTAAATTCCAGTTAAAAAAAGATTTCTTTGTCTAGCAACTGTTCCCAAGGAACAAGTTGAGTAAGGCCAGGTTGGCAACCACTCAATTCCCTATCTCTACATTTATATGATTTAAAAAGCTTGTATATCCAAAGTCCCCATTGAACTCAAATTGCATTCAGACATTAGCAGGGCAGCTGGGAATATTGGCTGATTGATGTTTGTTTGTTTCAATAAAATGAAAAATTAGAAATTGTTCCAAATATGCACAGAAGTTGTTGTTCACCAAGCCAGTTTATATGCAGTGTGAAAGCTTTCCTCCTTGGGACGCTGACATTGCTATAGGGCCTCCCCATAGGATGACCCCTATAGGGCCTATAGGATTTGTATCTCTGATTTTCTTTTTCCAGTTGGAGCTCATGCTTGTATACGTTTATCCCCAAGTCATGCATTTTACTATTCAAGGGAATGAGTATCATATTGTGTCTGGCTTTCAGGCTTTGCTTTTCTGATAAATGCTGTTGGGGAATGTCTTGAAAGGAATCTCCATCTCAGGGTTAACATCTCTGATAAGATGCAGGTTTGTCCACACTAAGGCTGGAAGATCCCTTAGTAATCTTGCCTGTTTATAACTTTCTCAGAACTCAAATTTTACATAAGGGCTTGAAGACCTCATTTCTTTAAGTCTTTTCTTAAAGGATCAAAGATCAGCCATTGCAGACTTCATTGCTTCAGGTACCAGGATTGCCACGTAATCTTTGGGCAAGAAAGTCCAGTCAAGTGACCACCAAAAAACATTTCAGTCAAAAAAAGGTAAAGCAGCAGCGAAGTAAATAAGATGTCCTTTTACTAATGAGAGTGTGCAATGTTGTGATAGCACCCTACTTGAAGGAGGGATTAGTTTGGAAGAAATCAGCTAACAGAATAGAGAGGGTAAGAATGATGGAGAGGTAGGGGCTGTATGAACGGTGTGAAGTTGAGACCTAGAAGAGACGTTTGGGGCAAACAGCCAGGAGTGCAGGTCAGCAACTATCTGGCTTGGATTTTAGAAGTTCTCTGTAGCTGATGGTCTCTTCTGCAGCTGCCTCCCCAAGCTGAGTCTTGCATTTTGCTGTTGAGAATCATTTTTTTAAGATTGTTCTCTCAAGTTAGCAATAACCCTTCTGCTCTGTCATTTCTTTGTTGTGTTCAGTAGATGTAGAGCCAAACTGTGTAAGGTGAATACAGTGCAGAGGAAGGCATTAAACCCTTCTGTGGGTCTAACTGAGTCCTTTAAAGTCCTTTAAAGACAAGGAAAAAAAAAGATCCATGAGAATTCACTAGGAAGAACCTCACGGACTCCACGGTGTGCCACCTGCCGTAGGCTCCCTTAAAATGAGGCTCAGCATGTTAGAATTCAGGATGCTGCTGCGGTCGTTCCTGGAGTCTGAGCGTTTGGCTGCTCCTCCTGGTTTCCCCTTAGTGGCATAGGAGCTAAGAAAACCCTGTGTATTTGTAGGTGCAGGATGCTAAGCAAAGTTAATCCCCCTTGATCTGCTCCTGGGCAGCTGTAATATGCTGAGCTACTGTGTGAAACTGTGCCCACTTTTTATTCCTTTTCAAATGATTTCTTACATTTTTGCTCATTGGTATAGCTTCTTATACATGTTGTAGTAGAAAAGCCTTTATTAGCTGGTTTCCCCAAATGCATCCCTCCAAGGAATGTTGTCAGTTAGGACAAATCACAGCAGCCTCTTTACTTTCCAGTGTTTGGCCTCCTTCCTGTTCGACTGCTGCTAAAGGACTCAAGCGGTAAAGCTCATGGAGGTAGATATAAACCTGGGGAATTTAGAAGGTAAATGGTCTGTATTATTTTGTACAGCCAATTGTGAAAGCTTGGACGATATGTATTCTTGAAAGCTTTTTAATATGTAAATATTTGAGGCATGGCTTTTTCAGAATGACTGTCAGGAGGAGGTAGTGTTGAGTGAACGCGTGTCGCTTTCATAAGTAACCTACTTTGTACAACAGAAGGAGCTGTGATTTGAGTTCAAAGCACTAGTATGATTCCCTGTTCTATCTTCTCCACTATTTTTTAAAGACATTACTCAAATTTAGTTTGGGCAGGATAGTACTAAGACGAGGGATTAGAATTACCCAATTAATTAAAGAACTGTTTAATTGGAAACTAATAGCTAGGGTATTCAACATAACAGATATTACTGGCAGTTGTTTCTGTTATTAAATTGAGCAGAGCTGTGCTCAGAAATATCTGCAAATTAAAAATTGTGAATATACAGATCACTTCTTCAGCACTTTTGTCTATTTCAGTTCTGTAACTTCTTAAAAGCTCAGATTGATTTTTGTTTGCTACTATTTTGAATAGTGTTTTAGAGTAATTGTCGCTGTATTCAACTAGAATTAAAATCTGTTATCTCTAAAGAAAATAATTGAAACTGTTATTAATATTTATTCCCCCCAAATAAGGTTCTCATTCACATGCAGTGGGTGTCTTTTTGCATGCAAGTCATTTGATTTTTATGTTTTGTAGTCCAGAGTTGTACTTAGTAGAATACCATGTAGGCACACTTGTCTGTTTTGCTGTATAAAACCAGTAGCTAATTTTGATGAACTTTTAGAAAGACAGTGGGCTGTGAACTGGACCTTCTGACAATAGGACAACAGGGAAGGGCGTGGGAGCACAGTCTAGTTTATAGTTTGTGTAATTTCAGAATGCCCATATGAATTATTCCCATTCAGATGGTCATATTTTAGGGAAAGCGCTGCTGATAATTATTAATGTGCTGTAATATCTGAAGCAAAAAAAAAAATTATTCCCTGGCATAAAACATTAGTAACAGAAGCTGAAGATTTCGTAGCAATTCTCCTGAAGAACAAATGCTTTCAGGGCATGCTATAACCAGTACTTGATATTTGCAAGTCCTACTGAATGACACTGCAGTATTTTTTTTCCCCTTGCAGCTAAGAATGTGTTATTGTGTTAAAGACAGATTGGAAAATAAATCTTGTCAATCTATGCTATAAAAAATATTTGTAGTCTGCTCTCTATCTTTGCTATTCAGTGGAGTTTGCTGTATTTTTCTAGCTAGCATTAAGGTTCATAAATAAGTTTCCCTTTGACTACTGACTTTCTGAGTTTGACCCAAAAAGGTAATGTAGCTTTCTGTGGTAAATTAATTCCATTATTGTCAGTATAAATGCCTGAAGCCTCAGTCACCACCTAGGAAATAAAAGTTGAAGGAAGTAAAGGATGTACAAACAATGCTGACAGTCAAGTAGCAATCCTTGATTCTTGCAAGATATTATTACATAAATATGGTGTCATTGCTTAGCAGAGAGCTCATTGTTAGACATGTAACCTACCCTTGCCCAGAATAGCATTAACCTATGGCAAGGGGTGAAAGAAAAAGGCTTTTTTTTTTTTTTTTCTGTCAAATTCAGCAGATCCTTCAGTCCCTCTGTGCAAGCAACGATCTGTTGAAATGCAAGATTTCAGACTGCAAGTCTCACTGCAAACCACCTGGGAGCCGTTCTTTGCTGTTTGTGACTAATACACAGGAGCTGACCCATGCATACAGTGACCACTGCAACGTTAGTAAGACAAAAATAACACTGAGTTATTTCCAAGTGTATAAAACCAGGCACTTCCAGACAGTTGGGCCCTCCTGCCCTGAAGTCACCCTGGTGTGCTCTCTGACCAGTCCTGGGGACAGTTTCTCCATGAGACAGGGGCCAACTTGCAGCTTTCCAGCTATGCTGTGCATGTGGATTTTTCCACTACTTTCAGTGGTTCTTCAAAAATGCTACTTGTACAAAGCAAAGAGAAGTCTTAGAGCCTGCATTGGTGGCAGTTTTCTAGCCTCTCTCAAGTGACCAATGTTTTAAGACTGCTTAAAAAAAATAAATCCTGTTGTCTTAGTTTTGTAACATGTAGTACAAGTGTAACATTGTACAGTCCTGATTTTAGCAGTGGCTTTGGGGGAATAACCTGTTACATGGTCTGACATGCACTAATTTTCTTCCAGTGCAGGATTCAGGAAATGTACGTTATACGTTGTAATTTGAGTTGGAGTACAAAGTTCATGAGTCTTTCGATCTTGACACTATATCAGCTGTAGCTGTCAGAGTGCAAACCTGCTAGACAGATTATTCTGTTTGCCCTGAATCTTATCTAAACAGAGTCTTTTCTAAGCTTCAAAGATTGATAAGTTTCCACACCGCAATCACTCCCTCCGGGCACTTCCCGCCTTCCCCCAAGCTTTTTCCTCTTTTCGACATAAACCTATGTGGAAGAAGCATGCAGTGAAATTCGTAGTGTCTGACAGTGCTGCTCCATCTGAATATTGCAGCTTTCCAGACATGGAAAAAATCCTTCCACTTGCTCCCCACCTGCATCTGTTGAAATTGCTTTTCTTAAGATCTTGGTGATTCCTGTGATGTGGTTTAGAGCATCATATGTAGGCTTTATAATGGGGAGGATGGGTTTTAGCCCCTAAAACTGCTGCGATACTGATGCGGAAGAAATACCATGATACAACCCAGGAGTACAAGGCTATTCATATTCAGCCCTTTGAAGTTGTGGTCGGTATTTTGGAGGTAGTGGGGCTGTCACTGTTTCCCCATAGCAGCTCCTGCTCCTGTCAGCCAGGTACATCTCACTGGGGGGGTTGAGGGATGAGTTCTTTGTCTAATGCTGGCTGTGACTTGTACAGGCAAAACACACGGTATGAAGCTGAGAACAGCCTCACTGTTGCCCAAATGCTGTCAGTGCTTGAGTACAGACTTCTGGTTTCTTGCTCTTGGTTTCTATGCCCTGTGGCCCAGAGTTGCCTTACCTGGCTGGATACCCAAGCAACTGTTTGCTCTCCAATCTAGTGTGCCAAAAGGAAAGCGTGAAAATCAGAAAGGCAACAAATTATTCTCTAACACCCAAGTGAAGAGGAAAGAAATAATCATTTCTATGATTTAAACAATATTTTGGTTTGTTTTTTAAACTGGGTTTGATTAGAATTTTTAAGGACCTATTGTTTTGTCTGATATGGTTACTGCCTGTTGGCAGGTTTTAAGCTGTTCCAGCGGTTTGTTGGCTGGACAGGGATTGCATGTTGTGTCTGCATTTCAGTGGCACTGCCAGGGGACATCAGGCCTTTTGCCCTTGTCTGTGGACTCTCAGAAATAATGTAGCTTAACCTTAGCACAATTTGGGGAGAAGTTCCTATAACCTTGCCATATTAATTTTTTTAGTAGGATTGTGACATCTGTGCTGGCAAAAAAAACCACCACCCTACAACAACAACAAAAAAAACCCTGCTAAATCATTTGTGGTTTAATCATTGTCACATTACAACCACAAAGTACCCTAAGTAGCGGCCAAAAAAATCCTGTTAGGCCTTTCCAGAGCACTTTCCGACCAAAGTAGCTAAATAGTACTCAGTAATTCCAAATTACTTTTGTATGCTGCTTCTGCTTTACGTTCTAGAATGGCATCAGAAAATCATCCCTTGAATGAAAATACCAGTGAGATAACAGCAAGTGAGGAGCAGGTTGTGGTGTGATATAACACTCATTTTTAGTTCTGCTATTCAGAAAGTTATGGCATGTTCATTGAAAGATAGGTATGTCTTTTACTGCAGGTTTCATTAGAAGCATTTTCTTTTTCTTCTTCTGGAACAAAAGTCTTCCTCATCAGTAGAATGCCCAAAAAGATGTCCTTATGAGATCTTTCTGAGTCCTGAAAACTTAGTGGTATATCTGAAATTTGGTGGTTTTGTGAAACAGAAAATCAGAGAGGAAATACTTTGAGGGAAGTAAATCAATACCCGTTTTATCTTTTTCTTTTCTGGCACAGTAATTATCTAAGAATATTGGGTAACATTCAGGTTGATGTGACCAAGTTAGAAAAAAAAATAAAAAAGTTCAATAAACTTAATGTATGAATTTTGCCATTTTAGAACAGTACCTCAGGCTTCTGTGAAGCTGTTACACTGTTAGTACAGTAGTATAGTAGTTGGTACCTGCCTCTGAAAATTAATAGCCTTTATAGTTAATATATTTTAAAATTAATCTGTGGTCTATCACATTTCAGTATTGGACATATGCACCTCTGGTCATTGCTGTGTAGTTCACTTTATAACTCAAGGGATGTCAAATACTTAGGTTGCGTGTTGTGCTGTAAAAGGTGCTTTTTGCCCTGGCCTCTTGCCCAAGCATATGCTACATGGCAGGTAACGAATTGCAGCCTAACGAGCCTTGGTAACTAAGCTTTCCTGGGGAGCCAGCTGTTGGTTCAGTGACCTGTATTACCCAGTATCTCGTTTGGCAGAGAATTAAGAATGGAGCAGACACATCATCAGCAGATTTTCCTGAGTGCAGACTCATTTTGGTACAAGCTTTCAAAGTCCAAGGACCCTCCAATCTAGCTTTCTAAACCCCATCTGTCAGTAAGTATAATTGGTTTATAAAATGGCTTAAAGATAGTAATGGAACTAACCTTTTTACACAAAAAAACGTGTCTGCAACTATGATAATCTTCTCCAAAGCTTAAAAATAATAGTCCTGAATAATAAATCAGTAAAACATCCTAGTGGGTGATTGGTGGTGTGAGGCTAATGCAGATTGGTGTTGCAACACCATCAGCTGTTGCAGTAACACATACAACTGATGTTAGATTCACTTGTGTGGAAGTTCTTTGTGGTTTTTAGTTGTTTTTTTAACTTTTTTCATCTTGCTACAAGAATGTTAATACAGTGTTTGACTTCTGCTGTTTCAGCTTGCAGCAGGTGACAGAGCTCTCCATGCTCTGAGCATGGTTAATCCAAAAAACTGATCAGAAGTGTACTGAAGAAATCCTGTCCATGGCTTTCCTAGCAAAGCTAGCCATGATATTTAATTTTTCTTCCTTTCCGTGTTTCTCACAGTTATTGGAAGTTCAGTATTTACATAGGAAAATTTGATTTTGTACTTCAGGTATATGCACTAGTTAACTTAAAATACAGTTAGGTACAGACATTCTATAGCCAGTTCCAGAGACAGGTTTGGATAGGCCATTGTATTGTAAAAGATTCCAGTTGATAGGCAAATCTAACACTATTTTAAGTTTAGAATAAATCTGAAGAGTTGTATATTAAATCTGCACATCATGTGAATATACTTTAAGCAAAAAAAAGTACTGAGATCTTTATAGAATTAGAACAGCTTCCTTCTTTCTATAGACTGATCAGTGCTTCTAAAAAGTTCCCGTAAAAAGGAGTTGTTTTTCTTAATGCTTTTGAGACTATAAGGGTACTAGGAAATATTTGAAGAAAAATTGATGTTCAGATCCTCCTTGCCTGTCAAATCCCCTGTTTAAAAAGATGAGGGGGAGAATCTGTTTGCACTTAATTATCAAAGTTTATTCCTAGCGTGATGGGAGTCAGTTCATAGCAAACAAGACAAAGGATATCACCCTTTTTTAATTGAAGTGCAGTAAGGTCACTCCACTTGGTTCACTGTCTCTGCTTAGCTCAAAAATGTCCTCATGTTTTGTCTTAGCATGCTAAGAATAGCCTACATATGTATGACTGTTGTAGGTTAAGTGGTTTGGGGGAGAGTGGCCTAATGCAAAATCCCACCACGCTTGGAGTCATGGCAGAATGAAACACAAAGCCAGGCAGTAAAATAGACAGTGCAGTGCATCTCAACTTTTTTTCTTTCACTAAGGCGCCTTGACCACCTACTTACTTGTACAGTGGGATTAGCTGTAGTTAGCAGGGCACCTCCAGCAGTCTGAAGTCCCTCTGGCCGTGCTGTCCCAGCGCTCTGCCCACCTTCTGCAGCGTGCATCCCAGAGCCAGAGCTGCAGCGCTTCCCCCAGCTAGCAAAGCTGATGGCACTGGCTAAAAGAACTATCGCTGCCCTTATTCCAAGAGAGAGCTTGAAGCTGCAAGATTTCCATCTGGCTTCGTAATTTATTTTGCAGTGCAGCTTTCTGTTGTCCTCAGTCTCTAATGAAAAGATAAGAGGGATGAAAACCAAAGCATGGAGAAGACAGAGCTCCAGCAGGAGCCATGTGTTTTTTCCATGAGGGCATACAGAAAAAAAGTAGAGGGGAGGGGATAAACTGGCTGTATTGGATTTATTGGTCAGATATATTCAGCATTTACAAACACATTAGTTTTTCCAGTTAGGGAGTAGCATAGTTGATCTGCTCTATTAAACTTCTGCAGAAAAATGGATATGTGTTCTTGGTGTTGTGATTTTTTGTTTGTTTGTTTGTTTTAACTTCATGATCAGTTTAATCCTGTCTCTTATTAGTTGCATCTCTTCCTGAGCTTGATAAAAGGTCTCTGTATCTCTTTAAGTGGAGTTCATGGATTTGGATTGAGACAAATAGCACCAGCACAGCTGTGGAGGGAAGCTTTATTGCAAACAGCAGACACCTCATCTTCAGTTCTTCTCCCAGGCACCTCATTTCGTGTTTATGCAAAGCATCCGGGACACAGTCGTGCTTTGTCTTACAGCTGTGGAATTGTGAGCTTTGTTTACATCAAAAGAGGATGGAGGCTTCAAACAGTTGACCAGGGTCAGATATGATACATAGCTTTGCAGCCATGGAGACCAAAATAGAAGGCTTATAGTAATATTCAGCTAAGAAATCATGGGGGAGTTCTCAAAAAAGTCTGATTTCCCCCAGAAAGAAAACTGGAAATTTTTAGAGCAGTCTGAGTTGATCATGAAGTGTGGAAGCTGAACTTGGGAGGTTACATACAGAAACCCTGTCTTCCTACAGCTACAGAATAAACAGAAAACCAGCTGTGATTCAGTAATACTGCCAGTTTGATACCAGTAACATCTTAGATTGTAGTGGTTTCAGTTTATCATATGGTTTGGAGTCTATTGTGAGATAGTTTTGAAATCAGTTCGGGTGAATGTGAAGAAGTGAAAATTACAATACAATCAATGTCCAAAAAAGATAACATTGAAATGCTTTTAAAATATAATTACGTTGAACACAGTTGTCAAAGAACAGCTGGTTATAGCTGTATTTATACTTACTGAAGGAAAAACCTAAATTTATTTCTAAAGGAGACAAACACAAGTTAGCACATTTTGAATGGGAAAGCTGCACGAGTTTTGCGGTTGAGCATCACTCACTTGGGTGTTGTTGGCTTTTGGGAGAAAACAGGGTTTGTACAGCAAGCTCTGCGGCACACCTCAGCCGTGTGGTACTGCTTGGGTACTGCTTCTTCAGCTGCCTGCAGACAGCAGGCTGAAGAGTTGACAGCTCAGACATCTGAGGGAGAAAAGGAGGCTGTGTGTTAATTTGCACGCTGAACCGATTCTAGGCAGTGCTGGTGGGAGCTTGAAGGTGTGGAGCTTGCTGGTGGTGTGGACAGCATGCAGCATGCAGCACCCACTTGTCTTCAGTTTGTTTCTGACCTTTATGTCAGAGCTGTGGAAGAGAACTGAATTCTATGGAAACCCTCCCATAGGTTGATTTTATTTCAGCTTTCGAAGCCTCAGTACTTCTAACAATAAGTTTTAATGTAACTTTGATATGACGTTAATGTTCATAAGACCCTAAAGCTGCGTGTTTAACTGGATTAAAGCAAATGGAATTTGATGGGGCTTTGGCCTTAAAAATTGCTGGGGTTTTATTTATTTAATCATGCCAAAATTGAACAAGGAAAATATTCTTTTACTGTACCTTAGCCCTAGTTGTCTTGACTCTGCAACTGCTCTGTTGATGACTCAAAGCCATGGTGAACTAATTAAGACAGTACTGTGTTACTAACAAAAGGCCTGCTTTCTTCCTCCCTCCTCACCCCAGCAGTTTGTCTAACAAAATTGTATCCTATACCAAAATAATAGAAATCTAATGCATCCTGGCACACTGTCTCTAGTCAACCAACAGTATTTTGTAATGCTGTGTTAGTACGTGTATTAGAGGACTCGTGTTTTACGTAGCCCATTAACACAAGGGAATCATTAATTTCTGGAGAGTGCCTTTGCCAAACGATGTGGGCTTTAAATCTTCTACATACGTATAAAAGTACTGTCCATCTCAAATGCCCTAAATGGATATAGTAATTATTGAAAATAATAGGTATAGTAATATTTTATGCTGTGTTTTAAATAACTGCATTTTACAGTTCGTATTCTTTTGAAAACCTCACTGATAGGTATGCATCTGCATAGACATAGATGCAGCATCTTAATTTTTTTCATGTGGAGCTGAATTATAGGATGCTGCTGTTCCTCTTGCATGTAGTTTTCTGTGCTTTGCATGCATTTTAAGATAATTTTGTCTTGTTTGAAGTATTTTTGTGCTAATGTAGTTGCTCTTTCCACCTTTGTTTTTTGTATAAACACATGTTGCATCTGCTTTTTGAAAGTTGTCTTTAAAAACTTTTAGCAATAGTTAACTCAGCTGCTTGTTTCTGCTCTCTAAGGGGTCGCCTGGCCTGATATGCACCGTCTGGCTGACAGAGTCCATCTGGAGGAGTTGACAAAAATTGGCATTCTGAAAGGCAATGTAGATGACATGGTGAAGGTTCATCTGGGTGCAATATTTATGCCACACGGACTTGGACATCTACTTGGAATCGATGTGCATGACGTTGGAGGCTACCCAGAGGTTAGTGTTAGTCCATTCTCAACGGCCTCGTAGATTAGCCCCTCTGATTCGATCAGCATTTCTCTTAGCTAATGCGTGGTTACTTGGTTACATCTTCTTGGAAGTGGAACAGAGGTGCATTTAAGTGTATCCTTTTGATATTTTGTGTATCCTAGTGATATTTTATGCAGTTCACTTAAGAGGAATTTATTATTTCCTTTAAATATATATTGCTTGTAGGGAGAAATCAACTGATGCTGCACTCTGGGCATTCTTCATCTGTTTAATTTCTCTATACATTGTGGTGTACCTCCTAGATTCACCACTAACATGCATCACTGATGCATAACTATGCCGTGACAGAGAGCTACGTAGTGTACCTGAGCCACATGAAACCTGTAGTGAGAAGACTCACTTGTTCTGTTCCAGATGTGAGACAGCTGTGGGAACCCACTGTTGTAGGCTATTAAATGCTGGTGTTTGTGGCATATGGAATCAAGCTTGTTTATATTCCTGTTTTGAACTTTAATCTCTACTGTCCACATGGGCATCGATGTAGATGTGTTGTCCTGGAACGGGAATAGAACGGAAGTGTCCATAAAGTCTCCCAGTCTTTGCAAATGTGAAAGCATGATCTCTTGTATTTGAGTTTCCGCAGAAATCACAAAGTGATTACCTTTTCCCTTGAATTAACACAGTGGTTTGTGACTGCAGTCTGAAAGCAGAATAGGTAAAATTCTGTACCCAATTATAAGATTCTTGCAATGATACTGAAAAAAAAAAAACCCTCTCTAAGGAAACTGAACTTAATGTTTGAATACAAAAAGGAAGTTTACAGTAGCTTCAGAAAGATTTCAGAAGGATTTTGTGTGTTACATTTTGGTTACATGAGGCTGACTGTTTAATAGTTTTCAGTAATATAATATGTGAACAGATCAGTGGACTTCTTTCTTTGTTATGTAAGGTAGTTTTCCTACATGAACAACAACAACAAAAAAGTAAAAACTTCTTAGGTAAGGTTTAGGCATATTTAGAAGCTTGTTCATGGGCTGCATAACAGCTGCTCTCGCTGATTTTGCTTTTGCAGAGGGAAGAAACAGGATATAATATTTGAGGGTACTTGTTTTTAAACACTACAAGATAATTGTTGTTGACACACAGTACTGTGATGACAATGTATTGGCATCAGCTATTATACTTAACATGTAATAAAAATGAAACAAAAATCAAAAGCAACCCTATGCTGATTTTAAGGTTTCTTCACTAGCTAATACTGACAGGATGGATGTTTCCCCTCCTCTCTCTCTCCCAAGTGCATTCTCTCCGTGTATAAATGGAAGGCATTCAACAAAGCACAGGGGATGGGGTGACTTGGGAGAATTCATGGACTTTGAAATCCAGGACCCCAGTGTTGCATGCCTTTGCTTAGATTGTTTTTGCTTGCGTTGTGAATAACCTTGCTGGATTTGGTGGAGTTGCTGAAATTGAGCATGTGTTCAAGACTTGGTACACTAGAGAGGACTAAATTCTAGGAAAAAATGAGAAGAATTAAGAGAGTGAGAAGTACCGTGTTCGCTTTTTATTTATAATTTGTTATATAATTTAAGAGACATTTTTTCTCTGAGCATTCTGATCTATCCAGAGTTCTGTAAGAGCAACCTCTTATAGATGAAACTGGATTTAGGGATTCAGTTTTCATACAAGTTACACTCTCCACTTTTATATCGAAGGTCTGTAAAAAATACCAGAGTTCTATGCAGATAGAGAATTTTATACTTGCAAATGTTAAATTTGCTTGTGTATACATGCAACTACATTCTTAAATTAAAAATATTAGCATGGCTAATTCACTTTCAAAATCTGGTCCTAAATAACAAATTTCCTGAATATGGGGGAAGCATGTATGTGAACTCACGAACAAATAGCTGAAGACCTGTGTTTGCGTATAAATGTGCATGTAGATGGCTGTGTGGCATCAGCTGAGTTTGAAAAGCAATGAATTTGGGCGTCTGTAGAAGGGCAGCCCCTTTAAAGTCTCTCTGCAGCATTGATTCCACCTCTGTTAGACCTGTCACATCTCCTCTGACCCAAAGCATGAGATTCCTTGTATTGGGTCATTTGGCTAAGGCGAGGTACCTGAGCATCAGAGCACCTGGTGGTGGAAAACCCACATCAAAAGCCTGTCGATGGCGTGAACTGCGTTAGGTGCTTCTGGGCTTGAGCCTCTAATGGGAGGCACGGTTCCTGCCTGTGGCAGCGGGAAGCCATGGGGCTGCAGCTCCCGGGTGGCACTGGGAGGCTTCGGGGGATGAGGTTTTCCCCAAGCAAGTCTGAACATGAGCAATTGGACTCTTCTCATGAGCCTGATACGTGTCCCTATTAAAAAGGAGAAGGCTTTTATATCTGTGGCTTGTTGTTTCATGAGAAAATGTGTTTTGAAGGCATCAAGTGGACTGGGGAGTGATTTTTGGTGTGTTTTAAACATTTACTACCTAGCAGGATTTTCACAAGGAACTTTATAAAGCTATTTGTGTGTTTATTGTACACTGAGCATATGCCATGTATCATGCTCTATTTTCTAACTGGTTAAGAAGCAAGTTATTTTATTTTGGCTGAGGGAATTTCTGGGAGTATTACAAAGGATTTTTTAAAAATAAAAACTTTTTCCAAGTGGATATTATTCCATTATTTTTCCTCAAGTGTAAACAGTTACATTTGGAATAATACAATAAGCTTTAATTTCCTAATTTTTACCCGTCACAAAGTTTTGTGTGTTCCAAAAAAACTATTTCCAGACATTGTTAGCTTAGATTAGTTATTCATTAGTAGCCAAAGTTTTTTGGTTTGCTTTTTTTTTTCAGAATTGGCAATAATAGGTTTTCATCTTTTCCAGTAAGCTGCTTTCACATGCAGCACTGAACAAGTACTTTCTTCCTCTTTGACAAACACTAAAAAGTTGCACATTTTCTGTAAAGGATACTCTTGAATATTAGAAAATATAACATTTCCCATCCTTTATTGCCATAATAAAGAGTAATGAGCGTTGGCCAGCAGTAAACATGGCTTAGAAACTATGTTTAGGACAAGATTTCTAAAAGAACGTAACCACTGGTGTTCCCCTTTTAAGCATGCAAGTAAATGTCCTGATTTTCAGAAGTGCTCCGCAGTCAAGAGCTCCTTTGAGGATGCGGCCTCCTGTAGTGCACCACGTTATTCCTACTGGGGAAGCTGAGCGTTGAATACTACTTTGAAAATCTGTCTGCTTCTTTTATGGGTCTAACTAAAACTTGAGCAGCTCTGAAAATGCAGCCCCAGTGGTACTAATCACTTCAGAAAATCTGGCCCTCAGTCATAAGGAGCCTAGCTTCAAAGGGTGAAAACTCCACTGGGCTTAGCTTCAGCTGTAAAATTTAATCATGGAGGTGGTTTTCCCACACTCTTTCATTTGTTTCTGGGTAAATTCGATATGGGATATAAATGAGGGTTTGTGCCTGTTGCAATTGAGAAAATGTGGTAGGTGATCCCAAATTTTCAGACCCTGAGGTAGATGGGGCTGAAGTTTTCATTTAAATCTAGGTTCCGTGTCTCTAGATGCTTGAGTTGATTCAATTTCATGTTATATTAATTGACTGTAAGGCTCTGAAGAATGCTAAGTACATTTGATGACTTTCTGTAATAATAAGCCAGTTAATTTAAGTTAGGTTAATAACTACTGTGATTTTAACATCTTGTGAATTAAGAGTTTCATTTTGTTTTGTCTTTTAAAATTACAAGATTTACCTTAGTTTAAAGTTTTAATTCAGTTCTCTATTCTCATGAAAAGCTGATCCTTTCATTGCTATTCTGCATCAGCAAATTAAGGTTAGCGGTTTGTTTTGATCCTGGAGTTATCCGTGTCCTCCATGACTGTGCGTGCTTGGGGAACATCTCTGCTGTTCAGAGGTGTGCAAGCTCCGTCTGGCTCAAACAGAAAGCTTTCTGCCAGGTCCCAGATGACTGTCTGGGGATTTAGGTCGCCAAACCTACTAGAGAATGCAGGAATAATCTTGTTCCCTTTCTTGTTCTGGCAAAAATTATTTTCCTTTTGTATCCTAGTTTGTGCTGAAGCAGAATATTTCATTTTTTGTGGTTAGCATTGCAAATGATGCATTAATGGTTTTTCCTTTAAGAAGCAGAGGATGAGGTGAATTTACCAAGGAGCCTAAAGCTGTTATGTGGAGCCCCAGTGATGCAAATTGCTTCACTTGGTCATAACCTTGCAAAGCCTTGCTGCAGCTTTGTGTACCCAGGACCTGCAAACATGAAACAACCTGTATGGTAGGCACTTCAATGAGCAAAGAGAAAAAGGACTTTTTACCAGTTTTAGCTTTTTTTTTTTTTTTTTTTCTTGTAATCAGTTTTGTATGCCTTGAGAAAATATATGAGAAACTTGCTTCTTATGCCTCATGGGGTCCCCTTGAATCCCTTTCTTTTGATTCTATGCGTTCTTTTATAGCAATAGCAGAGCTGTGTGGTTGGGTGGGCCACTGAGCAGGCAGAGTGCAAAAACCAAACTGGTAAAGGCTTTCAATTCTGCAGCATTTCCATGCAGAATAGCACTGAAATCCAGAGTGCTTCTTGTCTATGTTGGATCAAACACCAGTAAAGTTTCCTGCAGCACTAAAGGTTCTTCTGTGGGATTTGAAACCCCTCCCTGAGTTAGGTTAATAGATCTTCTTACCCTAGCTGTCACATCTTTCATGTGCTCAGAAAAGTTGTGATCAGGTCCCAGCAGCCGTTCCCTGCAGGGACTGATGCTGGAGCGTGGGTGTTCTTGGAAACTTAGGACTTGGGCAAAGACTGAACAGGAGGGAAGGTCCAGGTGCTGTGTCAGTGCAGTGCCTGGTGCAGACCATGGCCTGTCTCCCCACAGGATTCCCCTCTTCCTCTGAGAAAGAAAGTGTTGTGGACTTGGTTTTTTTATTGCTTGGATTGGGTTTCATTAATTCTGGTTATTATTTTTTTTTTTTTTGAAGGAGATATTTGCTTATGTTTGTTTTACTTGATGAAGTTTGTTGCAAAACACTTTGTGTGCTAAGAAGGCTTTTAGCTGAATATTTGTTGTCCAAATCTTTCTGAAAGTTAGCAGAGCCTAACAGAACTTGTGTTTTTGAGCAAGCCATTCTACAGGCAGGAGGAATCTAAAACCAAGATAACATAGTTCTGGCTTCAACTATATGTAAAAGTAAGGTGTATAAAGTGTCATGGGATACACTTCAGGGGGTTTTTATTATGCAATTTCCATTAATATCCAAGTATTCCAAGTATCAAAAGATGCACAAAAGAAAAGTGCCTTTCACTTAAGGCTATAGCCTATGTATGCTTTGTATGTCACAAAAAGACAACGTCTATTGCATTTTAAAAGTGCTTGTCCTTGGTCTCAACTTAAAAGAGTGTTGCTGTTGGCTTTTGCAACTTTTTATCCCAATTCTTATGAATTATCTGTCTAAATAACCTATCTAAATAATATTTTCCTCATCTTCCAGATTTATTCTGTAGTTGTCAAGTTAGTGATTTTTACTATTTGCTATCTCTTTTATTCTCACTCTTAGGGTTTAAGAAAGAAAAAAAAAAAGTACATTGCGTTGTTTCCATTATGATAGCAATGGAGGTTGGTGACACCTGGGGATCAGGCAGTAAAGATGACAGGTGAAGTTCTGGACAGAACCACGTCAAAGCGATGGATTGAAATTCAGCTGTATCTGACGCAGAGCAGGCAGTTACCTCCAGTAAGGGACAGGTGATTCTTCTTCCCTGCAATAGCAGGAAACTTAGCAGGCAGCTTAAACCTGACACCACAGTTAATACCTAGAAAAAGAACAAAAATGTTCCAAATAAAAATAGCCAGTTAATATCATTTGCCCTTCATTCCCCCAATATTAACTTAGAGCTGTGTCCCAAAAGCTCCAGCTAGTAATTAGATTCTCGTGCAGAAGTGGAAGCTTTGACTTGCAAATGCCACAAGTGGTATGTGATGCTTGGGGCATGTTCTCGGGTAACCTGCTGCTGATTTCAAAGGCAGGAGTAGCAGTACCTTCAGGTGACTATAGGCAGCTCAGGCTGCTGGGGAAAAGCGGGACAGACTGAATAAAGTAATCTTCATTAGCAGCACTCAGCTAGAGAAACAAGGGCTGAGAGGGAAGGGACCAGGAGACAAGTGAAATGGAATTCAGGCCTTTTATTTTACTAGCCACATAGGGCTCCATTCTTTTTACAATAAATGAGCTAATTAGGTGTTGGGTATACACAGTGGGAGAATAGGGAAGAGAGAAAGAACTGAGATTTCACTTCAGTGTTAATTTTGTATAATCTCAATACAGCATTGGTATTCTGTTGAATTAAATATTTGATTGAACTCAATTTGGTAAAACGGTTAGGACTTCACTGTATCGGATGTGGTCCAAATGGGACAATTTTATTTGTCAGGCTCAGAGAAGTTCTGTGGTGATTTAAGTGGAAAAAAGCACCAGAAACTAGTTTTGTGTCTCTCGGTATTTGCAGTTATGAATAGCTTTGGTGATCTCTGCTGTGGCCGTGTTTTGCTGCTATTGCTGGCTTGGGAAGACTTATGGGTGATGCCAACTAAACCTTGCAGCCCTGGTTTCTGAGTTTGTGCATCGCCAGCTGGTGCATCGGCTCCAGATGAGCAGCCAGCAGAGACATCACATACGTGTTTTTCTTCTGACCTGATCTAAAGACACACCCAAGATCAGTTTTGCCCAAGGGGTCCAAGAGCTCCTTGTGCTTCCCATCGTTGTGCCTGGTAGCTGGTGGCTGTGGGACAAGATCCATCCTGATGCGTGTTGCAGTTCTTCCATAGAAGAAGCAACAAGTACCACCATTAATCACTGAGCTGCTTAAAAGCAGGTAGCTATTCATCCTTACATTGAGGTATTCTGGGATATTGCAACTTCTAGACTTCCATAACTACTTTTCTGAGCAATAGGCATATTTGCATACTTCCTAATTCCCTCCTTATTCCAAAAATAGATCTATATTTTATATTACTCTCCACTTAACTTAATTTGAACTTTTATTTTGCTTACATAGTAATGAAATCAGTTTACATAATAATTCTCTTGTTCCCTTGACAGTCCTTATTGCCTAGACATGCTGTTTTTTGTTACCTTACATGAACCATTAATTGGAATCTGATGTTCTTGGCAGCAGTACAGTCACAAATGACAGTGTCATACATCTGTGCTTACTGTGGGAGTGTCTCAGTTTTAAAATGTGAGCAGAACCTCCAAATAAAATCAGTCTTAGAAAATGGTTTTAGATACAGTTTGTTGTTGCAGTGTACAGGAAAATAAACAGTTCTTTGAAAAGTAATATTCCCAAAATATCACCAGGAGTGATCACTTTTTGGATGCATAGGTGTTAATATTTTCTAGATTATACTCCATTCTTTTTTTTTGTACCATCTTACGCTTTACAATTGTACATAGAGCACTGAGTGCGACAGGGTCCTGATCCATGGCCAGGCCTCCAGGATATAACAATAATAGAAACAGATATCCACAACTGCTGCGCCGGCATTCAGACTTTTACTCTTTATTTCATCTAACTCCAAAACAACATCATGGTTATTGTTGAAAACAAGGCATTAGCTGTCTAGTTGCAAAATACATGGAAGCTTCCTCCTTACACAGAAGGAAATCTGTTAACGGCAGAGGATTCGTACCAACGGAGTGAGGTTTCCCCAGCAGGCTTTGCTCTCAGCAGGGTTTGACATGATGATGGGAAATGGCAAAGTCCTTGTTTCAGACCTCTCACATTCTGTTTAGGGAGGGAGGAGTCATTACAAGAGCCCTCAGTTGTCCTGGTTCTGTAAACCACCAAAGCAGAGCTGGTGGACATGGTACCTACTGAGATAGTCACAAGAGCCTCGGATGTCACTTGGGATGCTGAGGCCATAGCTTTATGTATGTTTCAATCCAGTGCTGCTCTCCAAAGAAGGAATTTTGTCATCCCCCCCACATGATCATCTCCCCTGCCGTGCTCTAGCCCTTCCTCAGCACAACTTTTCCTTCAGCCTCATGTGAGACAGACTGGGTATGCATGGCCACATACAGGTGACAGCCAGAAACTGGCTTCTCCTCTTCCATTTCATGTGTCTCTTAGTGAACACCTTCCCAGACTCTGCTAAAGGGGGAGGTAGGGCTTCCCTGCCACATGCCCACCCACTGGTGCCCTGCTTTCTGTCCTGGATAAGCTGAGCAGCGTTACCCTTTCTCCAAAGGCCCATAAAAGATGTTTTTGTGGAAGAAATGCAGCTGCTGCCATTTACACAGTGGCTTCGGTACCCACAAAATCCAAGGCTATGGAGATGAAACTAGGAGCTAACACAATGTGGAGTTGCTAGGATTGAGGGAATATCAGAAAGTTTACAAATTCCTTCTGCTTCTGTAGGAGCAGGACTGGGGGCTGCTTCCTTTGCTGCTGACTGCCCAGGGAGCCTCCACCTCCAAAGGCATCCACTTGTGTGTCCCTGCCTCTTGCTTGTTGGTTGTAAGTGTGCTGTTAGCTTCCTGGAGGAAATGCTAAAAGCAGAATCGGACGGCAAACTGTCCAGACAAAGCAGCTGCGTGTTGCATTAGTGCTTGTATGGAGATACCTGAGGTGGGCATCCAGGCTCGATGATTACACCTGGTGTTAAATCTCCTTTGTTTTAAGAAAAGGCAAAAAAAATGCATACGCTGTGCCAGTGCTGCCTTCAGAGGATGTTTGCCATTGTTTTTCTCACTGTGCATTCATCTTTCTAGCATCTGTCTTGGATTGACTGCCTTAGAAAAGGCATTTACAAACAGAATTGAAGGGAAGTACACTTAAAAGCCAAATATGGGTTGTTTGTTGTAAAGCAGCCGATAGATACTTGGCAACACACCAAAAGGTCCAGACACTAATCTAATTGTTTACAGCTCATGGAAAGATTAATCCACAAGATTGGATGCCCTCATTTCCTTTACGCATTACAATGAATGTGTGAGATGCCAAACCCCATGGGGCAGCAGCAAAAAGAAAAATGGCTCCATTTCTGCACAGTTATTGTTTCAAGTTTAGAAATATATTGATTCTCTTTGATTTTTGATAAGAATTTAAATGCAAAGTGTCGTGCTTAATATCAGACTGTTCTTGTTTCCTAGCCTCGGTACATCAAAATCGTGCCTTCTGATTTTAATGTAACATGCAAAGCGTGGATTGAATGTTTGGAATGAGAAGTATCAATTATACAGTGAAAATGGTCAGAGTATGTTTGCTGCATCCCGTTGGCCTGGCTTACAAGGGCACTGAGAACTGCATATGCTCAACATTTCTGAATAATGGGCACACACAGATGCCCAAGCTGGTTAGCTCTGAAAACCTTGGCTACTGTAAGATGTCATGCATTCGGACAGAATAAGCTCTAAAAGGGAAAAAAAAAAAAAAAAAAAAAAAAAAAAAGAAACCCCTTTATTGCTTGGGTGAGCGGTGAGAACAAAACAAACAGCGCTGAGTGGCTGCTGCAGGCCCCGTTCGTGTGAGATAGGCTTTCTCTGAACTGAAAGTGGAGCTCAAGAGCAAACAGTGCTGTGGGGTTAGACACACTTTGAAGAGGGAGCGATTCAGTGAGATTAAAACATGGCTAATATGAATGGTATGCCCCTGCCTTCCCCCGGCCTCATGGCACTTCTTCCAGAGGTGTGGAAGAAATGCAGGAGCGCAGCTGTGCCAGGACGTGCAGCCCTGGCTGCCAGGAGCAGAGGGTGGTGTCCCGGCAACGTGCTTCCCCTTCCAGCAGGGGATGTTCCGTCCAACTGGTACCACTCACAGCGCTGGTGCTTCTGAAAAGAGTCAGCCTGCTACCGACAGGAAAACTGTGATGACTTTGGCCATAAGAAGGCCAAAGCGACCTGGAGACCAAATAAATAAAGCCTTTGTCTTGCAAACCCACAAAACTTTGACTGGCTAATTCAGAAAAGTTTTCATGAGTGAAGTTCAACATGTATACATGTTTGTAAGCTGGCCGGCCTGTGGTCTGTTTGCTGGTCATCACGATATTTGTTGATGAAATTTTGCTGCAATTGCAAAGGATTTTCAAAAAACTAGTGGGATCGAGATATATTTATTCAGATGTTGCAATACCTGGCACATTTGGGGGAAGAAAATTAATATCCTGAACTAGTCTTTGCAGTGTTTCTAATTCCTTGACTAAGCACGTCCTCATATATCATTTTACTTTACCAGCTTTTGAGAAGAAGAGAATATTTTGCTAGTCAGAACTTGTTTTAACTTGGTGCTGACTGATATTATTAAAAACTATGTTGCCTGAAAGTCTGAATCTGACAAAAGTTTAGTTTTAAATGGGCTGCTTTTATGAGGTCATGTGTAGACTCATTGCTCATGAATCAAGATCATAAATATATAAGCTTAATAACATATAGTGAGAATAAACATTTGCATATCCTTGGAGAAATTGTTCTCTGTTGCATAGTTCAGCTATTTCAGCCATGATGTGGAGGGTGTATTTCAAGATTTTCATGTTGCTTAAGATATTACACATTTCAAGAGAAGGTATAGAAAGAAATAGTGCAAGAAATTATTTGTTCTCCAGAAACAGCACATCTCCCAAGGCAGAGTGTGACAGTACTGAGCACATCCTAAAACCATTTCTGCAACCTAAAAAACGGTTTGGCTGTTGGGTTGAAACCTGGTAATCACTGTGCCTGAAAGCTAAATGAGAGAATGATGAGAGAGAATTGTATAGCACCATTTCAGTCCTCTAATTCCCAATTATTTTACATATTTTGGATATCTTACGGAATGGTCAGCATAGGATGGTCTTGATCAGAGGTTTGCCACAGATGGTGTTTCAGTCCGTCAGACCTGGTGTTTTTTCCCCAGGGAGTGGACCGCATTGACCTGCCGGGGCTCCGAAGCCTGCGCACTGCCCGGAACCTGGAGCAGGGCATGGTGCTGACCATCGAACCAGGTATCTACTTCATCGACCACCTCTTGGACCAAGCCCTCTGTGATCCTGCACAGTCCTGTTTCATCAACAACGATGTCCTGCAGCGTTTCAGGGGATTTGGTGGGGTGAGTAATTTTTGACCGGATGGTTTTCTGAAACCCTTCTTCTGTTTCTTTGCTATATACTTGAGAAGTTTTAATGTCTTGTATGGGGGTCTGTTTCTGAAACAGCACCTCAGGCCATTTTGCCCTGCAGACAAACTGGTCTTCTCTTGTTATTTTTAAATGTAGTTTTATACTTGTGATATCTAATTAACAAGAGACCTGTATTTTTCCATTGATTGAAATACCTTCTGTCAACACTGTGCAGTTACGTGCCAGGTAGGAGTTCTGTCCAATCCGAGACATGTATGTGTTATGAAATAGGAGACTGAGATTCACATTCCAGAGTTAGAGCAGCAGCAGTCGGGTACTCCGTCCCAGGGCAGGAGAGCCTTATGCTGTTTAAGTCAGGCATTGGAGAAAAACAGCAATAATTACTCTTACTGCATTATTGCCAGAATGGCCTGAAACTGATTAATGTAAAACCTTCCCCTGTTTTCCTGAGGAATGGCCAGTGGTCTTCATGAGCTCTCGTGCTTAAGGTATCACATTGCAGGGCTTATGTAGTAGCATGTGTGCAGAGAAGGTTGGCTGACTGAGGAGTCAGCAGTGGTCTGAATGATCGTTTCCACTCAGAGAGCTGCTGTGTAAGTAGAGGGCCTTGTTTCTCCATGCTCTCCAGGGCATTTCCCATTCAAAGCCACCACCCTAGCAGAATGTGTAGCAGTTGCAGTGGCTTCCAGTAGGTTTTCATTTTAGCAGAGAGAGCATTTGAAGGGTGCCGCATTGTTCTCTGGGCTTCCGTATTCATGCACAGAGAAGATAAAGCAGGCAGCTGTAATGCCCCATCCTTCCCTTGGCTTTTCTGCTAAGTCTCAACACAGCTAACAATCGCTGGCAACGGCGGTGATTTTCTGGTATGAGAAGTCACTCATTAGGAATTGTCTGTTGCTGCCATCAACTAATTTATCACTGTACGCCAGCCATGAGAGGGTAATTACTGTAACGCTCTTGGTCTGAGCTGGCTTTGAACCACCAACTCAGACCAAAAAGTTGTGTGTGCCATTACCAGCTGTGTGAGTCACTCGGGCTCCTGGGCAGCCGCCTCTGGAAGCTCGCTATCCGGTGTGAGCAATCTTATCAAGGGATGTGGGACTTTACCCTCTCTGCTATTTAATTCACTGCTGAGGTTTGGGACGTTATCTGTTTCTGTATCAAGACGTGCCAGCCAGCCAACTGAGATACAGATGAATGAAAGGCAGTTAACTCTGCATTTTCTAATTTTGAACGTGTTATATATGGTACCACGCACTGAAACGTATTCTAAAGGAACACTGTAGTGCACTCATGTAGCTTAACATCACAATGAAAACAGTTTTAACTATGTTCATTTTTCTTGCAAACACTCTGTGGGAGATTGTGGGCGATTGAATTGATTCCTGGTGAGCTTTCTTTGGAAGCGTTCAGTGAAGCCGTTTTTCCATGGTTTGCTGTGAATGCCCACTCCAGCTCTGCTGGCTTGAGGCATGCACGTGGCTCACCTGCTGTGTGTGTTTGCATGCAACAGGAATGGCAGCACAGCATCTCTACCTTTGTATGAGTTGCTGAATCAGTCACTTCTGTTCCAGAGATTCCAAACAAAGTCTAACTTTCTCCCCTGTTTTTTGCTTAGCTTCCTGTAATGATGACTTGTAAGGAGAGCTAGCCAACAAACTTTGCGAAAAGGGGGAGCTGCCCAAAAACGATTGAGCAAAAATCTAAATCTCCGATCCCCTTGTGAACAATACATTTTACTTAGAGGGAAAAAAAATAATACACACACACCCTGAGCCAGATGTTGTCACTTGATTTTGTCCAGGAGAAGAATGGAAATAAAATCTCAGACAGAAATGCATCCGAATATTTCTGAATTCTGCACAAAAGCTGAACTGTAATGCAATCAAAATGCAATTTGTGTTGTTTAGAGTGCTTAGTTATCTGCATGCTGGTTCATTTTAGCTTTTCCAGAATGAATGAGTATTTGTCTCAAACATATGTCAGAAAACTTTCTCTCTACAGGATTTAAAGATCTTATGAAGCCCAGTGTTGTTACTGATATGTAGTCATATGTTGTCATAGTAGTATGGGGATTAGTACTGATGGCAGTTCTAGCCAAGGAGCTCACTACAGTCATGTTCAATGTTCCTTTAAGTTTGAAAGAAAAATACATACTGAAAAAGGAAATAACTAGCCTATTTTCCTCTGCAGAGCTCAGCACTAATTAAAGTATTCTTAATTTGGTATGGTTTAATTCACTTTAAAAATGAACTTACATTAACCAAAGTAACACCACTGTAATTCTGAGTAAGATGATCCATGCAGGGATTTGTGGAGTTTAATGAATTCACCTTGAATTCATGTCTTTTTTGGGTTTGGATAATTGTCTTGAATGTGACAAGTCTCTGCACTGCGAACAGAAGCCCTCTTGCTGTGCCAGAAACACTGTAGCCATTTACTGTAATTCACGCTGCCTAGTGTTAGCTGCAAGGAGATTATAAAAGCTTCAGAGCAAGGAAGAACAGAGAAAATGAGAGTTTTTCCTTCTCTAACTGTGAATATCTGCTGGTACCCACCGTGGGTGCTGGTGGCAGCAGCACAACTGCACATGCTCAGGCCAGGTGCGAGGCAGCCCAGCCTTTCTGCCTACGTGTAACGCAAACACATCTGGGCTGTACGGCTGTAACTGCTGCTCAGAAACCTTGTAATTTGGCCTTTTCCCAAACAAGAGCTGTTCTTGATCAAATACGGATCCCTCTGGAGCGAGGCAAGAGGTTTTGCTAAGGGAGCTGCTTCTGAGAGTGCACGTTGCCCTGTCTGAAGCCCTAAACTCGTACTTGACAGACATGAAGTCCAGTTTCAGGTCCATTACAAGCTTTCTCTGCCAATTTCGGGAAGTCACTCGGTCACATGTACTTCAGTCCTCAGTCTGTGAAACTAAGGCCCAGTTTACTGAGGTCATAAATGCTGTGGGGCAAGGGCTGCCGTCAGGCGGTGGCACAGCGCCTGTCCCAGGGCACCTCTGCTCTGCCCGGGCTCTGCGAGCGCCACTCTCTTGAATAAACAGAGAGGTGCAAGCATAGCACATAGAGGTATGTATACATGGTTGTATGTTTTGCTCAGGAAAAGCATTTGGTTCCTGAGGGAACGGGAAATACCAACTCCAAATGCTGCCCTTTAGGGTTTGATATTTCCCTTCTTCATAAGCTGATTTCTGATTCATGCAGTTCATATGATGTTTTCTCAAAGATGCAGGAAAACCATTCAGTCTTTTTTTTTTTTTTTGGCCTTAAGTATTCAGTCTCTGTTCAGGCTATATTTTTCCCTAAGATTTGTAGAATCAGCACTGTGCGTAATACTGTGCTTAATATGTGAAAACTGTATGTAACTTAGAGAAAATACACCGTCACAGCTAGATGTTGAATATGTTACTTTCTTTCATTTGCAGATTTTTCTCACTTTAAAGTTAAATAGAGTTACAAAACCCAGATCTTGAAGATCTGCAAAAATTATATGTTTTGAAACAATAGGACTTCCCTTATTCAGGAAGGAATGTTAAACCAGAAAAAAGCAGAAAATACTTCTCTGTTTTGCATCTCTGAAAAGATATTTAATTGTTTCTACCTTTAGCTCACAGAGCCATGCAGTTGTCTTTGTCATGATTTCTATTTTGGATAAGGCTGAGCTCTTGTTCCTGGGCTTGTGGCAAATGTGTGTTGTGGAATGAAGTAGCTTACTTTGCTTTTTAGCATTTCACATTATGCAGCAGTAATAACACTACTCAACATATTTTGGAAAAGTTTTCACAGAAAAGCAGTTGTCTTCATGAAATACAGCTTTCTTTAAAGTTTTGAGAAGTGATAGTTGTAGGCAGCCCAAAATCAGGACTAGTTGCTTACAAACCTTTACCCTTTTTCTCTTAAGTTGTCTAATTAACGTAATTAGGTTAAACTAAGAGCAGTTGCTATTAACCTGTATTTAGCTTATAGTTCATTGCTTCTTTTTGAGGCTTGATGAAGGGAATGTGTGCCTAAAGCTTCTTTTTCCAGCCATATCAGTTGATCTAATAAAATGCATGGCCGCACCCTACAAATCTCGATCCTCTTTTATGAAATCTTTATATGTAGACCTTTAAAATAAATTGTGCCTGACATGGGGACTTGCTTTTGAGTAAGAGAAGGGAGACTGGCAGCAGTGGATAAGAAAGAGTCCCTGCATAGCAGAGAGACTGTTAGCCTCTGGAGGAGACATCTTTATGTTACCTCTTCATATAACGTTGGAACAGGAGAGTGCCAGATGTTTCCCCAGTCCTGCAGTGTACCCGCCTCTCCCTAACTTTGACATAGGGGCGAGTCTATTTTCTAATCAATCCTCGTATATCCCCATGAAGTATTTGGAAGTTGAACTCTGCTTGTGATACGTTTGCTGCATTAAAAATCATTGGTGAGTCGATGGCTGAGTCCCCTTGTCTACATGCATCTGCCTCTGCAGGAAACCAGATAGAAAAACAGATGAACAGCTTCTTCAGTTGGCCATAAGCACATGTGCTAATTTAATTTGTGTGGCAGTACCTGTGGCACATGTCCTGTAATCCTTTCCCAGGCAGGTCTCCTGCTCTAGGATCTTGTAGCGATAGTATTGTTGATTTCCACTGCCATAAACAAATGCTCAATAGATTAAAAAAATTGAGACGTGTCACCAGTGGTCTTTTTTAATCACATCTGGGATCTGTCATCATGCAGATCTGGACTGTTTAATTGGCCAAAATTGTTTCTTGACTCTCAAAAGCCTTTTATATATATCATCATCCAAAAGAAATGAATGAGTGCTACAACCCCCTTCGCTTGGAAGATAACACAAGAGGCTCTGGGGAGCATGACTGTATTAGTTAGTCAGGACAAAGTGCGAGGCTGTATATATAGCTGACAGCAGCATGGTGTTTAACTCCTGTGCTGTCCTTGGCTGTGCCCGCACAGCCTTGCTTTGGGACAGGCTTAGGTTCATTGAATCAAGCCACATGATGGTCTGTTGATGGCGTTAGGCAGTTGTGCAATCAAATGTATCTAAATAGATCATGCCACTACCCACGATAAGAAAAAGGCGTTTTAGGGTCCTGACGTTCCTTTGCAGGAGTGCTTCCTGAAACATGCCATCTCATGCTGAAAAAGCAAAGTCCCCCTGGGGGTGTTTGCAGGGAGCCCCTCAGAGCCGCTGGTGCAGTGACGGTCCCGCACCTCCCTTTGCTGTTCCTTTAAGCCGCGTTTGATTCCAAACCACGTTGTAGCCCTGAAACGAGCAGCACTGTGGAACAAAGAGCCTGCAAACAGGGACAGCTCTAAGAGCAAGTTTCATAACAACTGTCCCCCACTGGGAAAGGCAGTCCCAAGTTAGTAAGCCCTGCCAGCCAGATCCAGCATCTTTTGTCCATTTGGACGGAAGACAAGACCAAGTGCCGGGCTCTCCTGGAGGGAAGGTTTTGCAGGTCCTCTGAAGCTGCTTCTTGCTGCTGCTGGGTTTTAAGCTCAGTGTGAAGCACTAAGGATGTGAACAGAAAAAGCAAATGCAAAATGTTTTCCCCTCTTAAGAACCTGTGTTCCTCTGCATTTGTGTTCTTTTTAAGCAAATGGATAGTACGCCCTAAGAGTGGGAAGCATTACTTCTCTGCTATGGCAAGTGCACACTTCCAGGCAGAGGGATGGTTGGATCCTGGAGAAGGAGCTGGAGCTTCCCTAGGAGCTCTAGGTGAGGCACCTAGGGGGGCAGCATGTCCATGCCTCCAGCTGCATCGTGTTGAACCTCTGAGCAGCTGGTGGAGAGCAGCAGGAAACACAGGGCTGGCTCTGCTGCCTTCCGCAGCAATCCACAGCAGCCTCCTAACAATCTTCCTCCTCTATGACCAGTCACTGTGTGAGGTACTCCAGACCTGTGGGTCTCCCCTGTCCTCTTCTGTTTGGTAACTCCCAGTTTTCAGACACAGATGGCTCCAGCACCCCCCTGTGCTTTGCTTGTTCAGGGTCTCTTGCTTTCCACCTCTGCCAGAAGCTCCCTTTCTGTAGTCAGCCCCCATCTCTTTGTCCCTTTATCCTCTTACCCATTTCCAGACTCCAGCCATTCCAGACTTTACCTTTGCATCCATTGTTTGTTAATCCTGTCTGGCCTCGCTGTATCTTGCTTTCCATGGCTCCTTTCCTCACTCTAGCTCCATTTTCCAGCTCATTTACCCTCCTGATTTTCTCTTGAGGCACACATAGGGTGCTGTATTGACAGACACATTGCCTCATGTGCATGTCCCCGTGTTAGGCTGCCTTCATCTGCTCTGCTTTCAAGGCCGTCAGTCCTCTCAAGGAGTGCCCAAGTTGTGGTGAAAGCATGAGATGCTGGACTGGAAAATAAGATTGATTTTGGTGTGTGGTTTTTTTTTTGCTAATCTTACTTGCTAAGCAGATGAATTGTGACTGAAATGTCTCCATAGCAGATTCATTGGTGACTTTTAGCTGAAAGAGGTGAAACTTTGTGCAGCTGGAGGTGCTTGGGAAGGGGCTGTTCCACAGCTGAGTTACTTTGGCGCTTACATTTTTACTTCCTGCATCAAAGCTGTGCCCAGATTCATTTTCACTGGTGAAATGGAGTGTTTGGGCTTTTACCACATTGCCAGACAGACCTGTCCCATGGATCCTAGCACTTCTGCATGCTGACTGGATACCAGCAGGTTTTTGGCAGGGCCTGGAGCACCCAGACCCAGCAACGCGCTGCTATCAGAGGCAGCAGGATGGATGCTGGGGGCTGAATCCTTGGCTTATTTTTCACTCAGCTGGCAAAACCTGAAGCAATGAATCAAGAAAACAACCCCGGTAAAATCTGTTGAAGTGCACAGACTTGTTCATTGTGTCGTTGATTTCCCCTTCTGCAGCCTGGTGTGGGCCTTTCAGACACACCGAGAGGAGAGGGACTCGCAGCTTTCGAATTCACAGCTGTCCAAATCAAAAGTGTGAACTCAGTGGAGTTTGTTTATTTAATTCTGCTTTATAATACGCTTAACTTGATACCAACTAAAAGAAATAATCTGGCAAAGACATCATTAAACAGTTTATTAAGGGCTGGATGACTCATTTTGTTTGAACAAATGGATTATTTTGCAATCAGAAGTACAAATGTTAACCAGCTTTATTTTTAGTTAAAAATGTCAAGAGGTCAGAAACAATTAAAGCAACTGTAAGGTGGGAGTCCCCAGAGTTTGTGTTCTCTTGGATTTACACCTTACTAAAATTGCTTTTATTGCAGCTTAGCGACTTAGTAACATTTTTCTGATAAGATAACGGGAAATGACTATGTAGGCATATTTACTGGTAAGGAGAGATTAGAGTCAAACAGAAATGGAACATACTTTTCATTTTAACAGCACAAGAGCTGGAAAACTGAGAGGATCTGTTTTTTCCTTGCATGATTTAAAGTGCAATAATTGTATTTTAAAAGGAATGTCTGACCTGCTTAGGATTTTCTCATCGGCTCCAAATTCGATGTTTTGAGTATCAGCTACAAGCTATTTCATGTTGCAGTTCCTCCTTTCTCCTTTGAAAGTCAGTTTTATTTAGAGAGAAGGGAATGTGATTTTTAAGTGCAGAGTAGTTAACTGCAGCTCAGCAACAGAACTGCTTCAAGAACAAGCACTTCAGATGTTAGCAGGCACTGCTCTTCGACCTGTCCCTAGCAAGTTGTGCACCAGCAAGGTTGGAGGCAAATTCAGGGGGAAATGCACCTTTTTCTGCTCCTGATGTCAGAGGGTGGAGATTTATTGGCCCCATGTAATTACGCAGCATGAGCTCACTGATGCAGCATCTCACTCAGCCAGTCCCTGGGGCATCCGAAGCAGCAGAGGCACCACCTGCGTCACCTGCAGAGCCACCACAGGAGAGGGGAGCCTCTGTGGTGCTGGGGCGGGTGGCAGGAGCCCGCGGACCGAGGGGGATGTGGTCCTACCAAGCTCTGTGCCACTGCGGTGCCGAGGGGAAATGGTGTTCCTTGCTTTATGTTCTGCCTCTGTTCTGTCAACAACTCAGACTGAAACGCGCCTCGTGTTCCTGCTGCCATCGCTTCCTGATGTGCTTCTTGTCTCCAGTTGGAATACCTTGATAACTGCGTCTTCTCTGTAACAGGTCCGGATCGAAGATGACATTGCAGTGACAGCCAGTGGAATGGAGCTGCTAACGTGCGTCCCACGTACTGTTGAAGAAATTGAGGCTTTCATGGCAGAAGGCCAAAGCAGTGTCAAGTCATTTGACTCCTTGTCCAGCCAAAAGCAGTAAACTGCAGGGGGATGCTTAATGTCTCACGCTAATCAGTCATCATTCTGATTTAATACTGTGGCATATAAAATGCATCTAATTCTTAGTAGTGAGAGAAGCAGGCTGGCTATTAGCTGGAATGATTCATTAAATAAAAATGAAGGTAGAAGGCTTCAGCACTGGATATCCAGGTAAACCAAATGTTGCTGCTTGCAGTCAGCAGTTTAAATGACATGTGCCACCTGAATAACCCTGCTGCATAATCGGTGGGGCTTACACTTCTATCAGAGCTTAGACATATCTTTCTTCCAATGAAATCTGAATTTTGATGATACAGACTCTTTAAAGTAACAAGTGGATTATATGAATGCTGTCAGCAGTTATAACAATCTAAATCATTTAGTAAACTTCAGCACAAGTATTGTGAAAAAGAAAAAATCAGCTGTTCTCAGTGGACACAATGACACTTATATTTTTCTTATGGATCTTATTTCATTGAAAATTGAGTAAACAGAATGAAATTTTTATTAAAATTCATCCATGGCATCATTTGTGTTCACAACTTTGTGTCCATTACGTTCTTCTGCTGCCATTTCCTCTTCTTTATCTTGACCTTTCTACCAATTTGTGCTCTGGAAACTTCGAGCCATCATTAGGCAGATTTTTCTGCTCTGGATAATGGGTGTATTGATCCTTCACACACAGCTCAGGGCTTACTAGATTTGTCCATCTATTTGTTCCTTGAAAATGTAGATTGCTGTGGTGTTCATGAGCCTTAAAAATTGCAAGAAGGAAGTATCTTTGTTACAGGGCTATTTCAGCAGCATGTGCTCTTTGAAATGATAGAGTTCTTTTTAACTGTCTAGTGCTAGCAGGTTCAGAATTAAATAATGTAAATTTTATTTGGATAGACCACAAACATATTAATAATCATCATAAAATGATTTTCCATTCATGCAAGATTTAAATTACCCAGAGAATCCTTTCTTTACTCTAGGTAAAGCCTGCAGGAGAATAAATGCTCTTCTTGCATCATAAAATAGTTCTGGTTGTTCTAACTACATAAAAATAATCTTCCTTACTGAACACATCATGCTTATGTTCATTGCTTATGAATATGTGAAAACTCCTGTTTAGTCTTCAGGCTCTTTTGCACAGTTGGACTATGAAGCAGCTTCAGAGCATTCTCTCCACCATACCTGGGGCTCTGGAGTCACAGCAGCGTGTCAGAGCCCTTCCATGTCTTATCATTTGCCAACAGAGGATTTTCCCCCTGTGAAGAAATCTCAATCATCTCTGCATCTCCTGTCCTGGAGATGGTACGTGGGCAACAGGATCTGGGGGCCTGCAAGCTCCTGTCTTACATGGGGTGTGCAATGCAGCATGGGCTTGGAGGGTGTTGAAAAGTACTGTGTTGCTGTTATCTCTGAAATAAGTTCTTTCAGAATTGTTAAATACATCACTCTTTCTGCTAATTGGGTTGATCAGAGTGACCGGGACCTGCTCTTCATTTCTAAATGCTTGGTGACCCATTGCCAAATAGGAAACTTCACGTGTTGGAGACTAAAGAATCACATTGTGAAATAATCCGGAGGATGTTATAGGCTCATTTTTAGTAAAGTGACGTTAAACATATTTACATTTTTTCATAGGTTGTTTGGCCATGGTCTGTAAGAGGTAAGTACAGGAGGTCTTCAGCAAGAAGGGGAAGGGATGAGGAGGGAAGGACGTGTGATCAGCAGCTTCACCTGCAACTGTGCTAACGCTTCCTTTTGCGGAGTCTGACAGGCTCATGACCTGAAATGCAGTACTCGTGCAAAAGTCTTAAGCTTTGCTTTGGTAAGAATAGATTTGGTTTGTGCAGATACACAAGCACAGAAGCCTGCTGGCACTGCTTCAGGCTTGTCTCCCCTTAAACCTCCGGAGGTTTTTTCAGTGCGAAACTGTGCTCACGGCCTCGGCCTGCTTCCCTCTGAGTCAAAGTACGTTTCTGTGGCGTGCTCTGAACACACCCAGGAGCTCGCTCACTGCTTTGGGCACTCTGAAACCTGCAGTTGCTTTGGTTCAATAGCAGTTACTATTTTAAAGTAACACTTCACAGATTTTCCAAAAAAAAAAAAAAAAAGTTGGAATTGTTTCAACTAAGCTGTAACCCCAGTGTAGTTAATAGGCCTTTCCCTGCCTGTGATTAATCTTGGCAAATACTGGTCTCTGCTGCTGCAGAACAGGTTGAGCGATCTGGTGTTGTGCAGGAGGCAGAACTGGTTTTGCTTCGACATGTACCAGCGAACAGGAGCTCTGCAGGGAAGGCGCTCGCTCACGTTAACCAGCTGCTCTTTTGTTGTGCTCACACGGGACAGGGAAGCGTTGCAGTCGGGATGTGCACCGTCCTCCATTTTCCTTCCTAATCAGGCCCGTGAACTCGGTCACTAGAACTTTCACCCTTCCTTCCAGAGCTCTGTTCTGTAATTATGATAATTTTTATCCACTTAAGCAAAAAGCGAATTGGAATTATATTTTTAAATTGGGGGGGGGGGGTATACGACAGGGAAGGAAGCCTTTAAAAAATGCAAAATGATACTTAATACATTTTAAATGTATGGGGAGGGGAGAATGCAGGTCATAACAAATTTTCTTTTTGGCTACATTAGGATTTGTTGGGCTGTTAGCTGTGTTTTCCCAAATGCCTTTCCCCCCTGGTGCAGACTCTAGTAGAGTTGCACCAAAACAGCAGAGTGCATTGTGTTGAGCAACTTGGCATGTTTAAAAGGCCCAAGTAGTGAGCTGATATATTTAAATTGCTTCAGCTGCCTGGGGTTGGAGGCACTCTGGGTTTATCTGCCATGCAAATCATGCTGCTGCAGCGACGCAGTATAATTAACGTGGTAGAGCCTCCTAGTGCTCGTGGAAGTTAGAGTAGGAAAGTTCTCTTACTGCTACAGTAAGAAAACAGGAATAAGGTTTACAGGTGAAATGTAGAGCATTGTAGCACTTTTTCTTGTTGTGAGAGGCGCTATGTTCTGTCACAGACTATAACTGCTATTAAAAAATATATATCAAAAGGAAAAGATTCGTTTTTATAGGCCTATACTAAAATTTTCATGTGTAGATATGTATTTATTCTGGTTCTTCCTTAGGAAGAAAAGAGATTCTTCCGAGTCACTTCACTGTGAGAGCTCTCCTGTGCCTTACTGGAGATGCTCGGCTGAATGAGGCTGAGGCGCTTCGCTGCCAGTGACAGGGGAAGCCTCACCTCTGCCTTTGATCTGCAGGGGGCTGAGATAGCTGTTGTGGCAGGAAAGGGCTTATAATAACAGGCTTGTGCCTCTCTTACAACCAAGCAAACTGTGAGTAGATAAAAAAAAAAAAAAAGAATCTCTGGTCTGTGGCCTCCCATGTTGAAAGTGACATGCTGCACAGTCTGGATGCTTCTCTAGGCAAACACAGCAAGTGCATGGACTGCTAAGCCGGAAAAGTCGTTGTGCAAACTAACAGCTTTTCGTAACTCGGTGGTTTTGTTTTAAAGAGGGAAGTGGAACTGGTGCTGTCAAGGTAGAGAAGTGACCTACCCGAACATCCTAGGTCTCCATCAGAAGTTTTATTCCTACTCGAGAGATTTAAGAAATCATGAATCTACAGGTAGCTTGTTTTCACCAAAATCGGAAAAACATGAGAGAGATTTGGAGCTCCTGGTTAGGTTATCTGGAGAGAAACCCACATTAACCTGTCAGTCTAATGGCAGCATAACAGGGCCATGTAGTCCCAACTCACAGAGCAAAGAGAAAAGTTCCTGCATTTTGTAACAGAACTTGTGCCCATCTAACAAACGGGGTGCAGTCAGGTCATCTTTATCCTTGTACAGTTGTTTTTCCTGCCCCCCCAGCCTATCCTAACCTTTTAATTGCAATACATATTCAGGAAAGGTAGCTGAGGTTTTTGTGTTTGTTTGTTGGTTTTTTTTTTTGGTGAAATTGGGAATTTAGCCTAAAGTGTAATTAGTTTCCGATTCTCTTTCCACTGAATAAAAACCTAAGTGGAGGACAGTAATGGAGACTGATGCAAGGATGTCTCAAAGACAACAGCTGTTTGAGGAGGCCACCTCTGTATTTGAGCAAAAGAGAAAGGGAACAACAGGAAAAGCAAGACCAGCGCTAGAGGCAAAATGTTTTTATTAGATTCTGATATTTCAACCCTACCTATTCAAGCTGCAGCTAGAACCAAAAAAACATATCTCTGTAAAAAGACTACCATAGTCCAAAACAATCCATAAAAGACTGCATCTAATTACCTTTGTATTAAAAATTTAAATTCAAAAAGAACTTTTAAAGGCTTTATTTTCTAACAGCATCCTCATAGAGATAATATCCAAGTTCTTTTCCTAAGTACAGATACAAGGCAAACAAGCATCCTACAAAATAATCTATGGAAAAAGGTAGTGTAGGAGGGAAATTAAGACAGTGTAATAATCCACTAGCCAGACACACAGGTTAAATGTAACACAACCATACAGTCAATGAAATATTTAAAAATGAAAATAAATTAAGGTTACATCAAAGTTCCTGCTTTACTTTTGTTGTTTAAATCCTCAATATAGTACATACCACTGCATTTTGGATCATGGCAAAGACTTATCACTAGCATGTAAAAAACTGCTATAGCAAAACTTTGATGGAAATAAAACAAGACTGAAGATACTCCGCGCAACTCTACGATGGCTATAGAAATTTTGCTGAATCAGGTACTCAAACTAGGGCCATTTATTTTTAAAATCACTTTCTATACAAACTTGGCTACAAATCTGAACGCCCATGAAAATGGAAATGAGCGTCGGCAAGCAGTGATCCATACATTCTGGCTGTACAGATGCTGCCTTAATCCTTTCAGTGCTTTGCCAAGCTGCGCGTTTTGTTCTCCGTGATACCTGCACCCCAGCAAGAACGCAGTTTTGCAGAGCAGAGGTTTTTGGTAGCGTTTTGCCATTTTCTGAAAACCAAAATCTTGTTCTCTTAAGGCCCCAGTCACTGTGTGAGCAATGTTAACATGTGGACGCAGGCTTAAAAGACTTTGTCAGTGTGCTGCTTTACCTCTTATACTTGCTTCAGACTATCATTTGCCTTTTGGAAGCCAACTGCCTGTATATATTATTATAGTATATTGCTGTTTTTCTAGAAAACATCAGTAAGCATCCTAGCTCACTAATACTACACCCTCCCCATTAACTACAGCCAGATAGGAAAGACCTAAGTGGTGCCTTATAGGACTTGCTCTACAGGTTTAACGTAGTTGACAGGACAGCAAACTCTCTCCACGGCATTTGCAGTTTGTAATACATAATGGAGAAAACAAAGGGCTTAAATACACTACAAAGTATTTAAAAGACAATTCACCCAGTTATGATTTACTGATACTACAGTGAACCATCCCGATGGATTCCTCCCATTATGCAAAATATAAGAAGGTAAGTACACTTCCGTGAACATGTCATTTCCCTAATGCTAAGCTCCTTGTTGGCTATGAATTTAGATCTGCATTTATTAGACAAATCTTCCAGAGGAGAAAAATATTTAACGCTTTTAAACAAATAGCCTAAGCAGTTTCTAGTTTAATTGTATCAAATCTTCAGTGTTAAACCTAAAAAGATCTCCAAGAAATGACGGTTAAAAGAACACATCTTTTCCTCAGTTACTGCATGGGTGGTGCAGACAAGCTGTACCTCGGGAGTTCATGTCGTGAGGTTGCAACGGTGCCTACTGTCCGCTGTTCTCTGGGTTTGTTGTGGTGGTTTCAGTGCCAACAGGTTGCACATTGTCTGCAAGGTTGTGTGCGTGCTCAAGGAACAAGTCTTTCAGTACGCTCAGCTCCTTGGTTAGGAGCTTAATTTTTGCCTCCAAACGTTCATTTTCTTCTTTGAGCTGGGTGACCCTCTGCAGTGTGTCTTGTGCTTTCTGCTTGCTTTTTAACCGGCTCTTTTTCACTGCCATGTTATTCCGCTCTCTGCGCTGACGATACTCATCACTGTTTCTATCCACAAAGGAATTTTTCTTTCCCTGTTTGCTCGGAGGCACGGCTTTGCCTCCACCACCAGGACTAACGGGAACCAGCTGGGGAACCTGCTGCAAACCACTGGTGTGAGCCTGGGTGTGAATCACGCTTACTCCGTTCGCATCTGTAGCGGGGTTCTGTTGGGATGTCTTGCTCATTTGGACAGGCTCTTCTTTGACACAACAGAATATATCAGGAAACTGAAAACTGTTTTCTAGAACGTGTTTCCAGCGGGTCTTCACATGGATTAAGAGCAAGGTGAACCTAGTAGGAAAAAAAAAAAATGCTGTTAAAAGTTTTGCCGGGTTTAGCTCCAGTCTTATACATCGTTGGCTTTAGCATAAGGTACTGATGGTACATCTGGCAGTAACACACCAAAACTATTCTGGAAGTGGAAGAGCTGCCAACTGCTGGGACATTTCAGAAGCCTCTCGAACATATTTGGATTGGAAGGGACTGTTACTGGGTCATCTAGTCAAGCTGTTTGCATTGTTCACTGGATTTACTCAGTTATTCCAAAGCCATCCCTGATGGATGGGTGTCTAGCCTAGCCTCGAAAATCTCCAGTTTCACAACCTCTGCCTTGGCAACTGGTTCCACCGTCTAACTTTTCCTCCAGTTATATAATTTTCTTAATTTTTAGACTGAATTTTTCCTTCTGCAGCTTAAACCTATTAACAGCCTGACTCTTGACCAACAGGAGTACTTGATCCTTGTCCTCTTCAGACCATCCCTCTGGGTACATGCACAGACACATTCGTTGTTGGCCTGTCTTTTCTCTGGAGTGAGTGCGCTCAGGCTGTCCACCTTTCCTTCAACATCTCTCAGCATCTTTTAGTGCTTTTACCAGCTCTAGGACTGTTTTATTTGTTTTTTTGAAGATGGTGTCCAAACTGATGGTTGTTTCAAGGTCTCGCTAGTACTCAGTGAAAAAAAATAACTTATGGGAGAAGGTAGTGTGCTGTGATTGCTGTGACCGAGTGCCATGAAAGGAAGCCAACCCCTTCAGCCACGAAGACAAGAACTGGAACAGTACTGCAGTGAGCAGGTGGCACAGGAAAGCACAGTGACGACCATGTGAGCATCACTACACTGGAAAGCCAGGGGACTGTTGCCACCCGTAGGGAGACAGAGGCCATAGCTGATGTGCCTACAAACCACCTTCCTCGGCTGTAGCTCTTGCACCAGTCGCTGCCCGCTCTCCTCTCCAGCAGGCAGCCTGGCCTGACGAGCAGGACGCCCTCTCACCTGACTCACGTCCTCCCGCTGAGGTTCAGCCTGCTCCTGACCTGCTGGTGGTACAGGGAGGACTCCACCACAGCTGCTGCAGGGACACGGCCCTGTCAAGGCTAGAAGCTGCTCCCCTTCTCTTCCCATCTCACGGGGTGTGACCTCCTAAATGTCTGGGAGAAAAGTTGGGGAGAGAAGAGGGGAGGGGGGCAATAGGGTTGTTCTAAGTTCCTGAAATCGCTGCCTGTGGCTCCAGTGAAAAGTACTTCCGGACTGCTCGAATTAGTATTTGATTTCTTGTCACATTAAACAAAAGCATCCAACTGGCATAAAACAATCCTATTCCGAGATCGTTTTGTGTTACAAAGGTGCAGCCCCACGCTCTGTCACATGTGCACGTGCCAGCATTCGACAGGTATTCAGCTACCTCGCTGCCTGCCGCTGGGAGGACCCCTGGGGAAGAAAGCACCTGCGGCTGGTGGGGGCACTGCGAGCTGCCCAGCATCTGCAGCACCCAGCGCAGGGCTCGTGGCTCTCCGTCCCTAACAGCACCGGGTGACTGCAGCCCTGCGTCCGGCTGCCCAACACGGTGAGTGGCTGTAAACGAGCTGCGCTGTGTCACTCCTCGTCCTGCACTCGGGTTCGTCAGCTGCTTGCTGCTCATTTGTTTGTTTTCCTCTGCAGCCCGAGTTGCCACTTCACCTTCTGCTAGGTTATCATTAACAAGGTTAATACGTTACTGTCTAGATCAGTTCCAGCTCGTCTCATCATCTGAGGGAGCCAGAGCTAGATGCAGTTGCTGAGTGCGGTTCAGTAAAATGCACAGAAAAGTTTGGCTTGGAAGCTATTTACATTGTCATGAAGAAGTCTCACTTAGCACAAGTGAAGAAGGGAATACCTGCCGCCCTCCTCAAGAAATCAGTTCATTTTCCTGTTTCAGGGCAGATGTCAGCTCTGACATGCGCACAGCTACATCTCCGTACATACATGCCCAACCTTTGTATTTATTATTTTCTGATGTCGGCTCTTAAAGCAACTTCTGCGAACCACATTTAAGTCTTAGATTCCGACCGACTAAGCAATGCAGATCGGTGGTTGAACCGAACACACAGCTAACAAGATGGCATTGTGCACAAATACCAGAGTTGCAAGGCCACTTACAGTAACTGCATGCATGGTTGCCGAGATATTTTTAAAGTCAAGGTGCAAGTGTATATTCTCTCCTGGCTTTGTCTCAGCTGCATTTCTGGAAACAGGATTGCTGCAGCCCTCAAATAGTACAGAGCTCTGTTAGACTGCCTCCGATACCTGAACTTTTCCCCTGATTTTTGGCATGTTTTCAAAGTCACGCAGCATGGTCTCCTGTCCCCTCTATTTCAACACAGCAGTGCTTACTAACCTCATCTGGACAACCCAGTTTAGTAACACATCGGAAACGTTTTCACCAACTGCTTTTTGTGCTTGGTGGATACCGCAGAGGAAGGGGCAGCTCCTGCCCCCGGAGATGAAGAACCAAAGTGTCCCGGTTCGCAAGCGACTCTTCTAGCCCTGACTTACAGGGCACTTTGGAATAGGTTTTCCTCAGTTCCTTCCTACCGCAGCTGATCCATTTTGTATCCAATAACCATTTCTTCAGTGAGACAAGCTCTAATTCGGCCTGACGATCAAGAGAACACTTGCCTGGGAGATATGACACCTGGACTCCTGTCCCGCTCCAACTAATATTTATGCAGAGCAAGTATTACCAACTGTGCTGCTTCACAGATAACCCTGGAGTCACAACAATTAAGGCTTCAAGCTAATCTCCCCCTGGTTATCTGGAGGCTGGATCCACATCACCGTCAGCTACTCAGTTGGGCAGCGAGAGGGAAGGACGCCCTGGTCGGCAGTGGGTTCTACGGGGCATCATTCAGGGAATGCTGCCACATTTACAGGCTGCAGGTACAAGGCATGCACAAGGGGCTCTGCAGAAGGCAGAGGTGAAGCACACAGCACCTGGGGAAGGCCAGGAGGCAGCTGGGGCCCAGGGCTCAGGTATCGTGCCACACAAACAGGTTGGCTCGCTGTGAACGGGTGATAGCCCCGACACAACAGGAGGCAGCTCCTTGGAGAGCCAGCTCAAGTTTCCCAGCATCTTGTTCCCATAAAGCAGCTCATCAGGCGGAGCTCGGTGCCAGCCCTAGGCTGGTTCCACCCAGCACATGTTAGTGTTTCCAGTGGCCAGTTAGAACTGCCTTGTTCTCTCCTTGGGCCACCAACTGGCCACCCAGGACAGCAGCTGGCCACCCACTACAGCATAATAGCTGGTAGCTCAGGGGTGTCCTCGCAGGCAGCCACGGTCTGACAGCACTCCGCAGGGACCGCAGGCTCCCAAGCAAATCAAGCCCTTTATTATCTTTGCTTTCCCCCCCC
>CM021775.1:10399646-10621164 GCA_011076525.1 Nettapus auritus
CCGCGGCGGCGCCCCCCCGCGCGGCCGGCCCTTACCTGCGGCGGCGGCGGCGGTGGCGGCGGCGGGGAGGGGAGGGGGGGGGCGCGGCCGGGCCCGAGCCTCGTCGTTAAAGCGCCCAGCGCGGCCCGAGCGGCGATTGCGAAACCCGCCCCGCGCCCGCCCGCCCCTGAGCCCCCGCTCCAGCCAATCGGCGCCCGGCTGCCCGGCGGGGTGACGCAATGCCCGCCGCGATTGGCAGCCCGAGCGGCCAATCCGGCCCCTCCTCGGCTTTAAAGGGCGAGGCCGGCGGGCCGCGAGGGCGCTGCGGGGCGGCCCCACCTCGGCGCCCTGAGGCGCTGCGCGAGGCCCCGACCCGGCCCGCGGGCGCCATCTTCTCACCTCAGCCGCCGCGGGTGCGCAGCGCGAGGCGGGGAGTGCGCCGAAGTTGTGGCGCATTCCGAAATTGCGTTGGCTATTCGTTCGTTTTTCCCCTTGTGAACACCTCAAAACAAATAAAAAAACAACGACGAAAGGTTTAAAACAGGTTAGGAAACACCTGTGTGGTAGTTAAATGCCGTAGGAGGGCTAGGCACAGTTGTGTCCTGTCATAAAATGCCGCGCGTCTTGTGGAGGACGGTTTGGGCCCTTAATGCTGTTCAGAGACTTCGGCTCGTGTCTCCTGAGCTCTGCCTAAACAAGGTTACAATAAAAAATACATGTTTGCATTTAACCTGTAGATGCATAAAATCCATCAAATAGCTCTTTGAACAGGAAACGTGTACTTCTACAAGGAAGTGTACGTGTTTGCAGTGGGCAGCTCCAAAAATCATCACTTTGTAAAGTAAGAAGTTGTGAGCAAGTTTATGTGCACACATAGTGAAAGAACAGTGTGGAAAAAATAGTTGTTTAAATGCAGAGAGAGTTCCAGTCTGTGTGGTACTCCAGTTTAGCACCTACCTGGGGAAACTTTTTCTGTGCTAAAGAAGTGAGAATAATCAGATTTGTGAACACACTTGCAGAGCTTGGTAATGCAGATATTTGTATTTGCCATTTTAATGGCCGTCTGAGGCTGAGTGTTGTTGTTGTTGTTGTTGTCTTTATAAAGCCCTATGGAAAATAAACCATATTTGCCGAAGAATTCTGAGGATTAGTCTGGGCAAACAGTTTTACTCAGCTCATTACCGTGAAGATACTGTTTCCTTGTCAATCATCAAGTATTTGCTTTAATATCTCAAATGTTTTTCTGTTTCTCAGTTGAAACTGTTATGTTTTCTCTGGCAATGACTCATCCATCTGTAACTGGAGCAAAAATTCCAGGTAAGCATTAAACATTATCCTCTACTTAAAATAGTTAAGTAGCTGTATGCTCTTAGAGTGCTTTCCTAGCATTTTAGAGTACTTTATCACCATTTATTCATTAATCCTCATCAAAGAAAGATGAAGAAAATAAAATGTAGGCAAACTCATTCTCATTTGGTCTGATTATTTTAAACATTAAAGCCCATTCATAATGCCATGCATATAAGGAGCTCCAATGCTTGGTTGGCATTGTATCCTATTACAGGAAAACCATCACACAGTGTACTTAAGTGTTTGCAAGAGAGTATTTTTCTTTCCCACAGTAAAAATGGATTATGGTGGAAGCAATTTAAAAAGTAATCACAAAATATATGGACTGCTGCTCTTGAGGTACGGCATTGAAATACACACCTTATCTGCTTACTGTCACATATGAGTTACACGAGCTGTGTCAGTAGCTCTGGAGTCTGGTGTCATGAGCTGGCCTGTCCCTGCTGGGATGGAGTCCCTCTCGCTCTGATTCTGGATGTTTTCCTCTAGCAACACTCTGCCTGTAAGACTACAGATAACATCGTAATAACAGCATATTTTCACATGCATAGTCCAGTCTTATGGTTCTTTAAAGACTCCAGTTCCTGAAAAAAAAATACAAAATTTTTCAGCATCTTCAAATAATATATAGCAAATCACAACTCAAGGCAGAAAAACTATTGAGGAAACAGAAGCTATTTATGGGAATTAGAGGCAAAAGGTGTAAAGGGGAGAGGAGGGAAGTTTGAGGGAAATATCCCCATTTATTGCTTGTTCGGTTAACACTTACAAAAACATTTAAGAAGTTTTCTGCAGTAGAACTCAGTGTGAAAACTGTTTTGTCTCTGAATCATTTTTATTGTCTATTTCCAGTGTTTATGGTTGTTACCTCTGCATTCATGGGCAACTATTTCTTTGTCCTAAGATAACCATACAAACAGACTGGACTACAACCTACACTTTTTTATTTTTCTTTTTTTCTTCTTCTTCTACAAGCATTAAATTATTTGCTTGCATTTCCTTCATGGATGGCCTTTACTGGACTTTTTACTTCAGACTTGCACACTTCTGTTAAACATTTACCTTTCACACACAATTTAACTGTATAGTTTTTCCCTTTGGCGTAATTTAACGTCTTTTGAATTCTTCTAGCTGAGAATTCAGTCATTTACTTTCTTGTGATTTAGAAGAGAGGAAATTAAATACATATATATTTTACAAACAGAAATAAATACCCTCCTTAGGCACTATTTCAGGTTGTGATGTGAAGTGTGTTAGTGTGTTTGTGAGCAGATGCACTGAATGATACCAACACTTTCAGTCCTATTTATAGAGATTATCCAGAAGCTGAAGAGACAGATCTGTAATCCACCCCCAGCAGCCTGTTAGTGTTCAAGTTTTAATCATTCAAAGAGCGCAAAGTCATGATAGAATAGTAAACAAATGGTTAGAAAGCAGCAGTAGCAGTCACTTCTTGTCTGTTTTGACATAAGAAAAAAAAAAAAGTGACTAACCTTCCTATTATCAGCCTTGTTATAAAAAGTTTTTCTTAGTAACTGCTACCCCTGTTCTGTTAAACTAGATTTGCTTGAAACTGGACAGAAAAACTCTGTGGGGTATGATCACATTCCTTACAATCACCGAGCAGATGACATTCGTTTAGAAATATCCTAGCAATACAAAGCCAGTAGTAGAGTTTTTCCCCAATCTTATTATTGCAAAACTCTTTTCTCTTAATAACCCCTGTATTTTGGTGTTACAAGACTTATATTTTGCATTCAGGACTGACCTGCACCAAGATCAAAATCCTGCTGTTAGAAATGTCTTATTAATAGTTGATTTGTCAGAGGTAGCCTTTTTGAATAGGTGAAGAGAAAGGAGAGGAAACATTGCTTAGTGGTGATCACTATTTCAGGACTGCACTTCTAATTCTAGCACTGACTCACTACAGCCTTGGAAAGTTACAGTGCTTTTGTTCTAGCAAATACTAAGTAAAGAAAGGAGCCATTCTATTCAAATAGCAAACATCCATTTTATTGTAATGCTGCCTGGAGTTCATTTACAGGAAAAATCCAATGCTTTTGTTCTTTCTCTCTATGCAGCTAATAATTTTTGCAAGAAAGTATTTCCAGTTTCTAGTTCAGCATCTTCCAGTACTACTTTCCTTATTTGCAATTATCAAAATATCAAAGCTACCCAAATATCTAGAATTACTTACACTGGTTTCTGAAAAGAGATCAACTCAATTACATGTGCAGAGTAAAAGGAATGTTTTCTCCAGTGGAGGAGGACATAAAAAAAAAAAGCCAACAGCTGTTCCTTCTCCCACAACTTCAGTAGGCTATTGTGCGATAGCAAAATGAATCAGACTAACACAGAAATCTTACAATGTATTAGAGAAAACTAATGCGTTAATGATCTTTTTTACTAGAAACCCCAACTGTTGCTATCATAGGTGTTACATGCCATACTTTTCTCTCCACCTACATTTTCTTTTATTTTATTTTATTTATTTTATGTTAACATATATCCATACCATCCCCTGTCTATTTAAAGTGTTCCTGAGGACTTCTAAGAACATGACCAAACTATTCCAGCTGTATCAAAGTGACTAGACACTGATTAGAGTTCAGTACCCGCAAGTCCCTTGTAAGTCAGTGAAGCTGCTGGACTTACTGTTTGTGACCTTGCATTCAAATGTCTGAATACAGAATTGGAAGCTTTCTTGTAGGTATTTGAGTTTGGAAAAAGCAAGCGTGTCCCTGAAGAATGCCTGGCCTGTGGGGAATATCTAAGTGTGTCACGTTAGTGATAGGACCAGAGAGAGCAGCATAGAGCTGCAGCAGGGGAGGGTCAGGTTAGATGTTAGAAGTTTCTTCACCAGATGGGTGGTTGGGCACTGGCACGGGCTCCCAGGGCACTGACCCTGCCGGAGTTGAAGAGGCGTTTGGACAATGCTCTCAGACTATGGTTTGATTTTTAGATAGCCTTTGTGGAGCCAGGAGTTGGACTTGATGGTCCTGTATGACCCTTCCAACTCAGTATATTCTTTGATTTGATGATTACCTCAAAGCGTTTGGGTCTCTGGGAGAGGATCTAACAAAAAAAGGACTGCCACATTCCAACGAGGATTGTACAGCTTTGCTAACCTGTGTTTGAGCATTCTCTGGCTTTGCTTTGAAACTAGTGCTGCAATTAAAATTTGTGTGTAACCGTTGTTGGGAATATGTCTGGGGCCTGTCTTGAGTTTTAGCTGAACTTCATTAACAATTGTGATAAGCTTAATGCAAACTGCATTTTTTTTCTGGTATCTGTAGAATGCAACAGTGATTTTTAGACTGCCACTGATCGATACTGTTTTTTATTTTCATGTGCATGTAAAATGTTAGGCAGGGTGAAACTATATAGCTAAATATGAGTAAAAACAAAGTAGATAAATGGATTGAAAGGAAAATGTTGTGTATCATCTGTGTATATATAAAATCTTGTTCAAAAGAGACTTGTTAGAACTGAACAAGTCTGAGCGAGAATTAATGGCCCACACCTGGGAATAAGAGGTGAATTCTCAAGTATCCAGGTTTAGTAACTGCCACACCTGTCCTGTATTCCCAAAAGCATAAATGAGGCCTGCAAGGATTTAGATAGCTTAGCTTCTGAATGCACAGTGCTGTGGCTCTTTTCCAAGACATCATCAGTCACTGCATGAAAATCCCCACCCATAATTACTAGGGCATTATTTGTCACGGGGTATACTCTAATGAAGAACTTCACCTTATTCATATGATATCAAGAAGAATAAATAGTTTGAGGGATGAATTTTACCCTGACTTTGAAAGGGTTCTTCACAACAGAACCCTAGAGTACCCTTCCAGAGAAGCACTGGAATTGGAAAGGCATAAGTGTTTCATTTTCAGTCCCATGGTATTGGGAGAACAAGGAGCCAAACTTCTTTTTTATCAATGTATTTATTATTCCCTGCAACCTATATATGGTCTCTGAAATACCATAAAAAGCACAATGAACAGCTATGTGAAAAAAGAAGCCAAGAGCTCGTCACCTTGGGGGGGAGGGAGGGGGTATGGTCCACCTGATTGTTTACCCTGTGTCACTTCTCTTCATACAAAGGAACAGAAAATTAGTTATTTATGCCTGGATTATACAAAATATGCAGGAGGGACATTTGAGAAAGTGTACTGGCAATTACAGAATGTCTGTCATTGAGCTGCTGCTAATAATATCTAGGATAATTTTGTGCTAGATAATCAGTGATGGTAGTATTTTTGTCAGGCAGGTACAGTGTCTCTCTTCTCCCCAAGAGAAAGAGAAGGAAGTACTCAGTGCCATCATCCTTCCAGAACGCCGATCATCCCAGTTTGGTGAGTTAACTGGCAGAAAGGCCTTTTCTTTTCAATCCTGAAATGGAAGCAAGATTAACAGAAACAGTGGGGCACAGCTCTCTGCTCTTTGGCTCTGCATACTCTCTTAACATATTAGAGACTCCCAGAGGAACAAAGCAATTACATTTACACATGCAGGCACCTGAATATCTCTGTCACAGCGAATTTACCAGATACAATCTAGCATTAGGTTTCTATTGAATATAAACGCTGCAGCCAAATTTGTGGGGGGAAAAAAAAAAAAAAAAAGCACAACAAACAGTTTGGTAACATGTCCCAGGACAACAGTGTCACTGGAGAAGGGCTCATCTGATTTTCTCTCCTCTTGACAGTAAATAGATCAGATTTCCCTCTGATAGGCAGCAAAAGCTTTATGTCCCTTCATCTCTAGTCTGCACATTGAGGTCATGTTTCTGTAGCTCACCCTTCTCAAAAAAAAAATCAGCAAATCTCTGTGTAGGGAACTGTCCTTGATTGGATTTGTTGTGCCATTGTGCAAGGTTCTCCTGCCCATTTTTTATGGTTTGGAGTTTTTTTGGTCAGAAGATTATTAGGAATTTTGCCTGAGGAAAGAATTCAGGATCAGCAATATTACAATAAAGTTGATGTTGCTGACTCATAGGGGAAGAGCCTGTCTGTGAAAATACGGAAACAAAAAAGAGTAATGTGCAAAGGAAAGTTGATGGAGGCACAGAACACTTCAAAACACTATGGATCGTGTGGTACGGATTCTCGGTGCACATGCACTGGCAGTCAATATAAATGCCAATAGTCACTTGGCAGAAACTGAGACTTACTCTCCTAAAGCGTCCCTGAAGACTTTCTCCTCATACCCAGTATTTGCTGAACATACACATACATTGCAAAGAGGACTTTACCAAGGTGTACACAATCCTAGAAACCTTCAATGCTCCGCAGTTGAGTGTGGTAACAGTTACAATCATTTGTGCAGGTCTTTGAGGCTCTCCTTCAGGGAGTACAGGTATTGCTTTGAAGTCACCTACAGTTCCAGTGGAAATGTGGTTTGGCAGTTGGAGAAAAGGACTTTGCTTACCAGGAAAAGAAATTACTGGAGGTGCATTGTTTATGTGTACTTTTACCTCATCATCTTTTTCTTCCTTTCTAAAGCCCTTTGACATTAAGGGACCCTGCAGGTGGGACAAAATTGAGGCTTGTAAAGCGTGTGCTGGTGTTTTCCTTCCTGTAAAAAAAAATAAAAAATAAATATAAAATAAAAAAGACAGGATGAGTGCACACAGGTGTATGTGTATGTGTACTCCTGGCAGCAATATGTGCATGGGCAACCAGTCCCAGAGAACTCCAGCTGTAAGCGACTGCCTTACTTCTAACAAGCTGATGTGGGATGTTGTGCTGTGCTGATGCCATAAATAACTGGAAAGCCTTGGGTACAAATGCCAATGCCTTGAGCACAAGAAGTTTATAACAAAACATTTCAGTTACATAAACACCATCCTAATGTGGGGACACTTATTAAACCATACTCTATAGCATCAACAGAGAACACTGCAGCATATTCCAAAGCCATCCATGTATCTTTGGATTTTGTCATGTGAAGGGACACGAGTTGTGGCTGTAAGTTTAATGGGAGTTCACAGGTAGCTCTGGTACTTCACGCTATAGCAGCGCTGCTAGCTGAGCTATGGGAAAGCTGAAGAGCATGCGTGCTTTTACTTAGTATTTGGGTGCTTTTAAATAGATTTCTAGAAAGATTTTCAGCTAGCTTAGAATTTGATACATGCCATGTATTCTGCTAATGCGTCACCAGATGTATTTTTTAGCCTTAACCAAAACATGTAGACCTGAGGACTCGCAAGTTTTCCAGTCCTGCAAGGGAGGCTGACTGAATAGCTCTGACCTACTGAGACAAATAGGCCAAGGGGCAGTGGGGCAAAGTGTGGCGTCCTGAATATTGAGTTTTCAGTTGATGTGTCAGGAGCTCTGAGCTCTGCCTCAAGGATTACCCACGGTTTGCACAGTTAGCCTTTTCCAATAAAAGAGACATATATTTGTTTTCCGTAAAGGCATAATTTTTTGTGTATGCAGTGGACTCAGCAGCTGAGCTTGCACAGCAATGTGCAGGGAGACCTATGGTGCTTTCCACTTCCATAAAAAAGAAGGAAAGAGGCCTTTAACTTTTCTCAGTGGCATGCTGAGCTGGGCAACCAATGTTTCTTTCAGTTAATTAATAAAGGAGAAAAGTCATTCCCGTGTGGTGAGGGATCTAGAGACACTACTGAAGATGCAAATGATCTCTTGATGGCTTAAGTTAAATGTAAATAATTCATAAGCCCTGCACTTAGTTATATAAATATTTGCATCTGCTAAACCTTTCTAAAGGTCCCAGAACATTCATGGTATTATGGGATAGCTGTTTCAATTTTGTGGACAATACTGACCCACTACCAACTGTACTGTCTTACCCAACCTAAATACTAGCTGTGTCGGCTACAGTAACTGTCAGAATTGTTTCTCTAACAGAGAGCTACAGGTTTCTGTGCTGAATTAGACTTTTCTGTCCTCCTTTTTTGGCTGCTGAGTGTAAAACAGCAGATAACAAGTATGGATCCAATCCTACACTGCATTTTACATGCATCAGCCTTCTCATGATATGAGTTCTGTGGCATGCAGATTTTCAAATCACCATCTTCTTTTTAAAATCATGTATTTTATTAAAATAAAATCCAGTACTATAGCACTGAACACTAGAACGTTTCATAATTCTTTTTAGAACCATAAAATTCCTATTATTAAAGATCTGAAGTGTTTGCCGGCTTTTAAAAAATAAGAGTTATTTTTCTAACATTAACTTTGACTTTTCTGTGTCAAATATTATGTCATGTTTACCACATTTATGTCACGGATATCAGCAGTTTGCACTGCTCACTTTCCCTGTTAATAGAATGTTGGATTTTTTTGTGTGTTATGAGGGAGGAGCTGATTGGATAGCTGGATCCTTTTTTACTTAAACACAAGAAGTTTGCAAGGGCTTTTTGCTTTGCGACTAGGAACCTCTCAGCCTCAGCCCTGGGCTTTTGCTGAATGATTAGCTTTGACTTAGTTCCACTATTAACTGTGTGAACCAGTTGTACATGACATTGTTGATACTCCGAGTTGAGGGGCAGTGACTTTTCAGCATGGCTTTATGAGCATTTAGATATGAAAACTTCTTGCAAATAGACCAGCACTGTCATTGGATTTTACTTTCTGAAATGTTTTTGCAAACAAAAAAACATTTTTATGCTTCTGTAAAATGAATGAAAAATATGATGGTGTCCATCAGAAGAAGTCCTCTGTTTTTATTTGTAAGAATTCTGATAATATTTATTTAAAGCACTCAGTAGCTCTACTGTCAGCCAACTTTAAAAACTAAGCATAAGGAATGATTTGTTCCAAGCGTCATACTCTGAGGTATATACCCTGACTTTATTTTCTAGATTTTTATGGGACTGTGATCTACTCAGGAAAAATCTACTGATCATTAAACTGACCTGGTCTGTGATTCCCCTTTATTGCACATAAGATAAAGACTTGTTTTATGTCTCACATCACCTGCCCCTGGTTACATGAGAGAGCCTCTGCTGCCCCATCAGTGTGCTACATGGGCAGTCTTGAGGTGAAATCACACTGTTACAGTGTCAGCATGCTGCAGACGGGAACTTCAGTGCTGTATTTCAGCTTGTAAGTGTAAAATGCCTCTTAAGTCTTCGTCTTTGTGCAGCGGTTATTCTTAGGAGAGCCACGGAAATTCTGATGCCAGAAGTATCTCTATTATTAGCTTGGAACTGATAACAAAACCAATAATTTTCAAACTGAGATTGCCTCTGACTTGCTTCCTTCCTCCATGCGTCTGTTGTTTCTCATGTGCAGGCTGCTTCTTTGATCATGGTTAGGATTCATTTGTGATGTCACTGGGTAACTCTAAGAACTTTGCAAAGCTTCCTTGTGACTCCCTTCCGTCTCGGTGCCTTTGACATTTTTCATTTAGTAGGCCAACTCCTGCTTAGATTACTCATGCCAGTAATCCCTGGGCTGGCAGTGGTATAATTAGGGAAAACGGAGTTTGGCCCAACAGAGAGGTCAAACTTTCAGATACTGCTCAACATCTACACTGAGCAGTGAAACTGTTTTCTGTTAGTACCCAGTCAATATTTTTTAAAACCTGAAATTTCAAAACTCTAGTCAAATGTGGCCCCAAAACTTTCTGCCACTGAAGACAATTGCTTTGTGATATTCATACCACAAGGGTTGTACCAAAGGTGCATAGTTCTTATATTTCCATGTTTTAGTCATTAATTCCATAGATATTTAGAGCATTGAATGTTTCCAGGCTGAGAATCGAAAGCTAAGAGCTGGGTAGTGAGGGCTATCCCATTGTCTGATTTGTGAGTCACACAGTAACTTAAGCATAAGAGAAACATAAAAAGCCCATCGGATCCTTGAGTTCTCTGAGAAGCCTCATGCCCTTCTCATACAGCTGAAGTCTGCCACAGTTAGCAATGTGTTCAAGGACAGCAGGAGGCTTTCATAGCCATACTACACTACAGAATGTAACTTTTTGCCACATTTTCACTCCAATTTAAAGCCTTGTCAGTCTCACCTAAAGAGGAGTAAAGTTGATTTAGAGATAAAGTTGATTTAGAGACAACATGGACAAATTAGTCCATGTCAGGGACTCAGTTTTGTGACAGAATGTGTCTCATGCTAAAGTACCTAATTAAGGAACAGAGTGACTTTATTTTTATAAGCTGGTCTTCCTCTTCTTTTCCTGTCCCAGTGCTCTCACTTTTCATATCTTGTTCTTCTGATTGTAAATTCTTTGTGTAGCAAAGAGTCTCTTGCTATACTTATGGAAAGTGCCTAAACTATTTTGGTATTTCCATAATTCTGAAATGTTAGTTTTTGCAGATACCCTTAGAATAATGTCCACAGCTCAGACGAGAACTACTTAGAAAAAGTGGTAAAGCCAGAGCCATGCTGTACCATTGTCTTTTTGAAAGTCCTTTGAGGCCAGCAAAAAGTGGCACCTAGGTTAGTGGCAAGGTTCGTCATTACCTAAGTGGCCTTCTCAAAATGTATTAGTCCATCGTTTCAGATGTACCTTCTGAAAACTAGATGATTTGTGGCTGACTTTACACGGTGTCTGTACACATTGCCAAGGTTATGCTTACCCTAATAAACTGCCTTTTTCATTAAAATAACAGGTGTGAATCATGTTACAGGATGACTGAATGTTTTCGAAGGATTGGTGCGGTCAGAACACAGGTGTAATAGACAAATGGATGTTTTCCTCCTGTGATTCTGTTACATTGCAGGGTTCTTTTAGGTGTACAACACTTGCCAATAGATGTGTTCAGCCTTGCACTTTAGAGTTGCAAGTGAGTATTTTAGGAGCAGCTGATAATCATAACACACTTTGGGTATCAGAGTGAAGTACTCATACAAGAGAGGGGCTCTTTATGTAACTGGTAAGATTTTGTTAAATAGTGATGCTAACCCAGGTGTACCATCCAGCTGGCGTTTCGCATGACAAGACTATCAAGACACTCTCTGTGTTATTTCAGAATCTGTTTTTTTTTAGGTGTGGTTCAGAACATTCAGATTTGTGAGCCTAAGTTCCCTACAGAGCTCATGTAGACACTTGGATGCCATCTAAATTAAATGCCTGAAGTTGGTGTCACACGTGTTCAAACAGACAAAAGAAGCTATGGTCCAGTTTGCTAGATTTACCAAGAGACAAAATCTCCTTTCTTGGATTATGTCTTGGATGACGCTGTGAGAAGTAGCTAGCCATCTACTAAGAGTTAAAATCTCCAGAGAGACTTTTGAGAACATTCTGCCCCTAGAAGTGGAGTTGGGAACTGAGTTCAGAGTATGGTGCTAACTGTCCTATTACTGTTCTGCTGCTTAATTTGTCTGTTAGCTGAGGTTTGTGCCGGTTCCCACTCAGATCAATGAGCCTGCAATTCAGCAGAGTAGGAGTAAGCTCTAGAGGAGGAGTAACAACACTTTTCCACCTCCCAGGTAGATGTAACTATGAATGAATAAAGGATTGTGAGCTATTTGTGGTGATAGAAACCACTGAAGTTTGTAAGGTAGACAGAGGATTGAAAAGTGATTCAAGAAGGAAAGTCTTTGTTTAGTCTGAAGTAAAAGTCTAGAGAGAGAATGTATGATTTGTGGATAGGCCAAATACTGAGCAATGAAAGTATTCAGAATGTTCCGGGCACCATGAATGCGGTCACTAAAGTACAATCCTAACTACAGAAGAGGAACTATCTATTTAATGGCTCATTAACTATGTAAAACTTGTGAATGGGTAAACTGCTTACAGTTTCACACCCTGGTTGTATGTGATTACAGGTGACAAGTAGGAAAGATTGGATTATGAGTCCCGTGTGAATGGATGCAAGCCAGTATTCAGGCAGATTATGGAAGTGGAAAGGTGCTCTCAGTCAGTAGCATGGTAATTGCAAAGGTACCGAGCTCTCAGAGAGGAGTCAGCAGTTAGTTGAGCACAAGGACAGCAAGGGTTGAGGACACGGTCACAGAGACCGTGAAGACAAGGGGAATGGTATGAAAATGGAACAGGAAGATAGTATGGATTTGATTTCACTCACCTTGGAGTTGTAAATACTGTTTCTGCAAAGGAGAAAAGCTGTAATGATAAGTAATTAAATCATCTGTCATTAGACCAAACTGTGCACATCAAAAATGGTGATCAGTCACCAGCTGCCTTTCCCAGCTCTGAAGGGAAGGTCCTGGCTGACTTGTCATACCATGCTGCGTACTGATCTACCAGCCTCCAAGGCTTTGGCACATGTAGCCTTTTCTTTTGAAAATTGTCATGTGTGGCAGTTTTTGCATGTACTGTATCATGTTTTCCCTCCCTGGGGCAGAAAACACAGGAGAGGGGAGAAGTCTGTGTTTCATTGCACCAGAAGAAATAAGACGGTACATTGCCAGCTCCTTATTCACATATAAAACTTGTGCTGCTTCCCTGCGTACTCCCCTGGTGCACCCATGGCTCTGTCCCCAGTTGAGGCTAACATCCCCTCGTCACTCCCAGGACACCGTACTGCCCTTTCTGCTCCATAATGCACTCCCCATCCCTAGCCAGATCTGTCTCCTTTCCCCTCACCCCTTCTGCAGGTAGGAAAGCGGAGGGGTCGGGCTGTGCTGGCACTCATGCCTGAGGAGTTTTGCATGCAGACAGGACATTCTGGAGCTTTGTCAACAGCACTGAGACGCTCTAGTTTAACAAGGTAGTAAAATAAACTTGTAATGGCACTTTGATTCTTCACTGGGCTGCTACGTGCCAGGTTCCGTACCCCCAGACTGGCGGATCAGACCACAGAGCGCTGCTGTGCTGCCCGTGCGGCCAGCCGGGATCCTGGAGCAAGGCAACCCCTGGGACCAACGGCCTGTGAACAGCACAGGAGCTGAGTTCAGCCGACAGGAAGAGTCCAGCTCTCTGCTGCGATTAAAAACTGTTACAAAATTCACCTCAAAATTCAGCAGGGGTATTTACATTCCCCCATGACTGTGATTTTCTTTTGTTTCCATCCTTACTAGCAGAAGCCAGTTGAGCTGACTTTGTATAAATGACTTTCGGTGTTGTTTAGGGTTTTGGAGCATTTTCCAGTCCTTCCCTGGTGAGATCTGCTTTGAGATGGAAGAATAGCACCCTCAAGAGTTGACAGCCGTGCTGCTTCAGCGATACATAGCATGCAACAGACGTCCTTCCCCTTTTAGTTAAATTAACTCACTGACACACGCAGCTGAAGCAATGAGACAGAAAATTTTCTCTCGCCATTACATTTGAAATATTCGGTGTCGGTCACCACTGATAGGACTGAGGAAATATGCTTTTGTGCTTGTCTGAGAGATGACCAGCTTCTAAACATTTTATTTGCCTTCAGAAAAGGAGAGACAAAAAGAATAAGAATTGTCTTATTTATCGAAATCTGGGAAATTCATTTTATACCATATTAAAACATTTTGAACAGGAATTAATGTCTTTGTGTAAAAAGAGATTATTTAAAAGTTCTTAACTTAGATAAAAGGGGTCTAATGTAAAAAGTACTGAGCAAACCAGTCCTTAAATTGTGGGGACTTGTTCGTTAATTACAGTAATTAGGAATGGAATCTGATCCTAAACTTTCTGATTTACTTTGAATTTCTTTTAATATGTGGTTAGGCCTGAAATTCAGAATGATTATAAAATGTGAGAGCTTTTTAAGAATACAGAGGCGTAGGTATTGTTATTAAATGGCAAACTTAGTTACACGCTTCTGCTGTTTCACGCAGCGCTGACCTTTTATTTTAAATGTGCCTGGCCTATTCCTGCAGAGTCCGCTGAGGCCTCCAGAAAGCCGGGAGTATGAGCTAGTCACCACTGCTGCTCCCAGCGACATTCCTCCCAGTAGGCAAAAAGTCAAGCTGGGGATTTGTCCCTTTTCTGTGAAGGGGTTTACTGGGGTAGCGCCCACAGAATTCAGCCAGCCCCATGCAGCTGGGGACGTGTCACTCTCCACGCTGAAGCGTCCAAAACTTGTTTCTGTCACAGACTTGAGGCTTTTCCTCTGTATCGTGACTTTGCTCAGAGTTCTTACACGTGTTTTGCTTGTTCAGACAGCGGCCTTTCTAGCCACTCTTACGTTTTGAAATATAATTTCAGGAGATACTCACCATATATATAAAACGAATTTAGGATTTTAATTGTTTTCTATTGTTACTGAAAGGTAGTTTCTGTGGTCAGAAAGCCAGCTGGCTGCTGGCTTCCTTCTTCTGCTCATGGAACAGAGGTTCACATGTACTGTGTGATACAAAGAATGGCTTCTTGGTACATTGTAGTATTGTTTCCTGAATAATATTTTGTCAATTACTGTTAGTTGCAAGGAATCTGTCAAACCCTTTCTGAGCAAGCAACTTGCTGTCACAAGTTTCTGGTTTATTAGGACGCCCAGGACTAAGAAATACAGCATTTTTTCGCCAGCCACCACTACATTTGAATGCTTCTCAGCAGATATTCCTCTTAGCAGTTGCCTGCACCTGCTCCAGCAGCCTTGACATGTCCTTTCTCTGTGCCCGTTTCCAGGTGACCCGGACCACCAGAGCTAAGTGCCGAGGGCTTCCCGACGCCAGCAGGTAGGCGAGGGAGCCCCGAAACGCCTCGGCTGCGGGCTGCGGGACGGCGACGTGTGGAAATCCCGGGCATCCTCACCCCTGCCGAGCTGAGGCTGCACTCCCGGCTCCTCGGAAGGCTGCGCCCAGGAGCAGGTAGGTCCGTGCGGCCCCGGAGGGAGGGTGGGCGGCCGGGACCCGCGGGGCGCCGCAGCCCGCTGGAGCATCGCCTGCTCCCGGGCCACCTGGCTGCTGCCGCCCCGGCTTTATCCCGGGTAAGCGCCGGGAGCCGTGCCGCGCTGCGGGCAGGCTGCAGGGACACGGAGCCGCTCCGTTCGCGCTGCGGGACCGGGAGCGCGGCACAGCCACGCGTCCACCCCGCGTCGTGCCAGCCTGCGGGCAGGGGCGGCCGCCGGAGCGGCCCCGGCGGCCCGGGCCGAGCCGAGCCGAGCCGGGCAGCCCCCGCCGCCCCCCGCCCCTGCGCGCTCCCCGGCCGGGTCCTAGCGCCGCTCGGGGCCGGGCTCCGCGGGTCCCCGCTTCTGCGGGGCCGAGCCGGGCCAGCCGCGCTCCGCAGGTGTGGCGGGATGTGGCGCTCCGGGCACAAAGCCCCTCGGCTGGAAAAACGCCTTCGGTCCTAAGGCAAACCCGGCGGGGCTCCCGCCGTCTCCCCCCGTCTGACCAAATATTTGCGAGAGCTGGCGGGCGGTGCTGAACTTTGAGACTTTCTCCGCGGCGCCGCCGGTGGGAGGGCGCCGACCGGCCTCGGGAACGCAGGGGGCGACGGCCCCGCTCCCGGCACCTCCCCGGGGGGCTTCGGGCAGCTCGGGGACCCCCTCGAGGGCGCAGCCCAGCGCCGGGAGCCCGCCGAGCTCGGGGCGGCTGCCGGGGGCGGGCGGGCGGCTGTGCCCGGCCGGGGCGCTAAGACCCGGCTGCGCGGTGGTCAAAGGTTCCCGGCAGGAGGTGGACACTAGAGGGCGATCCCCGGCCCTGCTGCGGGGGTGTATATATACGGCTCGCAGGACGCGGGCAAGGCACTAGCAACAGGGCAGGCAGGCAGCGAGCGGGGCTCGGCCGGGCTGGGGCGGGGGACGGGCTCCGGGCGCGCCGAGCCGCGCCGAGCCGAGTCGTGCCGAGCCGAGCCGAGCCGTGCCGTGCCGTGCCGTGCCGTGCCGCTCGCCGCCGGGGGACCGCGGGGTGCCGCGGGCTTGGCAGAGCCTCCGCCGCCGCCGCCGCCGCCCCGTCCGAAACCTGGATTGCAGGAGCCCTTCACCATGCCCGGCAGACTGTAGGTGCTTCATGGAGCAAGCCAACTTCTACGAGGTCGATTCCCGGCCCCCGATGAGCAGCGGCCAACACCACCAGCTCCAGACTCCCCTGCCCGGCAGCGCCTACAGCTACAGAGAGGCTCCCTCGGCGGCGGCACCTGCTGCGGGCGGCGCGGAGCTCGGCGACATCTGCGAGAACGAGAACTCCATCGACATCAGCGCCTACATCGACCCCGCCGCCTTCAACGACGAGTTCCTGGCCGACCTCTTCCAGCACAGCAAGCAGCAGGAGAAAGCCAAGGCCATCCTGGCCGGGGATTTCGACTTCCACAGCATGCATGGGGCCGGCGCCGCCGCCTCGGCGCCGGGGCACCAGCAGCAGCACCACCAGCAGCCGCTCTTCGGCTGCATGGCCGGCTACATGGACGGCAAGCTGGACCCGCTCTACGAGCGCATCGCCGCGCCGGGCTTGCGGCCGCTGGTGATCAAGCAGGAGCCCCGCGAGGAGGAGGAGGTCAAGTCGGCGGCCCTGTCGGCCCTCTACCCCCACCACGCCGCGCAGCAGCACCCCTCCCACCTGCAGTACCAGATCGCCCACTGCGCCCAGACCACCATGCACCTCCAGCCCGGGCACCCCACGCCGCCCCCCACGCCCGTGCCCAGCCCGCACCACCCGCACCACCCGCACCCCCCGGGCGGCCTGCCCGCCGCCGGCGCGCTCAAGATGATGCCCGCGGACCACCGGAGCAAATCGAAAAAGACAGTGGACAAGAACAGCAACGAGTACCGGGTGCGCCGGGAGCGCAACAACATCGCGGTGCGCAAGAGCCGGGACAAGGCCAAGCAGCGCAACGTGGAGACGCAGCAGAAGGTGCTGGAGCTCACCACCGACAACGAGCGGCTGCGGAAGCGGGTGGAGCAGCTCACCCGGGAGCTGGAGACTCTGCGGGGCATCTTCAGGCAGCTGCCCGAGAGCTCCCTGGTGAAGGCCATGGGCAGCTGCGCCTAGCGCCGGGACTGCGGGGCGCCGCCGGGCTGCCACGCTCACCTACATATACATATATATATATTATATATACTGGAGCGCAGCGATCTCAGATTGTTGGGGGGGGGGGTTGTTTTGTTTTTTTGTTTGTTTGTTTTTTTGGTGGTTTTTTTGGTTCGGTTCTTTTTTTTTTTTTTTTTTTTTTTAACAATTAACGACCAATAAAAGAAGCCAGGCAGCTGTAGTATTAAAAAGGTTTGTGCCTTAGGGATGACACACGAATAAGCTGAAAACATGGTGGGTTTTATAAGGAGAAAGGCGAGGGGAAGGAAAAAATAAAAAGCCCACGTGTCTACACAGGGTAAATAACAATAATAATAATAATAGTAATAAAGCACATATAGCGACCCAGATGTGCCTTAAAAGCTGGCTGCAGGAGTTCTGGGGCTTTCTGTGCCCCAGCCTGGCAGGGTGCAAGGAAGCAGGGTGAGGGCCGGAGAGGCCGGCGCTGAGGAGCAGGCAGCGCGGAGCGCAGGCAGCGGGGCCTGATGCCTCTTGGAGCAGCGGAGGGCAGCTGGGGGGCCCCAGCCTGGCCCCAGTGCCTCCATGGGACCGACGGACACAGCCTGGACTGCCGGAGCAGCAGCTTGTGAGGGAGCAAGGTGAGCTCCCCGTCTCAAAAGGAAGAGCGGCAGCGTCTTGTACTGTATGTCACGACATGGCGAAGCACAAGTGAATAAATACCTATCGATGCGGGTATTTACTATGAACTCTCAGTGTATTTTGCTTTATTCCAGGACATTCAGCTCCTCTCCCAGTCTCTGTCTGTCCAAGCTGTGCCTCATGTAATGTGAAAGCCTTTCCGTGTATACTAGCTACACTTTATTTTTATTGCATTACTTAGATCTTTGCCGTCACACGACTTTCTTATCTGGTGACAGAGACTATGCCCTTGTGCTGCAACGTTATTTTATTATTTGTGTGGGTGGGTGAGTGCGAGTGTGCGCTGCGCTGCCTCCAGCGCGGCCCCGGGCCGGCCGCTGCCTCCCCGCCGCAGCACCTTTGGACTCCGGAGCTTCTCCCCGGCAGAGAGCGGAAAAAAAAATCCAACACACAAACCAACCAACCCAAACAAACCCCCTTCGCCGGAGCGCTCGTAGCTGGAGCCGGGCAGCAAGTCGGCCCGGGGCCGGGGCAGCGGGAGGGCAGCGCCGGGGGCGTGCGTGTGCGGGGGGCGTGTGCGCCGCGGGTGAGTGCCCAGCGGTGGGGCTGGGGGTGTGTGGGGGGAGGGAGGGCCGCATATCAAGTTTGTCCGAAGTCCTGGTTACACTCATAAATAAACAGCATATATTCGACCATAACCGCCCGCCTCTCCGTGTGGTGCCGCTTCTTCCCCGCTGGCTCCGCCAGCCGCCGGCTGTCCTGCCCCGAGCCGCCGACACGCGGCCGCCTCTCGGGCCGGGCAGCTCCCCGCACGCCGCCGCTCGGTGCCGCGGAGCCGGCCGCCTCGCTCGCTCCCTTCCCCTCCCCTCCCCCGAGCAGTTTCGCCCCGGCCGGCCCGGGCCCACAGACACCGCTCCGGGGCTCCCGGCCGGGGCGCACGGGCGGGCGGCACCGCCGCGGGTCCCCGCCCCGCTCCGCCTCGCCGGGACCGGGGCCGGGCCGTGAGGGGAGGCGGCGCGAGGCCCGGCGGCGATAGGGCGCGAGGGCCCCGCCCCGGCGGCTGCCAGCGGGACCGTGCCAGGCACGGTGTCGGGGAGGGGGAGGCCGTGAGGAGGCGGGCGGGAGGTGAGGGAGAGGCGTGCTCGCCTTGTCGGGCACCGCGAGTCGGGGGCTTGTCCCGGCCGGGACGCCAAGCCAGGACTCCGGGGCACGAAGGGAAGGAGAAGGGGAAGAGGAAGGGGAAGGGGAAAGGGAAGGGGAAGAGAAGGCCCTGAGGAACACGCTGTGGCAGTCCGTGAGGATGGATCAGAGGCACGTGAATGCGGACCAGAATTAAGGATTTCACTTTCCAGTTAGGTTCAAACCTAGGGATTGATAGCGCGTCATTTTCCAAGGGGCGAATTAAGTTCTACTTGCACTGGGCAAAGCCAATGGTTTTTACTTGTGTTTCCTCCTTCCCCCAGCCCTGCAGAGCTGGGTTCCCGTCGCCAGTGATGCGCCTCCCTGAGTAATGCTGTCCAACGTGTAAAGTGGGGAAATGCTGTTATCATTTGAGCAAAGATTATTGCAGGGTATATGTGGGAGGGACTGTAATCTGGTGGTTAGAGCATGGGAATACAGTCCTGATCGTTTGAGTTATGTTCTGAACTGTGACTCACTGTGTGTGTGTGTGGTTTCAGCAAATCACTTACGGCCTCAGACAAAGCAGATTTTTCCATTAATTTAAATGAACTATAGATTAGGCAGGTCTTCAGCGGCAGAAGAATCAACCATGTTGTGATTCAAAATTAAGATCACCTATCTACCACATAGGTGTTTCAATAGTTATATAAACACAGCGTGCCACGGAATATTAGGAAGGGTAAATTATTGATAGCAGAAAAGCGTTTAGAGATGCTTGCCTTAAACACAGTGCCAGAGTGAGCGGCGTGCCCCAGTCCTAACCCAAACCGTGGGCTGAGCCCTGATGAAAGGCTCTCACAGCACGGTGCTCTCCGCAGCCTGGCCCTGTACTGGAAGTCCTTCCTGCTGCGGCTCTGCGTTTTTTCTTGCTCTCCAGCAAGAGGCTGAGCTATTGACAGTGCCCCAAGTCATTGCCCAGATGAGGAAGGTCTCACAGCAGCGTGTGAAGGGATGTTTGCCCTGCTACTGCAGATTACGCTGTCAGATTTCCTCCTCTGGGGGGAAATGGCAGGGGTCGGCAAATCTGGAGAGCAAAGGCTGAGCTGCACCCTGAAGAGCATTACAAGCATTATTCCACCAGCGTGGCGGGCAGTGCTCACTCTGGCAGCTTCTGCAGCATGCCAGCCATGAGGGCAGGCGGTCACCCTGCTGGCATGCATTGGCTCCAGCAGCAGTGTCCTGCCAGCCTGGGTGAGGGGACGCAGGTGTGGGCTGCTGTTAACTCGGGTCTGGTACCTGCCTCTGTCGTAAAGGTGACCTGACGAGTAACGCAAGAACATTTGTCAGAGCTGTTTCCTTGAATGGAGGAATGCTGTGTGTGACCCCATGCCTTGCCCTCATAGTGGCGTATGAACCGAACAGTTTCAGCAGCATTTGGGTGTGTGTTAGGGGCAATAGACAATGGAAAGGGTTTTTACGTGCTGTCTGCTCCAAATATCCCAGAACAGTTGGAAGGGATAGCTGGAGACGTCTGGGGATCGTCTTGACCGGAGGGTTAAGTGCAAACAGGCGTCAGGCCGTGCTGCTGTGGATGCGGTGGCAGCAGGGGCTGCCCTGCTGCAGGGTGCTGTACCGCAGCAGAGTGAGCCTGGCGTGGCTGCGGGCAGCGGCCGGCCTCGCATGCGGTCCTCCCGCTCACCTCCCTGCACACACATCCGTTGCAGTAGGACCAGTTATCCTCCCTTGGCCAAGGGCTTCAGCAGCTCTGGCGCTGGGTGGGTGTGCACTCCAAGGCAATTGTCTACACGGCCGTGGGGCAGCCTTTTGAAAGTTTCCCACCGAGCCTGATCCTATGTGCGGTGCTGCTGCAATGCTGCCAGCCCCTGCCTGTCTGGACACACAGTTCCATGGCGGCACTGCAGTCCTTCCTCCTCCACCCCGTGCCCTCGTCAGCCCCAGGCCTGAGGCTGGGGACACGGAGGGGGTGAGACGCGGGGGTGGGCAGCGATCACATGCTAGGAGGGCGCGGGAAGGAAGGGAGTAGTTGTCTGCTAGCAGTGTGTACAGAGTTGAGAGGTTGCTCATGATCATAACAAAGTCCTGCAGTCTGGAGTGGCTCAGGGTGGGGGAGGAACGTCAAGATTTCTCAGTGATTCCTTTTTTTCCTACTGCAGTGGGGGAATTACCCCAAAGGAGATTGTCTTCTCCACCTGTTTCAAGTTGTTAGAGGTTAGGAGACAGTTTCTGGAGTACTCCACAGCAATTCCCACACTGAAAAGGGGGCATTGGAAGAGCCTTGCTGTTAGGAGAAAGCAGGTGCTTCTCCATGCTATGTGCTGGCTGGGTTTGACCCAATTTGCTGGTGAAAACAATGACGAATGTCTAATTGAGTAAAGGGTGGAGGAACAGGCCCACTGCCCTCTCTTGGCATAATAAGTTAAGCCAAAAATAATGTTTTATACATCGACATCTGTGGTTCTGGCCTTCTCTTTCTTCCCCTGTAATGAAATCCTCATTTATACAAGTGAAATTGCGTACAAACAGCTTGCGTGGAAATATCCGTGTGTAAGTCACCTTATCTGAGGTACAGCATTTTAAAGGCAAGACAGCACTTAGTGGTAATAGATATACCACAAGAAACTTCAGAAGAATCAGAAAGTCTGTTCAGATAATTCCTTCCAGTCTGTATTATATTATTAATAATTTTTAAGGAAATACTAAGAGTCTCAGTGTAGACTATGGATCTGAAGAGAAAAAGTCAGACCTTATCCCAGAGAGTTTACGGTTTTGGTGGAAAATCAGCATTCATATATCCAGAGTAACCCAATTCGGCGTAGGTAGCCTGAAATAAAAATCAGCTGTTTGGAATACATATATACATATATATATATATATATATATATGTCAGTTCCATTATCAGGCTTCTCCTTGAGCTGGTGAAGGCAGCATGGTCACACTGCTGCCTGCCGGGTACTGTGCTGGGGACTTCCATAAACGCTCCCTCTGTGCAGGAGCAGTAGGCTGATGCTCCAAGGGGTGTGTGGCTGTAACTCCTTAACTGGAAGGGAATCCTCACAAAGGGAATCTGATTCATTTACTCTAAATATTTAAGTGCAATTTTCTTAGTTTAACATCCTATTCTACTGCAGTATTGCATCTTGCCTCCAGAATTAATAGTTAACCACTGAGAAAGACAGGTCTGGCAGAATGGAAATCAGGCATTATATTATCCCATGAGTCACGTACGTACAGAGAACCAAACAAGTGTCAGCCAATGGCTTTGAGCCCAAAATATGTCAAAGATGAGATGCGTATCTTCATTTATATTAAGGAGATAGAAAGCTTGTTGCTGTTCCCATTAAACAGGTTGGAGTCCTGCCACTGACTGCAGTGGGAACAGGATTGGGCCCATGCAGCAGGCGCTGGCTCCGGTTACCTGCACTGACTGTATTTTTTGTGCAGCAGGGGCAACTTACATTTTAGCAACTGTTCCCAGTCAACAGGAGATTCAAGACCTGCCCTAGTTTTAGACATTATTCCCTCCTTTACTGGATGAATCGGCTTGTCCTTTGAAATATGAGGATGCTTGGTAGGAAGCAATGGAAGCTTCTCTGGGTGCAGCTTCACCAGGAGTCAGGAGCAAGTGACTGAGGAGAGGGACTAGCACATCTCCTCTTCTGAGCAAGGTTTTTGTGATTTCTAATTATTTACATTAAAAAAAGAACCACAGTTAGGAATTAACTGTGCTTTAGGCATTCAAACCACTTTCCTTGGCAAAATCCCGTTGGAGTCAGGGAAGGTCTTGACCGAACAAATGCCTTGAAATGTTTCAGAACATTTTCGCATATGGCGGGACTTCTGTACCTCAGTTTTCTCACTCTGGATATTCCCTCCGCAGTGCCTAATGCATCTGGCTGCAGATCTGCCTCAAGAACCAAAGAACTCTCAGGCTACTAATGTGTATCGGATCCACCACGTGATTTGTACTAGTGTCCCTCAGGGAGAGGAGATAACACAACCAAATACCAGTAAATACGCCCCAACCGGTAACTGGGAGATCAGGGCTGACTGCCAAACCTGCTGTTGGTCACTGAGTATCACATATTCTAGCTTTCATCAGGTATGACCATACAGTCATCTCTGTCAGATATATGTCTTATTTTCGTTACGTTGTCGTTTATACTTTAGGTTTCTCTTTGGTGGAACAGAATTCAGTTTCGTGTGGGGATTGGTGGACTAGGAATGTATATTCATGAACTTAAAAAAAAATATTTTCACATTTTTATTGACGTGCCAGTTCAGTTAAAACACTGTTGACAGAGTCAGGCTAAAATGAGTATTTGTTGTTGACTCATAATGGTGAAAATTAGCATTTAGACTTCTCGTAAAATAGTATGAAATCTGAGTGCAAGTGCTGCTTGCTTCATTCCAGTCAGCAGCCCTCCCGTGTCGATTGGAACTCGGGCTAAATACCAAAAGAATGGGACTAGCAGTGTTTTCATACCAACATTTTCTTGACCTATCTTATTATTGGTTCCAGAATTGGCTTATTCCCATTGTAGCTGAAGGCAGGGGTAAAGGAGGGGTTGCTGTTCCGTGCAATAAAGCTAAGGTTTGATTCTCTAGTCTGCAGTTTTAAGAACAGCACTGTGTTATTTGGCTCACTGAGTGAAGAATGTATATAAAAAGTATTGGCAACATTTATTTTAAAAAGTCAATATATGATTACCACATGAAAGCATCAAGTTTTGATTGTAAGTGAACATGTAGGTAATGTAAATAAATAAAGCTCTAGGCATACTGTTTAATGTTTACATTGTGAGCAATAACATTTGCAAATATCCCATCAAGAATTCTAAGTTGATAAAACCAATTTAAAAGCAGCCTTTGCTAAGGCAAATTCCAAGTGGGTATTTCATGAGACCTGTAACAACACACAGGACATTACATAATAAGTAAAGAATGACGTTCAGATGTTGAGTTACCTCACGTAACTTATTTTGTAATGTGATGACCAAGTGGTGTTGGAAATCCGATTCTTTAGCTATCAGTAATACACCTGTAAATTTTTAAAGCTAATTTGTATATGGACGATTTCCTTAGAATTATAAACAGTGGCAGATGTCTCTTGACACTGCTGGTGTTTGTACTTTTGTTCAGTAGCTGGGTTCCTTTCTCAGCATTACGTCAGTGACCTGAATTATCCCTGCAAAAGCTCACGAGCAGCACTGGGAGAGTGCTCTTATATTCGTTGCAGCGCATGAAATGTGCTCTTTCTGTAGCCCTACAGGAGAAGACCTAAAATCATGAAAGTGTTTTAGGGCTCATATGAACAGTATGTATTTTGGCAGGAAAATGTGATATGGAGGGGAAGGTAGAGAAGAGAGAAGACAGGCAGCTGCTGTTGGGATGCAGAGCTGAGGACATTTGGAGTTTGCTTCTGCTGGTGACAAAAGTCACATCGTCTTTACCAGGACTGGGAGCAAATCTTTGAAGGAAGGCAGGTCTGAGGGGGAGCCAGCTGTCCGACTTCTGTAAGAGGACCCAGTGCTTGAAAAGGTACCCAGCTGAAGCCTGTGGTGTGTGTGCACTTGGTGATGGCAGGAAGGCAGTAGGCATGCTGAGGGCACTGTTTTTTTAGCTTTCATGCTATACAACATAATGTGTTTATTTAGAAAAGCATATTTTTTGCCCCAGTCAGAGTCATTTCCCATGAAAAGCAAAGTGCTCTTGCTGGAGGACTGCTGGGTTTTGTGAAATTTGAGAACGACAAGAAAAGTTACAGAAAAGTTTGAAATGTAGGGGAATCCTTCTCTGCATTTCTTCCATCACAAGGGTCCCACCCAGAATGGCAGTGCGATGGGAGAGTGGGGCAAGGGAACAACAGGTCATGGCCTGGGTATGTGCAAGTCCTGGGCACGCTTATGTGATGTACAACGTGAAATAGATCTCACTGGGGGAGGAAACACACAGATGCAAGTGAGACTGGCTTGCAGCTATTAGCATGTAACACAAACATGGGACATCAGTATTTACAGACAATTCCTTAGTTAGGGTTTACAATGCAAAATTCCCTTCTGATATTGCCATTTTAGAGCAGCGAACTTGCCCTGTAAGCACCCATGAATCCCAGTGACAGCATTTGCATGGCTGTGTGTGTACAGCTGATGAGTCTGTATTGTTACTGCAGTTCGTATGAAAATCATTTTTGCACAATGAAAATCTGGTGCATTGCTGTGCACGTGAAGGGAGCTGTTATCTACCTGCATGTATGCTCTTCTGATTTGGACAGGCAAATCTAATTTTTCTTGAAAATCTTGCATTCTTCTTAAAGTGCAGGTCAAAAGAACACAGGATTTTTCAAAATAAAAATGTATAGGCTGTATAGAGTTCTTTTAAATTGAGCTTTCTAGATTTCATATATGACTGCATTAGTAGAGTCTATAATCTGTTGGCAGTTATGACTTCTAGACCTTTGCAATTTCAGTAATTTTATGTGCTAATAAATGGCTCATAGGCAGCTCGCTCTTACCAGCCAAAATAATACTGACTGAATCGGGAGACTTAAAAAAAAGAGAGAATGAAACGTGGAGATGTTTTTGTTTGGTGTTTTGATCTTGTGCTCTTTTAGCTTAGAGCACTTGAGATAGATTTTCAAGCTTTTTCATCATGTTCATGATTTTTAATAAAAAAGCATTAATTCTTATGAGGTCAGGGAAAAACTGTTTGCCTTGAGAGCTGCGATCAGGTCATAAGCTGTGCGTACAGCTGCGTATCGTCTTGCTTACCAGAGCTGAGCTGATGCATATGACTTGGCCAGCGCACATCTGGCCACGCTGCTGCAGATACCTGAAGGCTTCGAGCCTCCGGGATGCCCAGCGTGCGTTCGGCTCACACGGGTGGGTGCTACAAAGCACCTGCGTGAGGAAAGCCTGCTCCATGCTCCCAGCACGGTTCTTGTTCAGAGCTGGGCTGGGGGTCCCGGCAGCCAGGGGACGGGCGCATGTGCCAGGCTCCGTCCAGAGGCACGGCGGGTAACAAGCCCGGACTACCTTAACTGCGAAAGAGTGACTCAGCTGTTTCTGCAAAGTTTTGAGTTTCAGCAGAATATTTTTTCCGCTATGCTGACAGCTTTTCCACCCACGTATTGCAAATGTGGCTTCGTGCCACAGAGGTATTTTAGGATTATAAAGGCTAGTGTAAATTTTTAGCATTACGTATGAAAAAGGTGCCTTCTGGATCTTGAAATGCGCAGGTTTGTGTGTGGAGTGGGGGAGCAGGGGAATTCTTTCTAAATCCCAAGGCTTGGAGGAGATACGTTCCCGCCTATCATTTACCTATTTTTATTTATTTCACTGGAACCTAGTCAATGATGTTCTCAGCCCACCTGTATCTACAGAAATAGAACTACGCTGAAATCCCCCCCACGTTTTGGCAGTGCTTTCATTGTGGGGCAGAGTTAGTCACTCACACACCTGGTATGTACCGTTCCTTTCTTGATCCTGTTATTGTAAGGCATTCCCAAACAATCCTGCAGGGAAAACAAAGTGTAGAGAGATATACAGGGAATTAAAATAAATAAAATGCAGACGGTTTCTTAACCTGTCAAATGTATTGCAGTGTTCAGTGAGTTACTGTACTCAGCTGGAGATGAAACTGGACGGAGTGTGCTTGTAATATTTTTCCAGCACATTGAGCCCCTACATGCAAATAGATGCAGTCTGCTCTGAGCCAGTCGTTGTCAGTCCTTTGTGTAAGCCCGTGACCCTCGCTGTCAGTCTGGGTGCTGCGTGGATCAGGCACGGGAGGACTGATTTTGGAGGAGGACAGTTGAGAGCTGGGGTTGTGCTTGCTCATGTATGTGTTTGGGCAATCCAGCTGTGGAATCCAAAGGTTTGTCACAATTGTTTTGTGCCACAAATGCTGACACAGCAGCAAAAGCCACTATCAAGGGCTTCACCACATGATGGGACTGGAGAAGAGAAAGAGCAGAAGTCTGGGGAAGAGATGTTAGTGACCAGTAACCACCACTCTGTGGCAGATCGCTCTTGTGAAGCTGGCAGGGCTACGGCTTCTTCTGACTCGGTGTCAGCTGAAGGAGCAGTAATTCACTCGCGATGTCTGCAGCAGTCCTCAGCTTTCTTTGGGGTTTGGATTTTGGGGTTTGGGTCTTTGTTTTGGTTTGGTCTTTTATGAAGTAACTTCCAAAGAAAAGATGTAATACAAAATGACAGCATATATTAAGCATAAAAGCATTACTGTCCTCCGGGAGCTGTCGGAGAAGCAAACACAGAGCCACTGCAATGCAACCCCACCAGCTGTCCTAAGTGCTGCCGGCAGGTCAGCAAATCTGTGCGGTCATTGCTGGGCAGATCTAAGGGAGCCAAAGGGACAAGTGACTCTTGTCCTTGGCTAGCAGGGAGCCGCCGGCCAGGGGAACAAGCTCACCCTTTGTTTCACCCTCAGGCTGCAAACGGACGAGGAAATCAGCCCTTCCAGCACCTTGCGCTGGATGCTGATCGTGTTTTCCCTGTGTCACAACAAGGCGGCTTGGTTCCTCCACCGTTTCATGCATTAGCGTTCAGAGAAAGGGGAAGAGTCCTGCTCGATCGCTGGAGCCCCGGCTTGGCAGAGCTTATCGCTCTGGGCTGAGTCTGGAGATTTGTGAGCCTGAAATTCAAAGTGAAACTCGGTGGATGTGAGTGCCATGGGAACCAGAGCAAGCCGGAGGTTTGCATGGATCCCCTTAGGGTTAGAGCTGCCGAGTTTCATACAGTGCTAGAAAAAAAAATATAGTGTCTCTGGAAAAAAAATCTGTCTGTGTCTTGAGGCAACTGTGGGCACCTCCAGCCAGCACCTGATTCACTAGCAAACAGTTACCTACGAGGCATTTCAGCTGGCAGACACTTGTCCTAGGCGCCGCAGGCCGTGAGGGCTGTTCTCAGTTTAATCTATTTTTAATGTGGCGCCTTATTCCAAACTGCTGAGTTCTCACATTCCCAAGCTGTCATGGTAATAGGATTGTGCAGTCTTATTGGCTAAACTTTTCCACCCCAAGTGCCAAAAGTTAGGCTCCTAAATCCATATTCAAATTCCTAAATGAGGCTGATGAATCCCGCAGGAGTCAGTAGGAACTGGACGTGGTGCACACCTTGGCAAATAACCCAGGCCATTAGATGCATGAGCAAAGCCTTGCTGTAGGCACCTCGGCTTTCAGATGTGGGACACCGTATGAATTGGCTGAGCCCAAACTGCGAGGATGTGTCCCCAAAGGTCAGAAAGGTTCAAGTCCAGGTTCTGTGTTCAGCCCCGCTGTGCCTCTTGTGAGATGAAACTTTACAACCAGGGACCGGGTGGGCTGTTTTGTGCTGCACAGGGGGCTTTGAAGGGGTAGGCTTAAAAATAACCCATCTCCTTCCTAGTGCGCTGGTCTTTTTATCCGGAGTGGCTGTGAGTGTCGATGAGAAGGAGGGAGGTGAGGTTAAACAAGCGGGAATTTTGTCGGAGATTTGGAGACAGAGCGCGTTCAAAATCGTGGCAAGTACAGAGAGCAGCAGCGTGCCTATCCCTTTCATTGGCTTCCTGTCTGCACTGCTTCCATACCCGTGATCTAACACTGCATATTTTTACTCTGCTACCTTCTTCTGCTATTCTATTTGTAGCACCCTGCTAGACTTGTTTCCAAGCCAATCCAAAATTCTTCTGAAACTCCCCATGCTAACAGCGACGTGAAAGCAGAACTCTGCAGTGGCTGCAGCAGCTATGCTAGGGGGGTAGCGTTAGTGGAGTGGTGGTGGTCACTTCGGCTTTCAGAGTTAGCCTGGAAATGGAAATGCCATCTGCCAAGAGAAACAGCTTGCAAAAATTGTATTACGTTGCTTATTTTTCATGACAGGCCTGAAAATACGTTGCATGGAATTACCAGGCAACACTCGAAACGTGTTCTTTTATTGCTTTGTTTTGTGTGGAAGGCTTGTTTTCTTCTTGTTGGTACTGAAAGATAACACATAAGGCTGTGAAAGTACAATGCACTTTCATCCAGATGAGGCAGAATTTATTTATTACACTTTAAAGAGGATTTTGCTGCAGTATGAAAATGTCAAGTCATTTTTTCTCCCATTTTATACAAAGGGGGAAGAAGCAGTTTTCAAAGAGTCCTGTCCCACTGTCTCAAAGGTAAAAGCTTTGAGAAGTCAAAACCAGCTCCCACAGAACATAGCCATTCGCTAGCCGAAGGACCACAAAGCCTCGGCAAACCACATCCTTTCACCCAAAGAGCACAGATGGAGTGGCAGACCCTTGTTCTGGTCGTGGCCCTCGGGCACCCCATGACCGAGCCATCAGGGAGGTGCTGAGTGGCTGCTGCCTCGTGGGAGCCAGGCTCAGGGCAGGGCACAGGGCTATGAACAGCAAGTGTGGCGCTGTCTCGCCGTAAAGGCAGACCCTAAAACCAAAAGCAGAGCTGATGTGCTCAGGCTTCCCAAGCACAAAGTATGTTTGATATCCAGAGGTCAGCCCGAAAATATGGGTGTTTTGATTTTTTTCCCCACTCTTGCCTCCCTTGCCATCCCATCACAGCACAGCACAGAAACCTCACTCAGGACTTCGTGTTCGAGTCCTCTGAGGACTCCAAGGCCAGAGTCTTCTCCCCAGGGGCAGTGCCAGCAACACCACTGAAGTGAGAGAGGGGTGCTCCTTCCTTCTGGCTGCTGTCTGTCTTCTAAGTCACTGTCTTTTATTTTAGAGCATTCACTGAGGAAGTGGGAGACCTGGGTTCAATGCGTTCCTCAATCTGCGAGCGCTTGTCTCTCACTTCCCATGAGACTGTCTAACTGCCAGCCGATCAGCTATTCCGGGTGAAGCTCTTCAGAGTGAAACCTGCGTGAAACCTCCACTAAACGGATGTTTGTTCTCTCCGTCCTGCTGGTGGTGGGCAGGTCCCGGGTTAAAGTGAAACAATCGGAGCTCTGTGCTGTGAGGAGCCTCAGGATGCATTTGGCTTGCCGGGAGTTGGTTTGCAAGACCCCCACCTCGGGGCGTTCAGGGAAGGGGTGGCTGCGTCTCCGCACGCCCATGCAGGCCGGTGTAAAATGCAGCTCCTTGGAGATGCTGTTCTGGGCAGGTGTGCCAGCAGAAAATGTGAATGTGAAGCAAGGAGAGACCACACAGTGCAGGTGGCTGAGAGACAGGGACCTCTGCGAAGCTGGACTTCAGTGCCTCAGCTCAGTTAAGTTTAAAAGCCAAGTCTAGTTTTATGCACTAAGGGCCTTTATTGGTGGCAGCTCCTTAAAGCTCAGGATCCCTCCTGGGCACAGACCCTGGCGGATCAGCCAGGATCTCTGCCGCTGCTTCGATAAACATTTCCAAGGTTTATTAAATGTGCTCGATGACGTTCTTCTGTGGAGACAGTAATTTGACAGTCATCACGTGAGAAACTCAGGATTTGCCATCTGGCCTGGCAAGACTTTTTTCTTCTCACCATTAATTAAACTGACGTTATTGCAAACTTTTATTATGGTGGTTATGATTTGGCCTGCGATAACTCTGGGGCTAGTACTGAGGCATGCACAGCGCCTTCCACTCGCGTGACGTTAGCGGGAGGTGCAGCCGAGCACCTCGCTGGACTCCGGTGTCAGCTCCAATAACAAAGTTGCAGGGCCAATTCCTGTGAGCCCCATTCAGGCACCTTCCCTTGGAGCGGGTTCTTCTGGTTCCGAGGGGATAGTTTCACAAGTGGGAAGACGTAGCTGGGGGGAGGAAGGGGGCAGCTGCTCAGCTGCAGTGGTGGTGTATAACGTGCCCTGACAGGAGAGCTCGCTGACCACAGCTTTGCCCTGCTTGGTGAGGCCATGGCCATTAATGCAAAAGTGGATGGGCAGCAGCAGATTTTTAGAGCACAGTGCAGAAAGAGAGGAGGGCAGTGCAGTAGGACTAATGCTGAAGTCTGCACAAAGCAGATACATCACATTGGTGGCTGGTGTGAGGAAGAAAGAAATTAAGCTTTTCTGGTGAAGGGACAGGAGGTGGCTGTATTCTGTCCAGGGTGGATGTGTGTGGTATCCAGGATCCTAACCCATTTCTAATCCCTGTTCAGATCCAGCTCCAGCTCCAGGGATGGCAGAGCCTCTCCTGTCTTCCTTCACTGGTCTCCAAGCTGTGACTTCGTGAGTGTGCAGAGACCGGGAGGTTTGGAGAAAATGGTGGGCTGTGAGGTTTGTGAGACGGCATCCCCAGCACTAACTCTTGCCATTTTTCCCCTGTCAGAACCTTGAATGTTCAACAGCTCAGAGTTAACTCAGCAGCTTCAAGGGATTCAATAATATTTGTTTTCGCCCAAATCCCTCGAAGTCTGAGGGAATGGAGACAGAATCAGTTTGAGATGAAGAGCCAAGAAAAGTAAATCATCCTTGGGTCTGGGTGAGCTCTCATTTGAAGAGGCCACAGATGGCAGAGATGTTCATGAATCAGCACTTCCACAGACCTCTGCCCATTCAGAGAGCAGTGTGTGTAAACAAACATGAAAACAGCACGGAGCCACAGAGCTTTCCAGATCCTTCCTGTTCCCTCTGCGCCGCCGAGGGGGCCGTCCTGGGAGCAACCACAGAGGAGAGGGCCGCCTCACGAGGCGCTGAGCCGGTCCTGGGCTGCTTACCCTACACCCCGTGCTTCGGCTGTGCGAGAGCCAGAGACCGGGGTGATAGCCAGGTGCTGTCCCCATTCACCCAACAGCACACCCAGGCGTGCTCTTCAGGCAGGGAGGCAGCTGCTGACTGGCAGGCACTCGGGGTTTATCTGACACGGAGGTAAGGAAGGGTGAGGTGAGGACACGAGCTGTTGCACCACTGCATGGCTGCAGGTGCAGAACAGCTCCTGTGCATTTGGGCCCCGTGAGGTGGGCCTGCCCCTGGTGTGGTCCTGCTCTTTGACACCCGCGTTGGGTCCACGTGTCTGTGAGCCTGGGGCCTCAAAAACCCCCCACAGCTCCTGCTGATGTGAAGCGGGGAGATGCCTCCTGCACCTGTTTGGTGCTTGTTAAATGTTATGCCAGAGAATGCAACACCAGAGGGCTGTGCCGAGAACCCCCCTTTGCCGGAGTTGTGTTGTGTGTTCTAGGACCCGCTGGCTAAGAGGTTCCCAAGAGCCGCCCAAATGTCGGCCTGGGGGTGCTGCTCCTGAAGGGTGACATGCAAGTGACGAGGACTGGCCAAGCCAATTGTTTGTAAGACTTTTATAGACAATCTGTCTGGGTTGAAACACAGTCCGAATCTTCAAAGCGCTGTGTGGGATGGCAGCTGTGGGACTCCTATTAAAGTTACTAGGCATCACACAACCAAAAACTCCTGTGATGCCAGTGTGTTTCTGCTGGGAAATGGCTGCTGCTGAGGCTGCCGAGACAAAGGGAAGTGGAAGAAAATGGACTCCACCGTTTTGCTCCCCAAAAGCAACACCTCACTAAATTTCAACCCTAGGGCTTGCGTGTTTCTTTTAATAATTGTGGATATCAGTAATAGTGGGTAATAGCTATAACAGAGGGTATCACCAGAGATGTGCAGAACACGTGAGACACTGGGATTTATTGTCCGCAAATGAGATGCTTCAAACATTGCAAAGCTGGAGAACATCTAACTCTGTAAATAAGTTGATGGAGTTAAATGAAGGAAATTGAGTGAATATGACGGTGAAGTCAGAGCATCAGGTTGCCATCCATGTTCCCAGAGAAGGTTCTCAGAGAAAGTCATCACAAAGCATTACCCTGAAAAATAACTACCTCCTACAGTGATAAATAATCAAGAAAGCAGCTAAACTTAAAGAAATCACAGTCACCAAATGGCCACAAGTTGATAAGCCTGTTTTTTTCTTCAGAAAGGTGGAAGAAAAGCATACAAAAGCAGTAACAATCTTCTTTGTTACTTTTCTGAGGATTTCCTGTGATGGTGTCCAAACTCTAGCAGGGTTGTCTCAACCAGCTTTGACTGTCAGTGGTAGAAGGCAGCAGCCGGGCGCTGGCTGAGCGCGCAGTGAGGCCTGGCTGGAGGCTGTGTCCAGCCACAGAGCGGTGGCGGTGGGAGCACTGACACACACGGGGTGGCCAGGACCCAGGACCCAGCAGCTGGGGATGAGGCCTTGGAAGAGGATGTTTCTGACTGGTGCCAGCTACAGAAAAAGTAGCCTGCTGACGAAGCTCTGAAAGTGTGAAATGTCATATGGCACCAGGATTTAGAGAGGGGGTAGAAGAGCATGGGATGGAAATGAGCAGTACAGAGCAATGAGTTCCTTGAGGGAAAACCTGCTTTAGGGAGTGAGCACAGCCACTGGGCAAAAAGTTGCCCACCAGGCAAATACCAGTGATGATGTCATAGGCAGGGAAATGGAGTCAGGCTGGTCACAGTGCTTTTTGTAACTGTTAGAAGACACTGATGGATGAAGACTCAGGGAAGAGAAGCTTCCTTTTTCTTACTGTTTTGACATCTTTCAGGCTTTAACATGAACTAACTACCATTATCCTAATTTTACAGATGGGGACAGACGGGTTATGTGACATGCTCGGGATCACATGAGCATTCTGTGTCAGAGTGAGAAACTGCACCTGGATCTCTCAGTTGTGAGGCTGTTGCTCTGGCACTGTGTCATCCTGACTGCAAACACAATACCAGGATTGGCTTTGCCTGTGTCCTTCCTGTGGCTACCAGTGGTAAGGTTTTTGAACAAATCAAAGAAAGCAAGAAGAGTCACTCCTTCAATTTGTATGTCCAATCCTATCTAGGCAGTGGCATAATGTACCCTAGAGGAGTCTGTAATTAATACAAGTAATTACCCCTTGCTGCAAAGACTTTGAGACATCACTGGTTAAGAATCTAGATGAAACTTTCACCTTGTTTACCGAGTGCTTTATGTTGTGTGATTCAGAGTGGATTGGGGTGATATTTGCAGGAAAAAATAACTTATAACCAGGATGAACACTGCAAACACCTTGGTGCCATTGACATGACTTAGACACCACTGAAGCTTTAATACAACTAAAGAGAAGTCAGGTAAAAAGTTAGACTGGAGAAATAGTCATCAGCTATTGCAGAGGGGTTCCTTGTATTTGTCAGTGTTTGTCTCCTCCACTCCAGTAGGTTTAATATAACAGCTGACAAAGGAATGGGTATCAGCAGTCTGTTGACACAAGAGCATGTGCAGGTTCTAGGCATGTTCTTGGTCTTCAGCTACACCAAAGATCATCAGGATTGTTATTTTCTGAAGAACCCAAGAGACCATTGTTCCCAATGCACAGCACACCTGGGGCACGTCCCACTCTAAGCAGGGCAGCTACTGAAAGCCCAGCCCTCAGTGGAAGAACCTATCCTTTTGACTCCAGTTCCCAAACCTACGACTGACATACGCTGCTCCAGATGTGTGCTGTGGGCTGCTGCTTTTAACCTGGTAGTGTTGCTAGAGGCCCTGGGCACCTGGAATTTCATGACACCTAAGAAACACCCATTAATTGAAACTCATCAGGCAAACAGCCACTTGTGCTTGCTGTGGCTCTGTTTTTAGCTCTTCAGCTCTGAAGTAAGGCTGACAATTTTTGCTGGTTTCTCAGACCTCCTATTGAGTTTTGCTAATTAATATTTTTGAACTACTTAGATGTTCTCAAGTCTATTTTGATCCAGAGAATTATTATTACTGCTGGTATTATTAAGACTAATAATACTGCTAATAACCTTAGTAAGCCTGGCAAAATTCAATTTGACTAAAATTCTTGCCACAAATGAAAAAAAAAACCTAACTTCAGTGATGTGAGGGGGTACGTGACTCAGTTACCAGTACCTGCTGTTTACAAGGGGCAGGAAGAGTATATTTGCTCAAATGAAAAAGGTCAAGGCAGAGGCCCATTTGCTGTTTGTTAATAAGTAATCTAAAGTACAACACAGCTTTACTGTAACAAATCAGCCTGGCTTAGCTGTCCTTCCATCACCATTATTTCCAACACAATTCTTGACTAAAATGCCAGTTCAAAAATAATCCACATTCTCATAGATTATTTTCAACATCTCCAAATCCACACAGAGGATGTGTAGCTGGGGATCCACAGCAACAATAACTTCAAAAAACCTCTTCCATATTTTTGCCAGTGCTTGTCTCAGGACACTGTTGGCAGCAAAGGCTGAAATGTCAGATAGCCCATTATTTAACTCCTCGGAAGTTCTCCTGTAGGCTCAGTCAGACCCGTGCATCTTTTCTATGGAAGTGTGCCAGTCCAGAGCTGTGGTGTCGCTAGCCTGCGTGCAGCCAGCCCCCTGAGTTACTGATGTAACTTCCAAATCCACCTACGTCATCTCTGCACCTGGCCCACAGTCAACAGTTAAAATTCAAACATGGATGTCAGAGAATATCTGTCTTCCAAGTATTGAGCATATGTGCACTTTATGCATTGCAACCCCTGCCCTGTCATTGTCTTTTGCCAGAAAAATGGTCATTGTCCAAGCAACAGTTGTCGTTAGTCACCCAGAAGTATTTTGGAAAAGGGCTGGAGTAATGATGAGCCTTTGTGGTTCATCTATTGGCTGCAGGTAGGATTCATTAGAAAAGGTTTTCTTATTAATGAGACAAAGCAATGCTTGTGCCAGCTGCCAGCTAACCACAGATTCTCATCTGTAACACTTAATTTTCATGTCCTTCAACTGTGCTGGCCTGGGGCACTTCGGATGTCACACATCTGTTCTTTAAAATAGGGACTGTGAGGTACACCCTGCCGGAGCAGACGCCACCATAGCACAGAGCCTGGCACTCTCAGCAGGCACCCCAGCGCAGGTCTCTGAGGGTGTTTTGCCGTATGCACAGGCATTTCTTGGAGGAAGCACACACACGCATGAGGTCACCTTTGGAAACAGAAACCATGTGGATAGCAAACTGTGATTTCCAGCTTCCTGAAATGCATTTTCAAGAGGCAATGATCCTTTAACAAGTCAACAACCCAGTCCTGACTGCCTGTTAACCAAGGGGGAGGGAACGAGCTCGGTGGGGGAAGATTTTCCCTGCAGAACAGGTCACATTTGGCTGTGAGCGCAGAGCATCTTTCTGGTGCCAGAGCCTTACTCAAGTCTCCCAGAGCTCTGTAGTCCTCGAGGCCACCAGGGCCTGCCGCCACCCAGGGCAGCAGCACGTGAGAGATGAGGAGGAATCGTTTTCTGCAGCCACCCCTCTGGCACCACGCAGAAGACAGTGAGGCTGAGCAGCAGATGTGCAGGTGAAGAGAACACACAGCAGACAGGGAGGAACATGCAGCAATTGTAGGGTCTTTGTGGTGGGAAGGAAAGAGGGTTCTTGCAACTGAGTGTTCACACGCCTCAGGAGATAGCGTCAGTGGCTCCTAGCTGCCAGGAGTGGAGTGTTTTGGATGCCCTGAAGCCCTCTTGTTGTCTGGGGGAAGCTGGCATGGCTGGTGCTGCCCTGTGTGTCTGTACCTGCATGATTGGCTGCAGCTGGGTGGTTGGCAAGCAGTGCAGTTCACAGAGATTCTTGAATTGATCTGATGTGCACAGGATGTTTATCCCAGAACACCTGGGATTGTGGTGGAATTGATGCCCACTTCTATGAAATTTGGGCTGATTCCATCTGGGATCTGGGCAAATACCTTCTAGCTAAAGCGAGGCTAAGGGGAGGGTAGCATGAGGTCCTAGATCCCATGCCACCGCGCTGCTCTGAAGGAGCATGTGGCCATGCCATACGTCACACATCCTGGCAGGGAGCGCAGTAAGCATTGCTAGCTGGCAGCCTTGGCAGAATGGTGATGCCACATGAAAATGCACGTGTTCATTACTCATGAGATACACATTTGCTGCCCATCCCCGCCTTTTCGCAGTATTATACACCCAGGGTGGTGGAGCTTTCTGTGCCTGTCCCTGGATGTTGTGCTATTTCCTCTTGCTGCACTTTGTTCTGGGTAATGTCTTCTTGTAGTGAGTTGCAGGAGCCTTTAAAAATGCTGATACACTTTGCTCTTCCTCCAGAGTCCAGTGAGGTTTTACTTCTTCCCCTTGCAGCAATGGGAAAACTGGGGTACCTGGCTGTCAGGTGATTCTCCTGAAGCAGTGAGACCAGCTAGAAAATGTTAAGTAGTCCCCAAACCTAATCCTGAGCGTTAGTCATACCCCCACGTCACCCCTCAATTGCACCGTGACAGCCAACTCGTGGATTATGCAGTCGTTCACGGGAACATGAGAGGCATGTACTGAAAAGCAAACCCAGTGCCCCAAACAGCGCCGTGGAGACGCACACCCTGTTCCAACCAGTAGCCATGGTACTGGGAAAATGTGCAGGTGGTTTCAGAAACTCGTAAGTAGGCTATTATCATGGAGAAGGGGGACAAAAAACCTTTGGGAGGTTTCCCCTATGACCATCTGTCAATTTTCTCCTGAAGCCACTATTGATTTTCTCATGCTAATGCCCTACGCACTGCTGTGAATCAGTGCACTGCACTGCTGTTCCTGGACCTTGCGAGCTTCCCCGACAGGAATTAGCATGCTGGCATGCTTCCTCGGTTTGTACCTCAGTGCTTCATGTGCCAGGCAGTCATCAGCCCTGGAGACAAGTCTTCTGCTTTCCCGCAGACCCTGGGCTTTGCTGCACCTCATCTTGTGACAGAGGTGGGCTTCCTTTTTCCACTCAGCTGCCTTCTTCCATATAGCTTCTGCAGCGCGTCCTATTGTAACAGAGGCCTTGCTCAAAAACTGCCGTATTTGCCTACACTTAGAGATGCTCAGACACCTAGCTAGCCTTCAGCCCAAGGTCACTCTACTATTTTGTGCTGCCTTTAGGGATCAGGTGGTAAGACTGCTCATTGTCTGCAGTCCCCTTTGCACTTATATTTTGACCACTGCATGGACATGTGCAACACAATAAAAATAACCACCCACCTTGGTGACCACAAACGTCAGCCTTTTGTATGTGCCTTGCAGTATTCATAGGCCCTGTAGCTAATGGTGGTCTTGGGGCTGGACCCACCAGGGACTAGCTCTGTGCTTCTGCCTTGTGCCAAGCTGTGGATGACATGAGTGTGGTGGAGCAGCAGCTGTATGCCCTTACAGCGTGGTTGGCAGCTGCTCCTGCTCTGAGCTGGAAGTCCCTGATGTTGCCTAGGATGGTGAATGCAGCGAAAATCCAACGGTGAGCTATGGGGCAGCGGTGGGAACCTAGTGGGGCTAGCTTGGGCTGAAGTACACAGTTCAGAAGAGCTTTCCCAGCTTTCTCTTTCTTTTACATTCTTCTGAGATACCAGAAGGTGTTGGAAGGCTTGGGGGCAATACAAACAGCTTTGCTCTTTATCCTGGTACCTGAGAGCATTTATTAGAAGTTACTTGGGCTGTGGCTTGATCCTGATGTGTTGTGTGTGTACTGGGAGTGCTCAGTGGTTTCCAAAGGAACTTATTGAGCGTTGTGGCAAATGGGGAAACTCACCGAGGAACAGTTGCTGCAGTAAGTGAAACTTTGAAACAACTTTTGCTTTTCATTTGTGAGCAAAATAGGGCATTTTCCAAGCATTTTTATTTATTTGGTTCAGAGCAGAATTATCAATTTCTACCATTGCAAATATAATTTGTGCAGTGAAAATGGAAAGCAACCAGCTCAAGTTGCAAACTGTCATGGATTTGGTCCCAATGGAAGCTGACGTGGTTGAATGTTTCCTCAAAGGAACGTCATCATTTGTGCATTTTTCTGGTAAATAATTCCAGAAGAAAAAAATGTTTCTAATATCTATGAGCAATGCAAACAGATGCCAAAAGTGTTTTGCTATTTACTGACTGTCTAAATAATTTTTTTCCCTTTTTTAGAAGAAACAGAAAGGTTTTTCCCTTCTTCCACAAATGAAGAGACAAATGCACCACTGCGTGTCACACAGAGAGCCGAAACAAGGAAGGATTTAGTGTGGTGCTGGGGTAGGACGTTGCTTCTGTAGCAATAGCAGCAATACAGAATTTTCCAATGGCTTCCCCCCCTTAGTGGACACTAATTCATGTAACTCCTCATTTTATGCACCAAGACCTGAGTGCCCAGCCTGAGTAACTATGTGGTGTAGCCATTTGTAGATGCAATTATAAATTTTTGAAGTTAAACCCAGGAGCAGTTTGATGTCTCAGTATTAAGCTCTGTGCTTCTTGATTTGTAGTGCCCACCTGCTGACTGCAGAGCCAGCACTCCGCACTGCGTGCCCAGGGCAAGCCTGGAACTTCCTCATGAGGTCCGAAACCTTCAGCATCGTGGCAAGAGACACTAATAGGGGAATTTTTAAGTCTTTAAGTCTGCGGTGACCCAGCCCGGTGGATCCTCCGGAAGGTGCGTACAGACAGCCTTTCTGTCACAGCACACCTGTTTAATCTGAAACACTGATTACCATCAGCCAGGAAGTGACAAACAGGGTCACTGTTCTCCTCAGGGTCATTGTTCCCATCTTCCACCTCTTGCAGAGCACCCAAACCACAAGGCGGTGAGCTAAACACTGCACATCTGCCCTCGGCTGAGGATCTGCTGCTCTACAGCACGGTGCTCTTGAATCATTGGGCCAGAAAGCAAGTGCAAGGGAGCGTGGCTGTCTTTCCTACTGGTCTGAGCATTCACATGGGAGTTTGAGAATCTGGACTCTGCTCCCAGGACTGTTTATGCATTTTACATGAAACAGTCACCAGGTAACATATAATCCCCGATCAAAGCCCTCAGGGGATTTAGGCAAAGCAACGCCCAGTTTCTGGATCCTCATCAGAGTTAGGTGTGAAATGGGCTGAGCTGCTTGGTCCTGTCAAGACTGGGGCAGTTCTGGGCATGCAAGAAGGTGGAACTCGAGATAGCTGAGGAACTTGGGAATATTAAAAAAGTTGGAGATGGAAAGGGCCAGATAGTGGCAGGACCTAGAAGCTGCAGCAGGACGTATATGCTGGCATTTCAATCCAACGTGCAGATATAGGGTAAAACCTCAGGTGCTTCAGTAATGAAGTCTTCTTACAGGGAAATAATTGTTCTCACAGATTCCTGAAGTGGAAACTTCTTTACATAACAATTTTATGTGTTGTTTTTTGTTTGTTTTGTTTGTTTGTTTTTTCAATGTCCCATTTCAGCCACTGCATTTCCTTGGATTTCTTTCCACTAGGCTGCATGTGCTGAGCTGCACAATGGTGGCTGCCATATGAATAGCTTGTTATTCTTACCAAGCGTGACAACTGCTGTAGCGAAATCAAGAGCAACCTGCTCTAATGTAAACTGATTTCAGATTGCCCCCGGCAGTCCCAGCTACCTCATCTAACCTCTTTTTTTTGCCAGTCATTTTTTCTTTCTTTCTTTTTTTTTTTTTTTTTTTTTTTTTCTGCTGAAGACACACCCTGTGCTTTCTTACAAGGTGTTTTATCATGCTGGCTTTGTACCACTGTCCCCAACATGCAGCATGTCTGTGGTGTTATCCTTGATACTTTACACAGCCATTTGGATTCTCCACCCAATGCAGAATCCAGCTGCCAGCCTGCCCCAGGGGTGAGCTCTGCCGTTGCTGACGGTTTTACCCAAGAATACCTGGCTACAAAGCAGCACAGATGTGTGCCTGGCTCTTCTTGGGGCTGTTGTATCTTTGATACCCCACCTGCATTTTGGAGAGTGCTGTAGGGCTTGATAAATGCAGACAAAGTCTTATTCAGCATGACAGCAGTGTCAAGTGGGCAGCAGTTGTGCTGGTGAGAGAGGAGAACATGGAGGCTGGGTTTGGGGCAGGCAGTATTGCTGGAGAAGCAGTCTGATTTGCCAGTCACAGCTGCCAGATCGGTGTGTATGATGGGTGTGATATAAATTACTACCTATAAATAAATACCACAACAGCATTTTAATGAGGTGTTTTCTAGTAGCACTTGTCCAGGCTGGTTGTGTTATGCTAAGGCTGGAGAAGTATCTCCAAGCAAGCATCTTGGCTAAACCTTCATAAACATGGTCTCACCCAAGATCTAACTATGATTTGTTTGGATAAGAGGTTTTGCTTGTTTGTTTCTGGACATACTTTCAAATACATATGGGGTTTTGCTTTTATTTATTTATTTATTGCTTCTTGGCCCAGGTTTTGTGTTGGTGTCATAGACCCTAACTGGTGCAGAGATAAAGGCTAAATCTGGTGCCTTTTCTGAGCATTCATTGTTGTGCTTACAAAAAGTTTTGTTGTTGTTGTTGTTGTTGTTTGTTTGTTTGTTTTGTTTTGATTTGTTTTTCTGTGTTTTTTGGGTGGGAATTTGGGGCTGTGACTCACAGGAGTGGCCCATCTCCCCTTACACACCATCCCATCTCAGGAAGCAGTGTCCCTAGCTTCTCGTGGTGTGCCAGCAGTGCGCTGCCTCCCATGCTGTTGGTAGCCGTGCTCTCACAGATCCACACCCCAGATCTGCACTGTGGCTCGCTAAGACCCAGCAACCAGTCCTGAGGACTTCACAGCAGCTAGCAATTTTTAATGAGCCTTTGGCAGCCTGGACTGCTGAACAGATGGCTGCGGATAAAAGTGCGCATATGCACTATTTATCTGTCCTGCTCTATAGGGTCCCCTCACAGTGTTGTATCGGATCCTCTAAGGTTGCCCCCTGCATTCCTGAGCACACACTGCTTCATACAGATGTGAGTCTCAAGATGGGCCATGGTTTTCTATGAGAACCAAGCAGATCCTGGTAGGAGGCAAATACCGAGGCAGGGGCTGCATTTGGAGGCTGTATCTCAGGCGTGGCTTTTACAACATTTTAGGCCAAAACATTGGTTTCATCAGAAAGCCTCTCAAATGTTAAATTGTCACCACAAGAATGTACGGGTGCTGCACATATCCAAAATAAAGTCAGGAAATAGACTTTCTCATGCTACCTCTGAACTAAGGAGCTTTTGCAACTTTGATGCTTGTACATTAAAGGCAGGACCTCTTTTCTGCTCAGGTTGAAGATCTGAGAGAGAAAGTTCAGTTCTTTGATCCTTAAAGATAAAATCTCTGAAGTGAAGTCTCTTTACTGTCTGGACTTGTGATGCATACACCAAATTCATTCATATTATAAATAAGTAATAACTGGCAGGTGATGTTATGGAGATAACAGCTTCATTCTTTTCGAGGAATCATTAACTCCAGCCAGGTCTCCCAGATCAACAGCTATTAAAAATAATAATAATAATAATTTTGGTTGGAGGGGACATCTGGAGGGCTACCCTCCAACCTCCTCAAAGCAGGGCGAACTTCAACATGAGCTTAGGTTACTCTGGGCTTTGTCTTTACATTTTGAATATCTCCAAGGATGGGGGATTTCACAAACTTCTCCCGGCACCTGTTTCACTGCATGCCTATTCCCATTTTGAAAAATTTATTATATTCAATTAAATTTTTCCTGCTGCAACTTGTGGTCATTGCCCCTGTGCTGCATGCCGCTGATGAGAGCCTGGCTCCGTTATCTACAGGCAGCCCAGGGTGCAATTGGCCGTCATCACTCACAGGCACGCTGCTGCCTCATGGTCAGCATTTTGTCTACCAGGACCCCGGTCCCCTGTTCAGTGAGCTCAGTGTTACGCACAAACGTGCCGAGGATGCATTCACCCTGTCATCCAGGTTGCTGGTCAAGACTGGCCCTGGTGTTGTCCCTGAGGAATGTCATTTGTCAATGCCAATTAAAAGTCTAGTTGTTGACCATTATTGCCTTTTGACCTCCGTAGTCCAGCCATGTGCTTTTTCCAGCTGTGCTGTGGTCTGTCCATCCAGTTCATACCTCCCATTTGGTAAGTGTGGGAGACAATGTTACAGGTCATGCTAAAGCCAAAGTGAGTGACATCCACTGCTTCCCCAACCTTGTCCATCCAGCCCATAATCCCAGCACAGAAGACATCCAGGTTGGCCAGGTACAATTTGAGCTTAGTAAAATCATGCTGCCTGTTCTTAGTCACTTTCTTGTCTTTCTTGTATCTGGAAGTGGATTTCATGTGGACTTGCTCTGTAATGTTCCCAGGAAATGTACTGATACTTTACAACTGACATCTTTTTCTTTGCTAATGCTTTGAGTAATGCCTTTCAGAAGAAGCCAGATGATGACATGTTGGGTTTTTGAGTCCTCCAGCACGAGCTGTGTTGGTTGAGGGAACTTTTGGTAGCGAGTGGTTGAGCAGGTCAAACTCAGAAGCAAGCTAACCAAGACACTTCTGCTTCTCCTCTGCTGGGAATCCCTTTCTTCCCAGCCTAGCCACCAAGTATGACCTGCCTACCGTTGTTGTCATGGCTTTTGTGTTACCACGGGGCAGGAATCCTATTGAGAGGAAATGATAAAAGAGGAGGAATGAGAGTACCAGACCAACAGACAGTGGAGTACGGTATTGTCAGAGCTGGCACCAGGAAAGGCTTTGACTAGTTTGAGTAGGAGGAAGAAATAAGGAAGAAGAAGGGGTAAGGTTATCTGCATGGAGTGCTAGGTACAGGCATGGTCGTTTCTAGAGAGCATGAGTAGTTCAGTCAACAGGAGGGGTCAGGCAGTTGCCAAAACACACATTAGCACAATGGCCTACAGTAGGTTGAATTCACAGAAGGCGGTTGAGTTTCACTAGGTAAGACTTTGGCAAAGCATTTGGCCTGCTCTGGCCCCACAGTCAGACCTGGTGGATTTCCAACCATTTTCTTTCTTATTTTCTATAGTCACACTATTGTACTTCAGGCCCCTGTGAATTAATCTGCCATGCCCTCAGATGCCTTGAAGCTCACTCTTGCTGCAGGGGCCTTGCTGCAGATATAGCACCTGCTCCTTGCCAGGGAGGCATCCATGAAGTCCCCATAATCCCTCCTTTCCTATGGAAAACAAAGCTCCTGGAAATGCTGGTCAGAACAGTGGTGGTCTTTGTGGCACTGGGGCATTCTCAGCTGGAAAGGCTTGGCAGACCAGATGCGTCCCCTGTGCCTGGAACTAGCCCGTGTCACTGCAACTGAGGAAAGAGGCAGGAAGGTGCAGTGGTGGGAGGTGACAACTCTGCATAGCACTCGGACGGGCAGCATTGGGCATGGCTTGCTAATTAGCAGAAACATACATAATCCTATCATCTTTCACCGTACCCATGTTAATGTGACCGAGCAGCTGTATTCCTGTGATGGCCTTACCTTTGTAATCTTCTTACCTAGCGTATTAGAAGACTTTCAACAGTGATGCACAGAAAAGCAAATAGGACGTCGGTGTAGTGACAGCCCTGCTGTGGCTCCCTGTGTGTCTCTAATGGAGGCGACACAATCTCAGGCACATGCAGCTGCAGTTTGGATTTCTCTGCACAGCAGACTGAGGTTTCCAGGGTCCCAAGGTACATGTGAGTACCTGCACGCTGGACTGCAGTCCCTCACGCACTAATGAAATCTGACTTGCCAGGTCACCCTCCTGCTTCATTTGCAGTGACACAATATCATTTAAAGTTGTTTGCTTATTACAGAGATAATATCACAAGGTGTGGTGCCCTGATGGGAGTCTAGCAAGAAAGTAACACTCATGCACCCACCCACCTTTGGCAGATCGTCTGAGGGTCCCTCATTGGCTTCATGACGGAAAGTGGTTGATTCACCTCCACCCAGCGGTAATTACGTGTTGCTGTCTGCTGGAAGTTCCCATGTTTGGCATTGGAGCGGTAAGCCTAGAACTCACTGCTGAGATTAACTGCAATGTAAAACCATGATTTCTTGATGCCTCTGTTTTATATTCAGCCTAGTAAAAGTTACTTAGTGCATTATATCATTTACTTGAAATATTATATAATCATTAAAATATTCCTAATTGCTGTTACCCTGACATACTCATACTTCTCAGCAGCTATTTGCATGCAGCCTTCCCATCAAACAAGAGAGTAGTTCTGGTAGCAGAAGAGGTGGTGTTTTTTTTGTAGTTTTATTTATTTTATTTCATTTCATTTCATTTCATTTATTTTTATTTTCTTTGCCTTTTAGGAGAGTCTTTTTTTTTTTCTCCCTCTTTTTATTCTAGATCCTCATGCATACAATAGAACTCCTTCCAGAGGGGCTTTGCCCACCCCTGAAAGCTGATCGTTTAGCCGCTCAGCTTTAAGACACAATTACTCCCTTGTCAGTGCAATTCTTACCGAACCAGGCTGGCTTGGCAGGTCTCCACTCCTTCTTTGTTTAAGTTTATTTATTTTTATATCAGAAAGGTAGTAAAATTGACAAAAGAGGTTTATTCAGACTCTAACTGTACAGTTTACCTCACACACAAAATAAAACATCCAGCACACTTCCTTTTGTTTGTGGCATCAATGCTGAACTATTATACTGCCAGAGTTAGGTAACTTCTCCCTGCTTTTACCTTTTGAAACTTTTTTTGCATCAGTGTCCCATGCTGAGTGTTGTTTGCTCTGCACGCTCCATCTTTTCGGGATGTTGTTGGCTCAAAGTGGAAAACTTTTCACAGAAGTGAGCCCAAGCCTGTAGGGCCCCAGCCCCAGCAGGCAGGGCTTTCCCTGGAAGAGAGGGATGGAGAAATGAAGGGAGGGGGCTCCCACGGGGGCCATTTTGGGTGGAATTAGTGGTGCCCCCCCAAGCAGTTCACGTGTCTCCTCACTCAGCTTCTGTTGGTCCCATCTGCACAGGGGGAAGCTCTCAAACACTGCATCAGGAGCAGAAGTAGCCTCACCGGGGTCAGGCCTCCACTTGGCTGCATCCCATCCTGCAGCACCTCAGAGCTGCTGTGCTGAGTGACCTCTTCCCTGGCACGAGCACTAAACCCTGGAGTCCTTACTCAACCAGTGGGCTCTCATTTAGGGATCAGATTTAGTATCCAAATGATCCTATAAACACAGCTATGGAACAGGAGCTGCAATCTATTTAGCAAGGTCTGTTTTCATGTCTGTTCATCAGTGAGTTGGGATCAGAGTGGGTGTAGGTCCTGGGGATGGGTGACTGGAGTTAGCAAAGAAGAGGTGTGGGTGGATGGAGTAACATTTCAAAAGAGAAGGTGAATCCACAACTCTGTTTCTAGCTGGTGTACAGTAATACTGCTACAATGATATATGGGGTCTGGAAAAGTGAATAAATTGTCTTTAAAAACCTACTTTAATTGAGGGAATAGAGCAGAGACAGCAATGCAGGAAGGAGAAATTAATTCACTCAATATTATTTGTTAACATACCAACTTCCCCGCCTTTATAAGCACTGCAATAGTTCTGTCATCCAATGCAGGCACACAACATGTCAACTAATGGGCACACCGCTGCTGGGCAGGCTCTCAGACAAGGTCAGTAACAGCCAGACCATATACTGAAATGTTTACTGCAGACACAGGTTCATTTGTGACCCGGGCACTGGGACTACCCAGCCTCCAGCCCCATGCGTGCATTTTGGTGCCTGCCTTTCTCTTCTGAGGCTCTGCTCCTCACCTAGGCTGTATGTAGCCAAGTCTGTGCTCTGCAAAAGGCAGTTGTTGATGTTACTGTGCTCTGCTGACCATGGGATCTAACAGTTGTTCTGAGTGCACTGCAGGTTACATGCTTGTTAACCAGCATTCTGACTTTGGGGAGGGCTGTAACCTACGTCAGATGGTGGGCTGGGACATTTGCAGGCTTGTCCAAGAGCTTATCGTGTTCAGCACTACCAAAAGCCTGGGGAATGGGGTACCCAAATCCCTTTGGTGCTGTTACCATGCCAATCCAGCTTTCCCCGGCCATGCCTGGAACTTGTCCACCACCAGCATTGCTGGGTGTCTGTGCCCATGTGCTCCAAGTGCCTTCCTTTAGAAACAAGTGAAGGGCATTGCCTCCTGTGCTGGAGAGCACGCACAGTCTCTGTGCTTAAACTCACCAATGTGTGCAGCATGAGACTGGGCCTTGGGAACTGATTTTGACTCTGACACCATCTGATGAGCTGAGTCCTACCCTTGACAGCCCAGAGCTGCCGCTCGCCCTCCTGGAGGTGAGGTGACCCCGGTTTGGTGGGTCACACACCCACACCATCAAGCTCTCCCAAACGTATGCGGTGCATCATCACCTTTGTGCTACTCCCAGCTGAACAGAGAGAGGACTTCACCTCCCCTTTTTGTATCAGAAAGGTCAACCCCAGCAGAGACTGCCTTTTCTTTTAAAGCCATTAAAAGGATTTTACATCGTAAAATGCTGTAATAGCAATGCAATTAATGACTCTTTAGAAGTATTCAGAGATTACTGGCTCTTGGTGCAGTAAATAGAAAGCAGTCAGGTTCTGTAGTTCATTTCCAAACAGGTGAGTGGGAACTGAAAGCAGCAGCGATTAGTGTGTCTGCAGGTCTGGTTTCTCCTTTCCCTGAAGTGAAGGTAGGCGTTAGTCTGAGGCGTGCAACATCAACATGATGCCTGATCTAAGATTTGCCAACATTCGTTTGTTGCTTTCTACTCTTTAGCAATCAAACAGAAACTTTTCAGCTGGTACCTTCTGGGTGACAAGGTTTGAGAAATAACCTTTCGGTCACTATTGCAGCATTGTGAAAATATTCTTAGGTGATAAGACAGCTGCATCCCATGAGTAGAGCTCATTATAGCAGCGCAACCTGTGTTCCCTGGTATAGTTCAGAGAGTTTGTTACCAAAAATGTACATTGCTTCTCTGGAAGGTAGTGTATACACTGCAAGAGAAATGCTCCAGATGGAGCTACTCAAACTTACATTAGCATATTCGCCTGTTCTAGAAACCTTTACACTTGGTTCTGCTTAAGCACCATTAGTGGCAAAAGCTATGTTGCCTCCTGTGGCAGTGGGACTGGGCCAGTAATGCCATGTTACGATAAATAGGCTGTGTTGTATCACAAATATTGTGATTGCTCAGGAGACTGGTGACCCTCAAGTTACTTTCTGAAGCTATATTTAAGTTTCAAAATTCGTGTTATTTGCCATATAAGCCATTGTAAAAATGAATATCGTTGTAGCGATACAGAACAGACAAAGGTATCTCTTCCCAGTGAAGCAGTGTTGAGTCACTGTATATTACCACCAAAGGAACAAACTAAGTTTTAACAACAATAGTTGGCAGTATTTCTATTAAATGGCATTAGCCAATAATTTTTTTAAAATGCCTGTTAATTACAGCATTCAACCCTTGCAGACAGTTCTATTTTACATGAGTGCAATCCAGTTTCCAGCCATCAGCTGAAGACTGTAGCCTTTCGTTGTAGCTGAACAAGACCATATATTACCAGATTCCTTTCGGGGTAAATCTATTGTCACCATTTTGTTTTGTTTTTGTTTTTTATTATTTTTTGTTTTGGTTGGTTGGTTGGTTTTAATCCTGGCACTGCCAAGTAACATTCAAAAGAGACAGTTTACTCACTGCTACCTCCGGGCAGCTCATCTGGCTGGTGAGCGACCTGCCGGCTCAGGTCCAGGGCAGCTGCTTAGCTCAAACACGGCGCTCTGCCGCTGCGGCTGGGCTGTTGGGGCAGCCAGCCTGGCTCCAGAGCCCGGGTGACCTGCTGTCCTCACGGCAGCCCTGACACCAGCAGCAAACTGCACGTCCGGAGGCACGGTGCTCGCACAGTGCCACGTCGCACTGCGGCAGCCAGCCTGGGCTGGCCACTGCTGGCGGAGCCGGGGTGGGCTGAGGAGCAGGAGCTGCGGGCTAGTTGGGGCACCCAGCACATTCTGCCTGGGCATCTGGGCTGTATCATGCGTCCCTTGAACACTGAACCCCTGTGGCACGTTCAGCAAGAGGGCTGGCACAGATGTGCTGCCACAGCCATCTGCTGCAGGCCCTCAGCCGCTCGCAGGAGGTGACTACTGGGTGCCCAGCACATCTGGTAGATGACATGTCATACCACGAAGCGTTACCTTCTAGCTACACAAATGCATCCTAGAAGGCACAGAGAAGGAGCAGATAAGGATAAATCTCTTGTAGGCAACTGTAACGGCGGCAGGAAAAAAGTGCTATTTGTTTTGTACTTATCACTTTGACTAGCTGTAATTATTACTGCTATTGTTAGTGCTTCTATTTGCAATATTACCTGAGGCTGCCCAGCCAGCACTGGGCTCCATTGTATTCAGCACAAACACATCCAGACCCCTCCAAAAAACTTCCAGATCAGAATGCAAGTGACGTACGATGGCAGAGAGGAGGGATAAAACCAAATGGATACAATTAGCCTAGGCACAACTTAGTCATTCTCTTCTTGGTATAATTATGAAATGGACAAAGGTAGCGCCAAATAACCTCAAATGCCCTTCTGGCCATAATTAATTATATTGCATAATAATAGTGTCAGTTTAAACATTGTTTAAAAACGATGCTTTGCTCAAAATTACTGTACAGCCACACTTACATCTTGCACAACAGACTAATACATAGCAGTGTCTTGACTTCCATTTTCTATTTCATTGTGTCCTCTGTGCATAGGAAAAGCTCCTGACCAAAGAGGAGTCAGTGGTACAGTGGTAAATAAAAGTGGGTAGATTCATCTGTCTGTGGTATGGAAGGAGCAGGTAAATACTCGAAGTGCCCAGAGTAGAAGTGGGTACAAAGGGAGTGCCCTTTGCCTGCATTTACCCTTGACTACACCACTTAGAAGAGTTGCATAATTGATACAATTGAACCACATCAGTCCTTTATTTATAGAACATAATGAAATGGTTTTCAACATCCTGGATCACGCTACATGGGTGATTGCCATATATGCATCCAAGGAGAATAAATAAAAACATCTCCCTAAGGTATTCTGTCTCTTCACCTTCTCTAGTTGCATCCAGGACTTAATTTTGAGAGTTCTGTAACTAGTGCAGCACGTAATCCTGTGCGGCTATTGCACACACTTTGTCTAGAGGAGAGCTGCGGTGATGCTGCCCCATAACACTGGAGGTTCACAGTTCCCATGCAGTACATAAAGTGATGTCATAGATGGGGAAGCTCAGAGTGCACACATAGCTATCCATACCACAGACTGGTTAGCACGGACCCCCACGTTGTACTGAAGTTATTCCTTTTTTTCAAACTTCATTAGCTTGTATTTGACATAAATCTGGCTTGCCTAGAAAGCACACGGGCTCAAGCTCAAAAAAGCTGTGGCATATGCTAGTTGCTTTCAGTGATGGAAATGGAAGTGAGTCATGAAGCAGTCCCCTGATAAACACAAATGGCATAGATAATCTGAGCCCACTGGTTGAGCCGCAGGCTCCTGCACCAGCTTGTGCTTGTGATGATCATAGAATCACAGAATCATTAGGGTTGGAAAAGACCTTCAAGATCATCTGGTCCAACCATCACCCTGCTGCCAATGTCACCCACTAAACCACGTCTCTCATTACTGCATCTTACACTGTGATGATCATCCAAGGACAAGTGCGGTCTACGACAGAAGCATGAGTATCAGGTAGCACTGAGAAAGGATTACTATAAAAGTTACAAAAAATAAAACACTGCTATTATTTAATTATTATTATTTTTTGCTATCATTGGAAACATATGGATAATTCAGAAATATTTATCTTGCTGGCTGTTTTGTGCATCTTTACATGATGTTCTACTATTTGTATTGCATCATTTGAACTTGGCCTTTACTTATGATGCTACATTGTTTTATGTATACACTTTATAATTAGAACTACTAATTGCAAGCTTGCTTGTTGCCTTTAGTTGATTTTCCAGAGCATTACTTGCAGAAAGATCACAATTACTCAGTTCTTTTCAATTGCTCAGTGAGTATTTTCATACATAGAAACCGAGAGTAGGTGTTTAACTTACTGTGTTTCTAAGCTTTAGACTGTGCCCATCTGGTGCAGAAATGATCTGCATCAAAAATTTAATCTTTTCTGAGGTCTTTAAGTTCTCATAATCCTTTTTTTTTTTTTCTAAATAAAATTAAAAAAAAAATCACATCAGACATACTGAGGGAGTTCTGCACTAGCTGTTACATTAGATTTTTTTATTATTATGTATTTTTTAATATATATAACTCTAGCCCAGACATATTGTCATATTCTTGATATGTTTGGGAAAAACAGCACACAAAAAATATCCATACATTTAATCATTCTGCGAGAAAGAGCTAGTCATTTCCATATACCTGCTGCAAACTTAAATACAATGGTCCCATTTTATCATTTGTTATTTCAACTTTGCTGATGATTCAGTGGTGTTATTCCAGTGCAAAACTGGAGTAACGCAGCAGTGAATCAGGCTCATTGGCTCTGCATCTCGCTATCTAAAATGAGGATCCACCTACAGGTAAAATACTATCATATTGCAAGTATCTCACAGACTGCAATCTGTTCTGGCTTGTCAGATCTCCATCGGAAAAGGATTGCATAGGTTCAAAATTAAAGCACATGCTGAATGCTGTTTTAGTCAATGGGAATACTCGTGAACAAGATGAGCTGGTTTTGGCTTTTCTAATGACAAATCACTCCAATGAAATATATCAGAGCATATGGTTACTTTTTTCTTTTTTTAATTGCCGATTTTTTCATTACCAGTGGCTGCCACGGATGGAGAAAGCAGCACCTCCACCGCTTTCCCAAGCAGGCTGCAAGATGTAGGGCCAGCTCCCTGCTGGGGACGGGGTGTGCAGGCCAGGGGAGTTGCTGGGTGTGCAGTGAGCTCAGTGACACTCTGACAGCAAAAGGCAGTGACTCTCTCCTGTCACCACACTCTGATGCTGGTGACAGCTCCAAGGAGACACCTCCAAGTGTGTTCTTGCAGCACTGGGAGTTACATCAGACACTACAGCTATTTTATTGGCAGCCACAAGCTCAGCTTCAGTGCACTTTGGTAAAACCTCAATGGCAAATAATGCTAGAAAGTGCATACAAGTGAAATCAGCATATTCTTTCAGTATGAGTAGTTCATGATTTATTAAAGTCTCTACTCAAACTGCCAAATATCTTCCCCTTCCCTTTTGTCATTCCAAGTTTGTTCCTTTCCAAAGGCAGCGTTAAGGGGCATCCCACAGAAATCTGCATTCACCCATGCCTGCAGATGTAGCCCTCTCCCACTTGCACAAACACACATTCAGCTCTCGTGCACCTTGTGCTTGAGCTGATTAATAAATAGATCCCAGGTATATGATGGTCCTGATACACTTGGCAGGAAATAGCCAAACACCTGTTGGTTTGAGCAACATCCATCACAGAGAACCTGAGCAATTACCTGAGTGCATAGATCTGTTTGCAGGTCGGGGGAATTGCCAAGGTGAGCTGCCTGTGGCACACTGAGGGGCTGGAAGAAGGGCTCTACTGTGCACCCAAGGATTTTACTGGGAACACAACTGCAGAAGCTCTTTTGTTTCCACCACATGGCAACAGCATCACCTTGGGTAGTTGCCGCAAGCACCCAGCGAGGCCTCAGACCCACGGCTTTGCCCAGCATGGCTCAGATCTCCACACCTGACCTGCTCACGGCACGAGTGGTGTCATGTCATACAGGCTGCAGTCTTCAGGGTGACATCAACACTGAGACATCACCGCTGGGCTTTGCTGGATTAGCACAAGCTTTTTCACCCCGTTAAAGGCTTTGTCTTTTGGTCTTCAACCTGTAATCAGCCCAGGTGTTAGCAGGTGAAAGTTGGCACTGTCTGCTGGCATTCAGCTGGAAGGAGCTGATGGCATCAGGGTGCAGTGACAACTGGGTGACACCATAAAAAGAGCGGCAAGTCGTTGGCAATCCCAGTAGAGAGGGAAGGGGGGGCCGTGACCTGCCGCTCCCCTGCCAAAGGCACAGCCTTGGTGGCAAGGTTTGGCTGCAGCAGATGGGAGATAAGCAGTGTGCGTAATTGCACTGCACAGCTTTCAGGAGCAGAGTGAAGGCTTCATTCTGCAGTGACACCCAGCCTCTACCAGCATGGATCAGCTGTCACTGTCAAAGAGACACCGGGTGAACCCAGGAAAAGTGAAACATCCTGAGAAAAAAAGAAGAATGAACCAGAAAGACAAAAGCTTACACTAACACTAATGTAAACACTGTTCTCTTAAGAATTGTCAGCCTAGTTTTTATCTTGTAGCAGAGAGATTGTTTTTGAGAACATATGCAGAGTGAAATGAATTCATAAACCTCTGTACCAGGTGCAATCATTAGTCAGTAAATGAATTACACATAATTATCTGCTTTGTATTTAATTCACTTGGCTTCCAGTTTCTTACTCTTCATACAGTGAAACTCTCTATCTCTCTCACACAAACACACTCTCCATGGGCAAGGAGGTTTTGGAGGGCTGCCATCATCCTGACTCATGAATCAGACTCCATGATTTGAATGATATTTATCTAAGCCTGCAAACAAAGAAGATGGCTATGTGTCCAATGAGAGAATAATTATTGTTATTATGTTTATAGAGCAACAAAGTCGGGAGTTAGGACCCCGGGGGAAAGGCGGCAGGAAGGGCGAGCTGGGCAGAGGCAGGAGGCTGTAGGCAGTGTTTCAGTGCAGGCATGTGCCAGGGCCCTCGCAGGGTTCCCTGCCTGTGAGTCACCTCTGCCAGGAATCGCCCAGCGGCCAAGGCGGGTGGCGAGGTGATGCCTGCCTTGGCGGGGACGCTCGCCAGGAGCCACGGGACCACCTCGCTGGGATACCAGGACAATGCAGGGCCTGCGAGGGCTTTGGCAGTGGCTGGAAGAGTTGGGGTTGGCGCAGAGATTCCAAGCCAGCTCTGTCACTGCGAGGCTGAGAACTGAGGATGGGGATGTGCCGGTCTGCGGTAAGTCAGCCCCGGCTGTGCCGGGTAGCAGAGCTGAGCAGCAGCCTCCTGCTTGCAGTAAATGTTGTGTATTTTTTTCTATGCAGAAGCCAGCTGTACACTTATATCCACAACTACTTTATTTTAACTAAACTAGAAAGAAAGGGAAAAAAATCCGTAAGAGAAAAAGCTTCCTTTGCATGTAACACAGCTGCTGCCACAGCAGGTTGCTTAGAAATAGAAATGTCCCTTGGCATGGCATTTGGGCTCACCTCGCTCCATGACCTCAGCGCACGCTTGGACAGAGGAGCCTGCTCCACCGCCTGGGAGAGCTCTGCACTGTGACAGTGGCAGTTCCTTGCGTGACCCAGGCTTGCTGCTGCCAGGTCAACACTCTGTGTGCTTGGGGAGGGCAGTGACAGAGGAGACTTTACCTATTAGGGCAGTCTGTAGTAGGCAGTGAGCTTGGGAGAACCAGTAACTTGAACCCCATATTTCTAAAATGCACCTACCACTCTAAATCTTCATCCTGCCTGGGACTTGTTAGAGCCTCCTGAATTCAGAGGGCACCCCACGCCACGCCAGGAAGGGGACTTCAGGTGGCTGATGTGTGGCTGTCTCCAAGGCACACACCTGCACAAGGCTCAGGCACGTTTCTTGCTGGGCTCCTGGAGACAGGCCAGATCTCACCTGTGTTCACGGCCGACTCCTGCTGCATTTGTACAGCACGACAACAACTGGTAGCTTTCCTTCGTCTTGGGACCACCAAGCAATAGCCCTGGTCATCACAGCCACAGCTCTGTCTGGAGATCTCAGAGAAGAATGCCAGCCTCTGGAAATGGTTTGGTTTGTGGTTCAAGGACACAGCCAACCATCGTAACGGCAAAAAGCACTCCTGTTGAGAGAATAAGAGCAAGTGTTAACAATACACAGTCAGGGAGACAGCAGGACAAACAGTTGAAGTTACCTGGCAATAACAATGAATTTAGAAGAAATCCTACATGAGAAATAAACCATCCTGGTTTTGCTCTACCAAGATCAGTGTGAATAACTTCCAAATTTAGCCCTTGTCATTGAAAGGGAGGCAAAACCAATAGCCTGAATAAAAATCAATGCTTCAAAAATACCACTAAAAATAGAAAATAAATTACTTGATGTTACTTCCAGTCAGCCCGCTTTTAGAAACAAGTTTTATCTTGCTAGATGTTTTAACTGATGAATAAATCCATGTTAATATCCCAGGAAGGAACATGGAAAGGCTTTGACTAAGGAATTATTGCCAATGGAATGATATGAAATGATACTTTGGATCACAAAGCATTCCTTTGGGGATGTGTATTGCAAGTGCTGGCTTTTATAAACTGTAGTAAATCTTCCTTACTTAATTCCCTCTTCAGACTAACTTAAATTTTCTGGAGAAGGTTGATAGAAAACTTTTATGTGCCAACATTAACAGCCCAGAGAAAAAAAAAAAAAAAGAAAGAAAAAAGAAAAAAATATCTTTTATATGAGAGCAGTTGAAAATATTGCTGAGACAATACTGGCCACGACAGGAGAAAAGGTGTTTTTACAGGCTTTTGGTAAAGTCTGGGAGCCCTGGACCAGGGCTGTCTTGATCCCACAAAACTGGTGCGTAGCCTTGCGAAAGCCAGCCCAGCTCTCGGCGCTGCAGTCTGCCTCGCCGCAGCAGCGATGCGGCACCGGCTGCCTCCCCGCTGGCTTGGACATCGCACTGGTTACCCATACTCATGGCACTTCTTGGGCTGTATTCACCACTGAGGACTGCTGATCTTCTTGAAGATCATTTTTTAGAATGGAAAAGGACCTCCTCGAGGGACAGTCCTCTCACCCTCCAAATAAACAATCAGTTGGCCTAATAAAAATATTACTGGTCCCCACAAGTTTGGTCTACAAGGCATTTTTAAGTCCTTGGATGGAGGAGGTGAACAAAACCATACAGTATATTATCAGGTGGGTAGAGAAATCACTGAGCACAAGACTTCATAAATAATATTGCATACAGAGCAGTTTCTGCATCTCCCGCTCCCCCCTCACTAATACATATAGGCTTTATTATTAGAGGGAGAAAAGTCAGACAGTGCCCACACTCACATGACAAGGGCTCTGCTGTTTACAGTCCCAGAGAAATAATGCCATGAACTATGGGACCAACGAGAATGCCGTAAATACTTCTCTCTGAGCTGGCTGACAGAAAACAGTCAGAAGTACAGAGCTATAAACTGCTGCTTCATTATAAATCACTGCATTTGGCACACCTGTTTCAGCACACCTTGGGGCTGTTGCTGGACATAACATGCCTTTATTTTTATTTTTTTAATGTTGCAACACAGATGGCAGCTGGCTTTGTACATGTGAACATGGTCATATTGTCACATGCACCACAAGACCACAGAGCAGTCATGCTCTTCACTGTCAAACCCAAGGAGGTTTCTGAAAAATGTGGTTCTGCAGTTGCCTGGTCTGACTGAGCACACATGGCAAGGCTCAGGCGCTGCGTAACACGGCTGTGCAGCCGGCACCCATCCAAACATCGCAGAGCGTAGGCAAAGCAAGTTCAGGGCTGTCTGCACCTGTCTGGAGAGATGTATTTTTTCAGCACAGTACGCGGACTTAGGATCAGGTCCTTTTCCAGCGTGAAGTCTGTCACAAGGCAGTGATCCTGGCAAAAGAGCAGTAAGGAAAAAATATTCCAAATTTTGAGAGAGGAATTTTTCACAATTTACAAATGGTTTGATGTTAACAAAGTTATAAATTGGAGTCAGTTACAAAGGAGCGCAGGTTCAGCAGGAGAGCTTTGAGATAAGCCTTACAGTCGCTGGACTTTTTGAGTTATGCCAGTGAAGCTAGACTAGTATTTTATGGGATGATTAATTGTCTGTGCTTGCTGGGCTTTTACTAGTTTTTGGTAAAGATACTGAAGTAATATAGAATAGGAATATTGTTTCCCAGCCCTGGGAAGATTACACTGCTGGGCCATGTTCTTGTGTGCTTTGGACGGCTCAGAAGGGGACAGGGAGAAGGAGGAGAAAGAACCACATCCTCCTCTAGATCACAAATCACGTTTGTTTGTACCTGAAGGACCATAAATTGATCTGTTTGCAGAGCACTGGCATGTAGCCTGGGAACTTCCATTAAAAGACGTAGCTCTACTGCACTGCACCTCTCAGTGTCAGAAGTGGCATCTTCAGCATGCAAAGAAAAGCTTTAAGACCATGCCTGTGGTAAAGAGAAAACACCCTGATGAGTCTGACAGCAGAGTTCACCAGGGCTTTCCCATGGGGCGCCGAGGTATTTTCTCCCTTGACATTGCAGCTCGCTCTGGCTCCCAGCTTGTATTATTCCTTTTTGTCCTGTCGCACCAGCCTTGCTCTGCACGAAGACATGAATTCGTATTCTGGGGATGTGATCTAGCACTGACCTTGTGCGGTTCTTCACACACACATAAAGAATCCTCTGGAGCCGGGGAGAATTTGGCTCCACAAGCTAATGGCAGGAGAGGTCATGTCCTTCATGTCCCGGGCACAGGAGATCTGCCTGCATGCCCGCAGTCCCAGACCTTCCCAGCCCCGTTCTGTCTGCTGCGATGGAGGAGTCATAACCTGGGCTCCCACAAACAGCTTTGTGGCGTGACCGGGCTCCGTGAGGCCATGGAAATGAGTCTTCCAGCACAGCTAATGGGCACAGCTGTGAAATACAACCTTTTCTGAAGAACCCACTCCTGCCCATGCTTTCTGCCACCCCGTGCCAAAGTAATGAACTAACCTAATTTACAATTGTTTTGCTTGACATATGGGTCCCAGATAGTGAGAAAGAGCTAAAAGAAGGCCAGTGTAAGTCAACATGGGGAAGTCCCTACTGCACTGGGTGTGGGTATATACTGGTGAGCTTGGCTCTACAAGAGGGAAAAGGACAAAAGGACAGCCAAAGAGAGGAGAAAAGCTGAGCTGGGAGGGAGGGGCAGAGGAAGATTTTGTGCGCGCCTGGGAAGGAAACAATGGGACAAGGGGAAGGAATTAGAAGAACCACATCCTTCTCTGCATCACACCCCTGCAGTTTAAGTTACTCCCTCATGCTGGACCAACCCGTAGCGCCTAACATTGCTCCCCTGTGACTTCTGTGGTGAAGCTCTGTCCCATCAGATGTGTCTCAACCAGGGACCATGAAGCCAGCAATGCTCTTAGCATGGCAGATCAAACCTCCCTCCTTTGTGATGACATTTTGACATGTCCCACTACTCTCACTAGCCTATCTCAAGCCCCTGCACCTAAGCTCAAGTCCCACCATTTGGAACATAAGCAAAAACACATTCCTCCCTCCCCTCCATCTCTGACCAAGCCAACCCTGAGCCCAGCTCTCTCTGAAGCTCTCTGCAGAGCTTCCAGTCAGGACACCTTTCCCACCCACCCACCGCACTTCCCTGCAACTCCTCCTGGGGAAGAGGTCTATGAGGAAGGGACAAAGGCAGGACAGAATTTCCTGGCACCTTCTTGTGCCTATTGTCCTCTCCTCTCAGCTCAAATGGATGGCTAATTAATGACAATATTGACATTTTTCCATTATTCCAATATTCCATAATATAGTCATACCATTCATAATATTCACCCTTCTGCACTCTGAAGATTCAAAGCATTTGCAACCATTTAGTGCTTATTTCTCCCCAGAGCAGTGCAAGGTAAGTGGGATGTCGGCACTAGCAGCCCCACCTAGCAGATGGACCAGTCAATGCAGAGGGAGAAGCATTACCAGCAGCACGCTCAGGGTTTGATGTCCAGTATGAGGTCTTCTGTTCTGAGGAACAGAACAGAAAGAGGTTTCCTCCATTTACCGTTCCCTTCAATTAACAAATATCTGAAAGTGCCCAGCACTGAGTCAACTTAGAATGGTTTGGGCTGGAAGGGACTTCTAAAGCTCATCTTGTCCAACCCCCTTGCCATGGGCAGGGACACCAGACCAGGTTGCTCAAAGCCCCACACATAAATGTAGAAATATAATGTATATATCTATATGCAACAATATATATTATATATATATACATCTCCATGAGATAGAATCAGGTTTGATTTTGCTTCAATAAGCCTTTGAATCTTGTCAAAGTAGCTGTTAGACCATCTGAGGTTCCTTTTTTGGCAGGGGAACTATAAATGTCCAACTTCCATCTCCATAGACTGCAGAGGAGCTTATCCCTCCCTCAGAGCACCCATGACCGGGAGCATTGGATTGGCATTCACTTAGGAGAAGCCTAAATCAATCTGAACACCACCATCCTCTCAGCTCTTAAAGTCCTATGGCTCTGAAGTCACACCTTAATAAACAGCACTACTACTTGGAGAGCTTCTGTTGCTGAGAACAAGGCCAGTACAAGGGGACAGGTTACACACTTGGAAGCGTACAGAGTCCTTCAGGATTTATTTGTTCACTCCAGAGAGAAAGTGAGTCATGAGAAACCTTAAGGTGGAGCACTCAAAACAAGGAGTGTATAAATGATTAGCAAGGGAAGGTCAGCACTAGTCCTTCAAGTCTGAGCATGCCCCATTGTCAATGGTACATAAATAATACCAGCTGGATGCTTGTGGTTGTAGGAGAACAGCTATCACACTTCTAGTCTCTTACAGGTCTCTGACTCATATAATACAATCAATGAGGCTGATCTCAGTTTTCTTATAAAAAGATAGTTAAAGTTACAAGAATAAAGTGGTTGATAAATGGAACTCAATCAATAGACCCAGTTTCAAGACAGAACTACATGCTTGACAAAAGCCATCCTTTTTTTAAAAACAAACTAACAAACACACTTTTTACTACATGGAGATTCCAATGGGGATGAGAGATGGACCTGAATTCCACTTGCCCTCGTGCAGCAATGCAATAAATCATCCTGTCTGATAAAATCCGATTGCAGAATCTGTATTAACACACTGATGCAAACGAATGAAAAAACACTGCCTGTTTTCTTCACAGGTTGAATTTAGAGTATTCGCAGAGAACAAAAAAATCAGTGAGCAGGAACGATTGGTGATTCACTCAGAGATATCTGACCAGATCATTGGGATCTTTTTTTTTTTTTTTTTCCTAAGACACACTTCTGTAATACAGATTTTACAGAAAATGCTCTGGGTAATATATAAGTATGCTAAATACATTATCTCTAGATCCACTGATACTTGTGATATGGCATGACATGGCACCTAACTACTGAGTACAGCTGTTGAAAGGCTGTAGGTTCTGCTATTTTCACCAGTAGCAACCGTACTTTACTACAGAGGAATCCAAGCCATTTTTGTACTTTATTATCCAGCTGTGACTGCTCTCAGATATTTCTGACACAAAATCTCTCATGAAGGTATTGAGCACCTTTTCCAGGTGTACTAAGCTTTTCTTCAGATATTCTTTATTAAATTACTTATTGAGGATTTAAGTTGGACAGGTGAACTGCAACATAGAGACTGGCCAAGTCCTGAATGGTGCAGAGCAGCAGAAGCTTCTGTGGAGTGTGAGGGTATATAATCACATACCTTTATCTGCTCTTACATTAATACACACTTAAGTCATTTCACAGACATCTGTATCAGGTGTACAGCATCAGGTGAAAAAGTGTTATTTTTCAGCTTATTTCTGCTTAGAAATTCAAAAGCACAATCCTACCACAACCCAGCAGTTAGAAGCAATGTCAGGAAAAGTTATATATTTACATACCACAGACAAGATGATCATGAGTCTGCCCTTTCCCAGGGAGCTTCTCTTGTGCATTTTCTTTCATGCAGTCACTCAAAGGCACTTTGAGCCCTACATCCAAGTAGATATCTGGCTGAAATAGAAGTCACATCTGAAACTGATGTGGCAAAGAGAAAAGAGACCACAGAGATGCTAAATATATTCATCGAACTGTGGGGAATGAGGTGGATGGGGCACCCTGCGCTGCTGGAGGGAGAGGACCAGCTAGAACAGGGTTGTGAGGAGCACAGAAGTGTGGTTCAGTGGCTCCTGTCCCAGCTGGAATAGGACAGGTGACAACCAGATGAAGCCCGTACAAAACCTGAATGTTCGCTGGTGCTATCCCAGCCCCCCTTGCTCTCAGGCAGTGGGTGGCAGGAAAGTGACACTCTTGTCCTCCGGCTCTTGAGGCAGGAGGCAAGAAGGACGTAGTTCCTGTGTGTTCAGGTAAGGAGAATATTTGGGCTCATTGTCATATGTGCATGCTTTCCAGTCTCGGTGCTATCTCCTTTTCCAATACTTCCTTTGCAGCCACCACTTTCTGTCTGGGGTAATTCTCAGCTCTTCTGGGGATACTCTAGTGCTGGTGATTTACTGAACTACAGAATTAAAATGAGATTTTGAATTTTAATGAGGTTTAGCATTGTTCAGAACTGTACAAAGTCAATTTGCATTTTTTTTTTTCTGTCTATATACACCTATAGCTACGTGTGTCTTGTCTAATAATGCATTTGTGGATGTGGCCCATACATTGCCTTAATTTGAGAATCTTAAAATGCTTCTCAAATATTAACTATGGAATATAGAAACTTTATTCTGAACTGTTCTTAATCCTCAGGAGAGCTAAGATGCAGGGAAGACATATCGTCTTCTGCACAGAAGGTGTATTGAGTAGGGACCCCAAAAATTCTGACATTGAACTGGCCAAGGAAAGAGATGGGTCTCTTGCTTTGGAAACTGAATGTCAACTCCTTGTTTGTCAGACAAGTTAAAATAACACTTGATTGTGTCTGGTTTGTAGATTTATTTATCCCTTTGCTTTCTGATCAACAAAATAATAGAAAAAATGTTTGAAAAAAAAAAATCATAAAAAGCTGTGTACAAAATGCCAATCAATATACAAACAATAATGGGTGAAATTGTGAGACAGGATTTGCAATGTCTGCATATGTGGCAGAAGGAAGCTGTACCACTGGATAGCCGCAATATCATCTTCAAGTTGTAAGACCCCTTTCTAAGCCATTACAACAAAAGTTATACGCTGAGTTTGTCCTATCTTTATCTGCCTTCTGCAATCATGTGGATATCCCCTTGTGCAGCAGTACAGTTAGGGAAATGAACTAAAACCTAATTGCTTTGTTCAGATAGTTGAACCTCTGAAAAGCATAAACCCTAACTTGTCTTGTAAGCGCTGCATGTGGACTAGGCTCACATATGAGCATTGCATTTTTGCCTAGAATTGTGTTGTTCTTATGCATTTCTATGGGCACAGTGAGCGCTGATATGGGCATGCAGTTTACTTATGCAGAACTAAAGTCGCAACGTGCGGTCTCTTGTCTTTTCTTCTTTGGGAGGTGCTACAGACGGCTGCTGTTTTCAAAGCAGTTGTTAGTGAAATTATGTCTGCATCCTTTTGTATGAAACAAAAGAATGAGACAAGACAAAATATGAGTTACAAACTAACAAAACAGAGGTTTGGCAGTCGCTTTAGATCACAGGAAAATGTCTCAATCCACATACATTTACATGAATAAATAACCAAATTAACTACATAAGCGGTACTGTCATTCTTTGTCAGTGTGATCCTCAGGCTTATGCAAAGTGCATGAAGGTATGAGAGCAGACAAGCATTTTAGAGAGGAGATAGGTTACTCACATTTCCTTGCAATGAACTATACTGAAAAAGGATGTTTAAGCCTGTAAACTCAGAATTGTTGTGCCATCATCACACATGCACATTACTGAGACATGGCTGACTGGAAGCACAAACTTATTCTCACAGAAATCCATAACAAAAACCATGTATTTATTCGTTTTAAAAGACATGAGGAATAACCCCCAAAGCTGACCAAGCTATTTCCTTCTGTCCCCTTTGTTATTTTCTAGTATCTCTGGGCCTGAGTCAAAACCACAGCTGTCCACCCAAGCTTTCCCACTGACTTCTGTGGGGCTTGGAAGGGGCTTGCATGTTATCTGGCTTTGGTGCTGACCTTAGCTTGTCATCTCATCTCACAGGCTCCCAGGAAGACAGAAGAGCAGACCCCAAAAATGTGAGGGAAGACGTTGGGTAAAGTCTGCCTGGCACGGGTTTCAGTAATTGCCTTGAGATATAACTGATGGCGAGGCATGGCTTCAAAATCCAATTGAAGGAGTGATGTCTCAGCATGGCATCCCATGTGTTTGAAGAACACCAAGCTCACTGGAGCACACTACAGGGTGCTCCCATTATAGGGCACCCCCAAACCTCTGCATTATAGGAGGAATAAAAACTGAAGGCTTTGGGCAGTGTCAATGATTAAATAATAATAAAAAATAGAATTGTAACTGAATTTGATGCTTGCCTACAGTTCTTGTCCTCTCAACTTTGCCAACATACATTACTGTGTCATTTTTTCTAGGAAAATAGGGACATACCTGGAAGCTGTAGCTTTCTGCTAGGACCTGCAGCCTTTTGAGCAGCTGTCTACAAGTGATTCAGGCATAAATCTTCTGTCACCCAGAATGGCACAGAAAGCATCGCTGTCATTCCCAGGCTTGCTAGCAGAACGTCAGAAAACTAACGCCACGTGTTCAGGTCCTGGCTCAGGACACATCCTCTAACCAGTGCTCTTTGTGGACCAGCAACCTTCTATTCTGTCACCTGTGTTCCCTCCTAGCCTGTACAAAATATGTAAAGCACAAGGGAGAAAAAGTCAATGAATGCTCCATTTATTCAGTAAGAGCTTGCACATGAGATGGAATAACGCGTAGCACCCACCCAGGAGTACACCAAAACACAGCTCTGCTTAAACATGGTGGGTTTTGACTAAAGAAGTAAAATCAGGAACTAGTTAAAATTAGAGGAATAAGGTAGAGTTTAATAACCACAATAGACAGCTTCTGACCATGCAGTAGTGCAGAGGTTTACATAAACCCAGAAACTTTGCAGAGGCTGGCAAAGTGGCTGCAAAAAACATGCAGGGCACATCCAGTGTTATTTTCTATTCTATATATTTCTATATATTATATTCAGAAAAGCTCTGCATTCAGGATATCTCTGCTGTTCCTGAAGGTCTGTGGCTGCTTCTGGGAAGGAGCAGAATTTCAAAAAAAAAACATCTTTTAGGCTAGTGAATTATTATAGGTGATAATTTCAATCATTCTTTTTAAAGGGATGGTTCAGTGGCCCTTTGAGAATTTGAGTATATCTTGTTTTTGCTGTTTGGACTAGACAGACTACAACCATGGATTTGAAAAATAAATAACTTGTTAATACCCTGCTGGCTTTAAAAGAGAAATTTTGGCTTGTGCATCTTCCCTTTGGGATTTTGATTTCTGAGATCTGTAACCCAAGTAGCAGGGGAGCCACCATTTGGCAGTAAGACAAAGTGTGGCACTGTGACATTTTCTGTTCAATCAAATCCTTGTAAATGCACATTTTTTTTCTGAAGCACAGGTAAAGGTTTAACAAAACTGTAGCTGGATGGACTAAGACTGAGAAATAAAGTCACTGGAAAGTGTGGCTCCATGAGTGAAATACCATTGCAGTAAGTGGACCTGAGCATCACCACGGGCCAGGATTATGAACCTGAGGGCTCAGCTCCCTGTTGTAACAACAGTATAAATGTACTGGATGAGTTTTCAATTTATAGAGCAATAAACCTTTTGCCAGTCAACCCCAAAATACACCTAACCACTGACTCCTTACCCCTGCATATTGATGACTAATTTGTTGTGCTTCTTATCCTCATCAAGTTCCTGTTTTGGCTGTTTTCTCTCTTGTTTTGTAAGCTCAGACCTGCTAAACAATGCTACAGGACTTTTCCTCTCCAGTCTTAGTGCCATTTTGTACTGCAGCACTCTAGTGCCACTTAATACTGTGACGAGAAATAACGCATCGACTGCAATGTATATTGCTCGCGTTCTTCTTCACTGCAACAATGAGTCATTATTCAGAGTATGTTTATGTAATATCATAAATACCAATCTCTGGTATTTATGCAGCATAGTATTTACTTGGGCAAGTTGCCACATGCACTAAAGAAGTAAACAAAGAGCCATTCTTTGGAGGGTTAAAAAAGTCTTAAAATGAATCCAATTTTCCTTCATAAGGCACTCCTTGTTATTTTACCTAAAGTGGCTCTTTAAGATATACAGTATGATAAAACACACAATTCCTGGGAGACGTAATTATGGTTCCTAAGAGACTGGTGAATAAACAATCAGGAAAAGAGTGTTTGTTTTCCCTAGTGTTTTTTTTTTTTTAACTATTAATGGAAGGCATTAAAAAAATGGGGAGGAATGTGTTGGGTCGATAAATGGTAAGAAAAGTCGAGGAGCACACTTCACTGAACACACAGGGCTTCTGCCTTAAAAGCAGTACTATTTTATTGGATTGCAAATAATCCTATTTTGCAAATGTATTTGCGGTGGGTGTAAATACCACAGTGGACTCTTTGTTTGTTATATTTAATGTACTGCGTACATCAATGGCACGGTGCATGTTCTAAAGTAAAGAGCTTGCCTTGTCTCACATTACCTTTAAGCATTAACACAAACAACTTCCTTCAAATCAAGTTGACAAAATCTTCTGCATTGTACGAAATGTTCTATCTGACACAAATTCCTCAGGAGTGGCGGGGGGGCCCGCCTGGTACAGCGCCGAGCCATTGCAAACACTTTCCTAGCGAATCAGGGACACTGCAGCCAACCCTACGTATACGTGGCCACTGGAAACCTACAAGATGGCTGAAGCAAAGCTCAATCAACAGTTGAAGAAAACCTTTTTGCAACCTGCATGTATCAGAATGTGACTGAATCGGGGACAGTGTTAGCATCGGTTAACACTGACAGGATAGCATCGGTTCCTGTAACGTCACTCAGCGGTCTGTCACCTAAAAACAGAAGCTCCCAAAGTTGCTGGTCAGTTCTCCACATCAGTTCCTTCTCCTGCAAATTAGACTGATGAAACCAAGATATTCTATTAGATGATGCGAATCTTTAATTTGCTGTCATCTATAATATCTGAGCGAGTGCTGGACTTCGGAGTACCCTTGCAGAAGCACAACTTCAAACCGCAGGGCCCAAACAGGCACCAGCACCTGCCACTGCGGGCTTTCAACCTCATGAATATAACCATCAGATCTGATTAGTTTAGCGGAGACAAACGGAGACTTCCCATTTCTCCTGTGGCAAGTAGGTGTCAGAGCAATAGATCACACTGCTATAGTTAATATTCATTTATGATCCACTCACTTCCTTTTTTGAAAAATACAGCAAATTCATGATAAACTATTTTACTCGAGAAGATCTGAAGTAAATGTTGATGCCATTAGCAGGCTGAGGAGCACACAGCTCACGAGCTATCAGTTACTGCCTAAGTGATGGGAGATAAAATTTTGTCTCTTTTTCTCTATCCTTCATACAAAGATTTGCAAAAATGGTTACAAGAGAAATGTATGCACAGGATGAATCTGGTCAAGCTAGTACTTGTTCCTGTCTTAAGGATTTATTAGAGAAGTGAATAAACATACTTGTTGTGGTAATTAACCCCATGTAAATCACAAATCCTGCCTTTATAGGGTTTTGTTTGTGCTGCTGTCATTAAGGGCTATTCAGTGTTTCCAAACCGAAGGCAGGCCCGAGGTAAAACCCCAGCAAGCAAAGGGGGAAGACATGCAAAATGAGGGATAAAGGAGCCCCTGACAGGGGGACCCCATCAGGAAGCCATCCCCCTTGTCACTGGATCACTTCCTTGAGGGTCCAGAAAATAAAATACAACAGCAAAAACAACCATCATGTCTGAGCATCTTTGGGCAGTTTCCGCTTGGTAACTACATTCTTGTCATCAAAAACAAACAAAAAAAAACACACTAGATTTACCTCCAGCCTCTCGATCCCCAGGCCCTGTTCGTGTGAGGCCCATTTCCCTTAGCCAGACAAACAGAGTTCAGGGTCTGGCCAGCCCAGAGCTGCCCCAGTGTGTGTGGTGTGTGTGGCTCAGGACACCACAAGCTGGTGAAGAACAAACTGCTCATGCAGTGCTGGGTTAGCTGCTCCTCAGCCTCCGGATGGTCCCTTCCAGAGTCTGTAGGAATCTTTTCATTGATTTCAACAGGCTTTGGGTCAGGTTTAATGCTCCCAGACCAGACACCTGAACAGATGCAGAGTGGCAGTGTTATCTTATCTCCTCCTTTGGTTTGCCGGGCTGATCCTGCCTTGTTTCTTCTAGCGGTTAACACCACAAGAAAAGGAAGCCTCTCTCTAGAAGGAAATGCCTTCCATCCTGTAACAATCTCCTCAAATTAAATAGCAGCAGCGCCATGCCTTTGAAGAAAATGTGAAGCAACACTATAATGCTGAGTGGATACTTGAGTTCAGCAGGTTGCTAGACCTCTTGCTGACATCTGCTCTATAGAGCGTGCAAATGATTAAGGTTCAGTAATAGCAACAAGGAATGAGATGTTTCCATACACACACTTCTGATCACTTCGGTAAGGAGTGGTCCATCAAAGATGCCTTTCAGTTCAGGACACTTCTTTCTAGAGGAAGTTTAATCAGTGAATAATCTAGAGCCACCCAGTTAGGAGCCTGCTGAAGAACTGGAAATATAGTTGGCTTTTCATAGGTCAATGCTGCTTGTGAGACGACTACACTTCTCCTCTTGTGCTATGAACCCATCCTGTCTTCTGGCTACACTGGTGAAAAAATGATCACCCAACAAAGACAGCACAACACAGCAAAATTGAAAACACATTTAGCAATTTGCATACCTTGCATGCCATAGAACACCCCCAAATCCTGGTGGAAATGTGCATAATGTGCCAGACATCTTGAACCCAGGAACTCCCCTCCCCATAATCCCTTGGGACCGAAAAGTTTCTGATTGTACTCCAGCTTCCCCATAAAAGCTTCATTGTTACTGCAGCCCAGCCTTTACCAGGAGTCATGGCATTGGGCCACAGCCTCCAGGGACACTCTCAAGCTGCACAAAACAAGTTTTTCCAAACAGTTTAAGTATTTCCCAGCCCAGACTCTCACATTCTAGTTGTTTGTGCAGGGACAGTAACCCACCAAGCCCTGCCTAAAATACTGGTTGTTTAAACTCCACAGAGACATTTTTTACTAACATTCCTTACTGCTGTAACCTCTTGACCATTTTAAACTGCTATTAACGGGCAGACTCCATAGGCCTAATGTCAAGGAGTCATCCCTGCTGCAAAAAAGCAGCAGTCAGACAATAGACAGATAATTGCTGCTTCCTTCGGACCACTAGTTCAGCTAGAAATTTCTTGGTTCAGCCGTACTTTGGAGCAGTCCTCGATATACACATAGCACCAAGTCAGCTGCTCTTAGTTGCGATACTGCTGTCTGATGGAAGGGGGAAAAGGGGCCAGGTGAGAGCTGAAGGGCCCAAGGGGAAGTGCCGTGGTGCAGGGGCACTGGAGGAGCTGTATCTGTTGGAGGGGCCTGGGCCACACGAGGGGCAGCAGCACCAGCGGCCGGCTCAGCGCTCAGCTCCCACGTGTGGTGCCCAGAGCACCTCGGGCAGGTCCCCGAGGAGGTCAGGTGGGGCCCAGCTCCCGTGCACAGATTTCGCCCTCTCAATAAGCAAGGAATTGCTGCAGGGGGAAGAGGCCATTGGAAAATCACTTGCTGTACTTAGGTTTCTTCCATGGAAACAGGGGGGATCCTGGTATTTGTGTCAAGGGTGCAGGCAGGCTAGGTGCAGGAATCTGATGGCAGTGGGGAGAGGCTGGGGAAGGAGGAATGGCACTGAGACACGTGGCAGCTGCCACAATTGCCTCTGAAGTTGTCTCTCTTGTGCACTGCATTTGCAAGGGGCTGCTCCATGAGGGTGGCTCAGGCTCCCCGGTTCCTGCCAGCCTCTTCAACGTGCATTACACGAACACCCAAGGATCGCGATCTGGCTTGCAGGGAAGGGCTGGCAGCCTGAAACACGCTGCCTTTGGGGATGTGGTGAGAGTGGCCGCTTTCCACAGGGACAGCAGCAGCCTGTCCTGGCCCCACAGGAGCCACCAACTGCACATCCCCTCCCTGCAGGGCAGCGGCTCCCCAGCCCCACTTAAACCAGAGCCAGACCCCAGGTATCCCACACCTTCCCCTCTGTTCTAGGCCTAATCGAGCTAATCAGGACACTCCTTCACTAAATTAGTACTAATTAATGAAACGCTAATTAAAAAAAGGGCTGACTGCAATTCACGGCTTCTGCTCGTCATGGACTTCTCTCTCAGCACTCAGGAGGCACTGGTGTCTGTGCCTCGTGCCAAGGAGATCGGAGCAAATCAAAGGCACGGGCACAGGTCACTGGGATGCTCCAGCCATGCCGCCTCAGCTGCCCTGAGCTCACGGGAGGGAAACACCGCTTTGAGTCCCCGCTTACAGCCAGGGAGTATTTGGTGGTTTTTAGCACGGGGCCCTTCAGAAGGTGGCTTTTAGGTGGCTTGCTCTGCAAAGGCGATAAAGCAAACAGAACTGGAGCTAGAGAGGAATTTCTGGAGTGCTCAGCACTAGGCCTGGCCTGTGCCAGGAGCCCAGGCTGCCCTTAATGAGCTGCTGCAGGCTGGTGAGTGCCAAGTGGGCAAAGCGTTTTTGCAGGTGTCTAAACACGCACTGCAGTTTGAGGGGGGAAAAAAAGCTTTAAAATGTGCTCATGAATTCAGTCAGGGGTGCCTGTGCCTAAGGGCCCTCAGTCCATCAACACTTTATCCCCTTGGACATCGAGTGGCTTTGGGCAGGGCTGAGGACGGTGTGGGCAGCCAGCTGCCCTCCCTGCACACTGCCAAGCTTTCCACTTCATGGCAGTGTCCTCTCCTTCGAGGCAGCTTCAGCAGGCAAGCATGTAGCACAGCATCACCTAATACCTCGGCAAGGCCCTTTGGCTCAGTTTGGTCTAATTTGCTAACACACACACCATAATTACAGGGCTTGTGTTTAGGCATATCTCAAGAGTTCCTTGTAGATGTAATAGGAGAGGCTAATTCATCTGGAGCCCATCAGGGAATAAAAGCCCTACACCATCCAGGGCCAACCCATACAGAGGCCGTCGCACAGGTGGGAAGAACCTTGAAAGCCATTGGAGAGCTGTTGCAGATCAAACCTGACATCTGGCAAGGTTCTGCTTTTGCACCTTACACTTGCTTCCCTGAATCCCTTATGGGTGCCTGCTGACAAGTTGGAAGCAGGGACACAGGCAAGCTCCGTCACAAGAGTGCCCAGTGCCACTTCAGCCTCCTCTTCCTTGCTTCCCCCATCGAGGGTACCTTGGCAAGCCTGAAGGTCCCAGCCTGGAATGGATGGGCTCAGCCGGCAGGCCAGAGGGTGCTCTGAGGAGACAGTCCCCAGCCTGCCAGCGGGTGCACGATGCTAGGAAGAAACCCCAGCTGCTTACTCAAGGCTTTTTGCCAGCATAACTACGTTGCTTAGAGGTGCACTACCTTTCTTTTTCCTGATCAGGGTAACTATGTCTGCAAAAATCTAAATAGAGACCAAGCCCAGGTGTGGGAGTTGATCCCTTGCTTTGTGCGTGCCCAATGGCAACACCTTGTGTTGTCTAATAAGCTCTGTCTTGCATCTCTCAGCACACAGGTTGAGCCTTGGAAATGCTTCTTGGGTGTCATGTAAACCCCTGGCCAGGTAATGCAGAGTGGGCAGCTTCTCCAGGCTCTTTGCTCTCCCTAAATGACATCTGCTGCAGTTCTGCACTGAAACTGTCCTTGCTCCAGCGCCGCTCTGCTTTTAAACACTGATCATCAGAGCTGGTTTACATGCTTTGAGATGCCAGCAAACCAACAAAGAACAGCTGACGCAATTCACTGATGGAAAAAGCAGTGCATGGCATTTTTTTTTGGCCTAGAAATGTATCTCACAGTAATGAAACATTCTGGTAGAATTGCTCTGAGCCTGTTCTCCAGACAGACCTGCACCTGATGGAGCAGGACTGTACACCCTGCAATTACAAGTTAGCAGGCTCTGGGGGTAACCGAGAGCCTGTGCAAGGCCCCAGGGGCTCAGCACCCAGGGGGCTTGTTTTTGAACAAGCACTGTCACGGATCCTCTCTGCAATACAGCAAATTTCTGGCCTTGAAGTGGGACTGTTGTGTGAGGGCACAAAGCGATGGTCCCAGCTCTGTGCAGTGGTTAGTCTCTGGGGAAATGGGAGGCTGGCAGTGTTACCAGCAGGGTTGGTGCCTCTTTCTGGATGCGTTTATAGAGTTTCTGACAGTTGCTTAAGACATTAAATGTATACGTTTCTCAAGAGAGACTTTTACTTTCTAGAGGACTGAAACATTTTGAGATCTTACAAGAGTTATTGGCTCTGGCTGAAGACGAAACCACGCAGCTGCCTGGACCAGAATGCTTCTATGCAAGGCTGGACATGGCTGCCACGTGCGGGCCCGGTCAAGGCCTATCGCCATGCCCCCGGCAGAAGATCCCAGCTCTGCATTGGCAGGAGCCCTTCCACTGAAGTGCTACAATTGCAAGTACTCTACTAAAGCTACATTTGGCCTTTTATCTGACCTTCTTTGATCTTTTCCACAACCTCTGGCAGGTCTTCAGTGCATTCAGTTCTTTATATTAGAGCAATCAATCCCACATGCAACCAATTAGGTTTAGACATAGTTTGCTGACCATAATATTGTACAGACGTTCTACCAAGTTTTCAACAAGAGAGGGTGGCTCCTACATGTCACTTTCTAGTGGGGAGCACGCTGACTGCAGTTCAGAAATATCCCAAGGAGAAAAACATATTCCAGAATTATACTCCGAGCCCAAATGTTCCACTTGTAGACAACATTCTGGCTTTGTGTACATACAATAGCAACCCAAACACTGTTTCTCCTCAGCTCTCGCAGCACACAGGGCAAGAATCTCACTAGACCTGTGTGACCAGGTTTGTCATCCAATAACTTCATCACCTGCCACTGTCATTGCCCGTGACACACACCAAATATGTTTCGCTTATCAGAAGCAAAGAGGCAGCAGCACCCCTAAAGTCTTTTAGCTCCATTCGTTTTGCCTGGCTCCCCAGTGAGGGATGGGAACGCAGTCAGTATGGGTGGGTACCTGCCTTCGCTGCCTTTGCACTGAGTACAATTTGGTCCTCATTGCTCCTCTCTCCCTTGCTTGCTGTACTGATGCACCACACTCTGGCCGATGTTTTATCATATTATCTGAAGCTCCTCCTTGGGAAATCTTCAGTTAGAGACACATCTTCTGTCTGTTCGTGGTGCGAATCTCCTGCTGATCCGCACTACCCAGATCAAGATAAATGGGGTCTCATCCATAGCCCTTCCAAACATGTACTGCAAGTTTGCTGTAATGGACATAACACTTTACAGGAGTAACCATAAAAGATTATTTGGCATAGACTCTTGGAAGCAGGCTGGATACCTGGCCCAGATCTGTGTTAATGCATTGGCTGTGGGGTTCCCTGACCAAATGAAAGACAGCAAGATGAGGCAAGATACTGGATAACTGAGGTGGGATGACAAACATCACAGCTGTTATTCACAGGAATGTACTTGCAACCTGGTTTCCCTGAGTAGGACAAGAGACTGCAGTCCCTGAGATCACCCCCATCACGAAGCACATCCTTATGCTGTGGGTGCCCAGCACCTCGCAGCACCAAGCCTGCAGTTACCCATCAAAGCACAAAAATAAAGTCACAATGAAAGACAGCATGGAATGAAAATTCAGGAAGCAGTTCATACTTGGAAATGGATGAAAAATGAAACTTGGTTCTGTTCAGATAACCCTGGAACAGCACAGGTCTTCCAAAATTCAGCACAGGCATTGAAAGCACATCACTAACGTCTCTTCTGAGCCCTGGAATACAAACTATTGACACTGCTGTTTGTCAGAGGATCCTAGAATCTGTTCACCATGGACTTTGCCCCACTAGTGACTGAGCAGGAGCACAATTCCTCACGTGGGCCATTTCCTTTAAATGGAAGGAGCCAGTGTTGATGCTGATTAGTAGCTCGGTTGCTTGCTCTGCTGCTGGGGAGCCAACTCCATGCATACCTGGAAAGCCCTCCTCAGAAAGTGTTTTCTCCTCTCTTCTTCCTGCTCACACCTTGACAAGGAGAGAGACCTCTGTGGGGACTCCCTAGTCCTCGCCATAGCACAAACACGTAATAAGAAGCACTATAGACCACGGTTCTGGCGGTTTTTGCATTACAGCTGTTGTGGAGCAAAACATCCGGATAACGTGGCAATAGAAACTCTAATGAAGTTCAGATGGGAAATTATTTTATGGAGTAGCTTTCCTTCAAAAATGTCTTTTTGTCAGAACCAAAATGCTTTGTGACACATTACTTTTACCAAGATTTTTGGAGGAAAAAATGCCAATAATTTTGGGGGAAAAAAAATAGATTTTTGATTTTATATAATATTTGCATTTGTAAAAGTTATAATGATTTAAATAAGCCAAAACTATTTATTTTTGTGGAATTTTCCTTTGTAGAGAATTTCAACATTTTGAGGTTTTGTTCTGAATTGGAATGAAAACAAATTTCAAAATCTCAAAATTGTCTGTGAAACACAATTTCCATTCTCTGGCCAGCTCAAGTTTCAGGCTAGAACATGTATAATAGGCCCCCTGCAGGGAACCCCCTTAGGGGGAAAAACGTCTCTGAATGAATTTACTGGTGCAAACATATAGTTTTTAGGATTTATCTATTTTTCCAAGTACACAATGGCGCTCTGAAAACTTCTCCAAGTCACTACAGAAGAAGCCTCCACAAGTTCCTGAAAAACTTATTTCTGAAAGGCATTGCTAACTTTGCCTTGTTCATGGTGGCCATTTCCTGGTTGTGATATTAGTCATTCAGTTACAGTTGTCATTTATTTCCCATAGACCACAGAACTAATCTCACAGCTGTTTTCTTGTCCAACAAAGGCTGGACCGCTTTGAATAGCTTTATATTACATTTTCAAGGTAGGTGCTATCTGTTCAGATTAAAATATTCAATAGAACAGAATTTTTCCTCTGGGATATCTAGATGGATTTAAATATTTACAGTCTTAGCAAATACTTCTGCCCCAAAATAAAACAAAAAATCGAACATTACAAACAATCTGACTTGCACCTGGATATGCAAAGACCAAAAACCCACTGTAGGGCAAATTAATTATTAGGGATGCTGATCTGCTAAGTGCTATTGTCATGGGAATTACTTTGGATTTACGGTGACATAAAAGAGATTTTGTGCCAGCCTGTTCACAGCAGCTTTATATATCACAAAGGTATGAAGAAACCAAATAAATGAATTAAAATAATAAGTTAATCATGCACTCTATTAAACAAACAAACAAACCCCTGCATACGATGTTTTTGTTTGCTGCCTTTTTCTAGTTGTGTTTTACTGCTGGGGAGTTTGTGCACGCTGCTCTCGGTGTGCACGGCACTCCGTCCTGCTGTATTCTGGAGAGTGTCTCTGCTCCTCCAGAAAGCAAAGGCTTTGTGTCAAGGTGAAAGCTGAACTAAACACACACTCTGCAGTCAAAGTTTGTTTATAACTCCTGACTCTGCTGGGTCAGTTATGCGGCAGTTTCACTAAACAAACAAGTAGAAAGCAGGTCAATGTCCAAATACTGGAGGGCAGCTTTAAATTGCATGAATAGCTGTCAGAGGAGCAAAGTTGTAAGTGAAACACATCGTCTCTGTGATAAATAAAAGTGCACGAAAGGTGGTAGATCAAACTCACGCCCAGGTATGGCTCTGGGCTGGCCTCGCCTTTCACTACGATGCCTTTGACCAACTGTCTCAGCATAACGCAGGAAGTTATTGAGAGCACATTTGGCACTCGATGCGTTTGTTGCAGAATCAGCAACATAAATCTTTCAATCCACCATCTCGAGCTGCTATATTGTAAGGTGTGTGTTAAATCACCACAACAGGATTCATTCTCTGAAGGGCCAGAGAGAGGAAAACAAACCAAAATTGCATGGTAAATCTATCAAGGAATGACACAGAGGAGCCCAACTGGTTGGATTGGTACCACAGCTGTCCCTTTCCCATACCTCTGCTCAACAAGGCATTTTCTGGCATTTCACCCTATTGTGTTGGCTGTTTATCTTCTATACACAGACCCTCTCCTTTGCTGAACTGCCCATGCCTCTCATACCCTTAAAGCAGTTCTCTTTAGAAACCCTGTGAGGTGCAGAAGTGCCATTCCCCATTTTATAAAGGCAATTGACGCCCACAATTAAAAAGGCTAACTGGCTGCCGAAATGCAAGCAGCTGTGTCTCTAGCTGAGACTTCCCTCTGAATTTTCTTCTTGAAAGACTGAATGCTTGTCTGGATCCAGGAGCATTTCCAGCCACTCGTCTTTCAAAATCCTGCACATCCCTTACTGAACATACACATATCAACATGAGCAATCAGTCACCTCAATTCATTATGATGCGCAGAAGTTCATAAATTTGTTATCAGCCACTATGATGTAACCACAGCCTTTTGACATAATACCCCCCCTTTCCTTCTGTGCTAGAAAGCATGTAAAAAACCTGCCCATCTGATTAGGTACCTAATTTTAATTTTAAACAATCCCAATATAAATATATTCCCTCTTTGACTTGTATTGTCCAAGAAATGTGTTAGCGTGCTTCCTGCTCAAAGGCTGACTGTGTGATGCCCCTGTCAGGGTGCCCCGTCACACTGCCACCAGGTAGCTGTGCCAATGCCATGGCTTGGTCCAGCTCTTCCGCTTCAGAAAGGAGAAAGCACCATTACTGTTGGACATGGAGAGGCAAGAGTCTCTCAAGGAGTTAGCTCCCTGCTGGGAAGGAACCTAAGGTGGTTCTCATGTGATTTATAATTCACTTGTTTTATATCAGCAAATTCATTAACTAGAGTCTGGGCAACTTTCCTCAGTGAAAAAAAAATCAGTACAGACATTTTAGAATCAGCCTTTAACTTTTTACGCACTTTTTAAGGTTCTTCTCTTTCCAGTATGCCTCTGCTCCTGTGATTGGAAAATTTCCCTTTAGAAGCTATCATTTCTCTTTTATAGTTCTGCTCTCCATCAGTATTTCTGAGGGGGACTGTCAGCAGCACGCTGTGGTCTCGCTCTGCTCTGTCTGTAGCACCGTCTTTGACAAGAGCAAATGTAAGCCAGGGTCATGTACCTTTGAACACAGCAAACTGAAACAAAAATAAAGATTTGCAAAATGAACTCAATCATGCAGATTTATTCTAAGGGAAGTGGGCAGAGAATTGGTCCCAGGAAGACTGCAATACAGGAATCCCTAGATTCCTAGACAAAACCTGTCTAAATGAGTTTGTGGTCAACACTTGAAACGAGCAATTGGCCCTCCCATCAGCTCTTACAACAGACGGATTATGGCAGAGCTCCATGTGGCTGGCACGGAAAGCTCCTCCGCGGCTTCTGCTGGCAGCCTGACATGTGAAGGTGCGGTAACGCATTCACTGCGCACCGCGAGACAGAAACCACTGCTGCTTTGGGTTTTACCTCAAATACTTTTTTTCAACTCAGTATGTAAACGTGAGCAAATGGGCAGAATGGTTTAAAAAGCGGCAAGCATGATTCAAAGGCTTACAGGAGAAGAAGATATTGTTCGGCTGAGCAGAAGTGAGAGGGGCAGCTATCCAACTCGGAGGAAAAAGGGATTTGTTCAGGGAGCCACAGAAATATTTGTCTAGAAGCCACAGAAGAAAATGAAGAAAAGTATGCTCTATAATTAATATCAAGACAATCTTGTATCACTAAGATCTAGTTGGGAAATATTTTCTTCAGGGAAGCTCTAGACTTTAAAATCTAGCAGAGATTTTCTAAAAGCTAAAGAATAAATACATGCATAGAGTAATGAAAGTAGTATTGGATTCCCACGCAGAAGGTATAAATGAAATAGCAACAGCACTTTTACAGCAGCAAGAGTTATATGGGGCTAAAACTCCAGTGAGAAAAATCTGAACTGCTGTCCCATAGACAGTCAGTCTCTGATCCATCCTGTCAGTGGGAAATAATGGGAGAAGTTAAGTGGGTCAGTGTAAAAACAATAAGGAAGTGAAAGAAACAGAGGCAGAAAGTTCATCGCTTTCTGTTGTCCAGTTCCTTTTACAGTGTGATAGCTGGTTTGCAATGACACAGTGGAAGAAGAGCCTACTGCAAACTTTTTTGCACCTTTCTAAGCAGATGAAGACAATTAGAAACATTAACAAGTCTATTTTATTAGTAGTAGCAGCAGTAGCAGCAATGGTTGTTGTGTTACAGTAGCATTGAGAGTCACAAACTGTATGCCCGGGCCCACTGCACTCCGCATCCTACAGGCACACAGTAACAGATGGAAGAGTTTAAAACCTTGATCTTATTTGTTTGTAAAAATTTGATTTGATTTAAAATTTGTTCTGTTCCAGCAAAGATTTATTTGTGTGCTTTCTTTACCACTGTGAGGAACGTGACTACTCACAATGTGGAAAGCAAAGCACATGCAGGATGAGAATCAGAAACAAGCAAGAAAGAGAGGGGAGAAGGAGAATATTAGCATCCCTGAAGACTTTATTTTCCTTTGCCTCTTTGTACTGTGAAGTTTTATTGAATGCCAAGCCCCTCTGCACTCAGAAAACATGGTTGAAGACCCAGAGAAGGCTTAGATTGCCTTAAAACTTCAGAGATTTAAAAATGGCAACACAGTTTGGCTCCTTGTTGTTTGGCATCTGGTTTCTGAGCCTTGCAGTGCATTGGATAACATTTTCAGGCTTTTCCCTGCAACTGGAAGAATTAGAAATTTATTGTTTAAAAAAAAAAAAGAAGAAGAAAGAAAAGTGAGAGAGTCATGTGATCGTGTGCTTCCAGGAGCCGAGACTTGAAGAAAAAGCCCACCCCAGACTCACAATAAAATCATGAGAATTGAAAACACCAGACTTAAGAAGCTCATCCAAGATTTCTGCTGTGCATATGGAAAACCAGGGTGTTGTCAGGACTAGTTAGCTAATGTTATAAAGCACTCAGAAGAAAAACGTTAGTTATTATTTAGGAGGAAACCAAAGTGTAAAGTGTTTTACATATAAATCTGCCCTTTAGAAGGGCAACATTAAAAACGCAAGATTGAGCTCCGGATTACTGAAGGGTAATAAAAAGGTTTTAAACACAGCCATAACTCATTCTGCATGAAAATGACTCAGCAGTGCCTTGACCAAGCCGAAAACGGGACCTCTGGAAGTGATTAGGAGTGGACTGCCTCCCATCACGCCTCCCCACCTCATCTTCTGCTCGGGCTGGTAGATGGGTGCAGCAGCCCAGGGAAGGAGCGAGCCCAGAGCCAAGCAGGGAGACCGTGGCTCTGCGCCCCGCTGCCTGCCCGCGACCCCGGAGCAGGGCAGAGTGTGGTGGCCCAGCTCTGCTGGCTCTGGCAGGTAACGCACACAAAGAAGCGTATCGTGCTGCAGTGTAGACGTCCCTGTGTCTCCATCACAGCGATTTCAGGGGCTTCCGACCAGCTCTAGCCTGGCTATGTGGACTGAAACAGAACTAGCAGTTGGAACCCGCCTGATGTGCTCCTGGAGTGCCTCTGCCCGCCTGGTTTCAGGCAGAGCAATCCAGTTGGCACAGCTGAGGCCATCTTGCTGTGCAGCAGTATCAGGGGAGGGGGAGCAATGGGGAGATTTACTTCAAAAGTGATTCCCGAGCCGGACTAAGACACTGCCACAGGCTCGCGCACCGCTCCGTGTGACAGATGTAGGGAACGCTGAGTCTGAGGGCGGAACTGAGTCTTCCGAACATATATTTTAGGCCAAGTGTTTTTCAACTGCATCCATTTGCGGGTCCAAAAAATATTGCTAAGGGGGTGAGAACTCCTTTAAAGCAAGCACAAGCCTGCTGACACAGGGCTTGCTTTTCCTTTGCACCTTTTGCAGGCTGTCCAGAAGTCCTTCCTTTCCCCAGACATCCGCAGCTGAGGATCACTGCTTTCAGTCTCCTGGACCAGATCCGTGAGTGGCAGAGCTCTGTTCGGTTTGGTGGCACTGGAATAATTCACACGTTGAAACATTCATTTCCTGCCTTTAGCTGCTTTGGAGCTGGACCTGTCTTACACGGCACCTAGCTGATGGGAACCCGGCAGTCCGTTCCTCCTTCAGGTACAAGGCAAAGGGAGTCCCGTTGCTTTGTTAGGAGAGAACTTAAAACAAACAAGCCGCCACCAACTGCAGTTCATGTATATGGTTCTGATTTTAAATTGCAAACAGGAGGCTACTTGGCTTTGCATGGTAAGCATTGTCTGGCAGCGGATGGGCTCCTCTGATCTCCCTGAGCCTTGGATTGCTGGTGTGAGATTGTGTCACAACTAGTCATTAATTATTTCATCAAAAGCTTATTTTTCTCATTTCCTCATCATTATTTCCACCTAGTTTCTTATAAATTGAATCCAGTTATTGGCACGGCTTGTTTCTCCCAAGCAGAGAAAAATATTGACCTTAGAAAAAATGTGCTGTTGATATATGTAGTTCACGTGCATATGTATGCACACACCAGGCAAGAAATTACTGTACGTGTATAAATATTGCTCAGGGCCTCTTTGTCCTCCCACTTACTCTGGAAGCAGATTTCCCTTCTTCCTACCTGTTAATAGGCAGACATAGAGCTTTTCTCAGGGAAAAAGCAGACAGAAGGTGAGTGCAGCTACCAGGAAAAAAATGGGAGATCTAGCAGTGCCATCACCTCCTCAGGAGATATTTATTTTTAAACGTGCCACTCTATTCTTGGACAAATGAGACCCCTCCTGGGGTAATGGCAGCCCTGATAGACAAAACAGCATAGCTCTGGCACTACTTATGGGAGATAATTACAGCCTCAAGAGAGTCATGAAGACCAAACCCAAAGAAGCAGGGGAGGAGCGAGGCAGCCAGAACATCCAGAGCCGGGGCTCGGCAAGCTCTCCTGTCACCAGCCGCCAAGATGCTACAGAGAGGAACGACCAGATCCACCGACCCCTCCTCGCCCCCTGAGAATAAAGGCAGCCTCACAAGTACATTGCGGTTGACAGCCCGAAGCGTGGAGGCTACCAGGCTGCAGTGGGCTGGAGGTGAGGGGGTTGCCCCAGGAGAGGCTGTCCATGCAGCCCGCCCCAGGAGAGGCTGTCCATGCAGCCCCAGCAGCCCGACAGCCCTGTCGTTAAACCGAGACAGCAACAAAAGCTGTTGGACAGCAAGTTCCACTGCCACCCTTCTGGATCCTGGGGCAGGAGACGGGAACACTAGCAGTGATCTGCTGCTAAGAGTCATCTTGGTGAAGAGCCCAGCTGTTTTTGGGAAACACAGAGTCTTCTCCTCACAATATGTTCAGTATGCAGTGTGCAAAGCATTGAGGAATGTCAGCGAGGTCCCTTCTGTGCCTGACTCAGCAATGGCGCCGCGATAAGCGCGGTTTGTCCTGCAGCTCGTGCTAAAGACCGCGGGATTTACCACAAGGACTCCAACTCTTTCACAACACGAGAGGCACAAGAACATGACAGCAGCCACACTGGGCCAGGCCAAAGGTCCAGCTAGCTCCTGTCTCCAATACTGGCAAAAGCAAAATGCCTGGGGAAAAGTATGAGCACAGGGTAAGCACATACAGCATTTCCCCTGAGTGCTCTCCAGCCCCCAGCCATCTCCAGCTTAGGAATTTCTGGAACCAAGTATGGTTTTGCTGTACTTAGAGCCCTGTAAACTGCTCTGAGTTGCATCCTTCAACAGTCCTTGCATTTCCCCAAGCTGTCGTGCTCTCTCAAGACTTATTCTTTCTGGTAGCTTATTTATTTGCCCTCCCGATAGCTGTACATATGCCTGTCTACACCATTCATCTGAATTTTCCACTCTTGGTCTTATGTTCTCCTCTCTTCCCCACCCCTCAAACTTCACTCCACCTGCCTGAAGCTCAAGCCACCTACTGGGCCTGCCCATCACTTGAAAGTTGGCCCTTCCAAGCTACAAACTTGTGCAAAACCTTTCAGTCCCACACTACACGTATTGTCCCAGGTCTCCTCACCTGCACCGGTTCTTTCTGACCCTTTGTTTTTGCAGTTCTCTGTCCAGGACTGGTGCCCCTCTTTGAGGTTTACCAGTGGTCCCTCCAAAATCTCTCCGAATTGTATATGAGAAGTGATAAACTAATTTTTGGTGCTGTCACCTTATGTGACCAAGGTTAGGCCATGAAGCATGTGACACTCCTGAACTACACAGATCAAATGCGCATCTGATTTCTGGGAAGTGTGCAAAAGACAAAAACCTTAGGTCTTTCTGGAAATCCCCATACAATCCTTTTTGGCTCCTGAGAAGGACTCATTAAACTGTCTGCAAGCCCTCATTGGCAAAGACCTCAATCTGAGAGGACGCTGCAAGGAGAGGCCCAGTTGTAGTAATTCAGCACTGACGGTGCAGAGACAAGTCCCTGAGATCTGCACCACGTAGCTCATTCCCAGAAGCAGCAAGTCATTCTCAGTGCTACGACAGTCAGGGGAGGAGCCCGTGTAAGAGATCACAGCTGTCCCTTTTGGGAAGGCGGTGTCCATACTTCATCCTGGACTTCCCCAGTGATGAATCACGTCTCCAAGAAAGCTGTTCCCATGAGTGCAGTGGGTTCAAAGAACAGCTCTTGCACCCATGGCAATGAGTCAAGCCTCTGCTCTCTATGCTTTCTGTTGGATTGTCCTCAATGTGGACAAGCAGACCCCACTGCTGCTCTGACAGAGGAACAAAACCAGTGGAGCTTCCTTACCAAACCAAAGGAAAGCTATTCCTCTCACGTCTCATTCATGGTGGAAAGCAAGGTCAGGGAAGGTCCTATTGTTTTTCTTATTTTCTCCTTACCAGTAAGCAGAGTCAAGGACAGAGCCTTATGTACTCTGGGCAAAAATTTTCCTTCTCTACATTCTCCACAGATACTCATTATAAGGAGTTAATTCCTTGTCTGGCTACTAATTCTAAAGATGAAAGTCCTTTTCTTGTAGAAATGGTACACTCTGGGTAGGGTTCTTGTAAGCACCTCTATATTCCCCTGTGATGATCCTAAGGAGTAGAGATCATGTCTGCACATCTATGGGGCGTGTTTCAATGCCCATCAGCCGCTGGCTTCTCACAGCCAGTAAGTGTGTGTGTTTCAAGTGGCGGTTTCATGAGCTCCTGGGTGCTGCCCTGCCAGAAGATATCTTCATTTAGGAAAGCAAATAGGGAGGCAAGCTTCATCTTGCTTCACATGCAAAGAAAAGAAAGGACGTGGGAAAGAGTGTAGCTTAATCATTGGATGCTCGTCATGAGGACTTGTACTGCAGCCATCACAGTCCTTCTGCAGTGTCAAACCTCTGCTCACCTCTGCAAATGGCACTGGGAGAATCTGCACGTATTCTAACGACACGGCTCACCACGACTTCAAAAGCTATCCCAAGCAGATGACCAGCTGAGAAGTCATCCAAAGCTGGAATGAGGTCCTCCACCAGAAGGAGCACACAAAGCACAGAGGAAAGCTATTATCAACATAAACAAGTGTCTTATTTTTTGGCTTTGCCAGTTGTTGCCCATTTGTGTTTGCTGTGAAGTCATTGTCCTGCAACTAACAGCAGGCACATTGCATGCATGACATTATCAAAGCAGAAGGAGATGTTGTCATGCTCCACTGGAATTAGAAGTGTTGCCAGGAAAAGAATATTTTAAAGTATCACGTTGCTACATCCCCATGTATCTACAGAACAGGACAGCGTTTTAAGATGTTTTTTAACATCACTATCAGTGTATAAACAAAAGGAGATGATTTTATAGCTAAGGTTTACCTGTGTAAAAACAAAAAAACAAAAACAAAAAACAAAAAAAACAACAACAAAAAACCCTTGAAGTCCAGCTAATTAACATGTAAATCAGCCATTGGTTGAAAAAGTTTCACTGAGTTCGAAATATTATTTCTGTATTTACTTTCACACAAACATTTTTCTACCTATCCCTTTAAATCATTCATGTGTTGAAAATGAAATGCAGGATTTTTAATAGTTGCTATGTAAAGACTGGGAGTTCCTGGGGGCAGGGCCCATAATTTTTTTCTACAACATCTAACACAACAAGGTTGTATCCTGGCTAATAGCCAAGACATCTGTTCCCATATAAATATTAATGCTATACCTCAGCATGCACCCTCTGATAGTTGTCAGGGCTGTAATTCACAACACACATCTCACCAAGAGATTTTCCTGCGCAGCACTCCGAAGCCCTAACAAGCTTTGAGCAGACGACAAAACAGCCTGGCAAGCTGGCAGTGACAGCAGAAATGGACATTTCTGCAGCAAACCCAGAGATTTATATAACGTCTTCAGGAATAACGATACATTATGGAAACACTGCACATCTGCATAATTGCACTCTACATGATGCCATCTACTTTGTACAGCCCACTGTGCTGGAATATGTGCACCGATCACCTCCGGTATGCTGGGCTCCATTTAAAACACATTAGTGCTAATCGCTGCTTCTTCCCCCAGATGCAGGATTAAGCACCAGGAGGAATGTACAAGTGCTCCGCCATTGCCCCATGCACACGCGTCCTGCTCACAGCAGACTTGAGGCTCAGCGTGACAGAGGTTATGTCCTTATGGGGCAACGTCACTATACACAGTGCCTGGGTTTCGTTACCAAGAATGTGGCTGGTTTAATGGTAACGGGTCCATGTCAGAGCTTTATATTGAAACATTCCCACCCCTGGACCAGCCTAGCTCAGATGAGCTGTTGTTTCAGTGCGCTTATGCCAGCAACCTGTCTCAAAATCTCCTTTGCTCACAGCCCCTTTTTTACAGTTGCTCGCCCTGCTGCTGTTCCAATAAAATGCACTATGGCCACTCCTGAGCTCCATCCTGGAGCTCTCGGCTGCCACTGAAGAACAAATGTGACAGCAATGGAAGTGCCTCTGACACATTTTGATTGCAAAGCTTGAGCACAGCCCGGCGTGAGCTAAAGGAGCCCATGGGTGCCCCGCTCCCACAGCACGTGCCACCCCTGGGGCTATTGAATGGGCACTTCCACAGCCTCGCTCTGCAGTGGCACCACTCATTCTGAACTGAGCTCTGAGCTTTTCACATTAAGGAGCAACAGGGCGCCTCCTTCCTTCTTGCATGTGTGTCTTGTGGACCTAAATGGCAGCCCCACATGAGATGGTGGGGAGGGCAAGGGAGATGTAAAGTAGTAAAAAGTTGGAGTTCCTCTAGGAAGTACACAGAAACCAGAAAACCAAAGGGACTTCACTGTGCCAGTGCAGTTTCTGAGATAACTCATTTGAAAGCAAAAGGGGAATAATATGTTTAAACTGAGGCAGAATTACACAATTAGGAGGGGCTGGGATACTACCCAGTTGACAGAGTCAACGATAGAAGAGAGCCTTAGCCATGCATCAAGAGAGGAACTGGACACATTTTTGGAAATGGAGCAAACTGAGGCATAAAGCCACTGGCCGAGGTTAAATGAGCTGGAAAAGAAAGTGATTTATATGTCCTGGGCTGATAAGGGCAGATCTTGCTGGGATTTCAGGGCAGACTTTCCCCATTTGTTACTGTTCCTGCATTGCTTGCGTGTTCAGTCCATATTGATGAGATTAAATGTAATGGCTTTGGAAGTGTGAAGTCATGACTGCTTTGAAACTCTCAATCAATGGGACAAATCCAGATCGCCTTTCCTGAAGCCAGCAGGGAAAGGTTGGACTTAAACCAGTTTGGCAAAACTCGGTATTCAGCCTTTGATAACATAAGACAGTATTGCTTAGCTTAAGCAAAGGTAGCGGATTTGGGCTCCTGAGAATACATTGCTCATATCAGAGAAGGGGTATTCTTTCCCCACCATTAAATATTTTTCTGATGCAATATTCAGTGGCAACCAAACTACATATGGGCTGAAAACCAAGCTGAGGTTTTACAGCTCCCATTGGTTCAGCATCTCTGAAAAGTCATATGCACATTCTCAATGGGGACATAAAGAGGCATCCTGGAGATGAGACCTGGCTGAAGTCTAAACGTGTCCGTTCAAGCACGTGTATCATGTCCACTGCCACCACCTACTACGTGGAAACTGAAATCCTTGAAACAAGGGGAGGGAGGAGGCAGACGGGGGGTGTCTTCCCTCTAGACTCAGCAATGAGAATGAGAAGTTACATCAGTCTTTCTCAGAAGCTAATCTGTGGCTTTCAGGGCAACATGGTTTGTTGCCAATGACAATTTCTGCATCAGCAGGTCACAGAGATCAGGTAGGGGCAGAGGGAGTGCTTGTATCAGCCCAATGAGACAAGGCTGAGCTCTGCCCACTGTCTCCTTCCCCTTTGGTTGGCGTCTCCCTGCTCCAAGTTTGGGGGTGGGAGGGAAGTTACCTTTTGAAAAACAAAACTCAGATACACTCAAAGGCAGCTGCTGGCCACTCCTGGCTGGCAGCCGTGATGCTTCCTGGACAGTTGGGTGGTTCTCTAAAGCCAGGAGACAAAAAGACTGTGTAACACACAGGTTGTTTACTAAAGGCTAGACTGATGAGATAGTGTCTGTGATACCTGTGCTAACAATACAGCATTGATCTCCTTGCTGCCACTGCGGGGCACAGCAGTGCAGGATCTGGCCTCTTGCCGCCTGGATCGCTGTCCTGATGCACAGGGGTCTGAGGACGGGTGGCACTGCACGAAAGGCCACTCGGCAGTCCCCAGGGAGGTGTGTGCCACTGTGGTGCACTGCAGAGGAGCAGTCGGCCTTGCTTTGGGGGAGTGGTGTGGGCTCACCTCGCATGCTGGCCTGGGTGAAAGACCTCTCTGCCAGGCGGGCAGCTCCACAAAGCCAGCTGAAATGGATGCAGGAGCTATTTTGCCAGAAGTCAGTGTCAGACTAGGTGCAAAGTGTGGTGTAGGATGTGAAATCTGCATCCTGGCCCATAGAGTCAAAAAGAGAAGACAAGTAATAGCTGCAAAGGATGAATCTTGTGTCATCAGCCCGGGAGCCTGGCTATGCTGGAAGCACACTGGGACTGGACCTGTAACTGCAGCTCCTGTGTTGCTCTGAGGCAGCCTAAGGACAGCTTAGCCATCAGACTTGCATGGAATAATCTTTCCCAGCCTCTCCCCAGAGCCTGAGAGGGTTTGGCCTGATTCATCTTGATTGGGTTTTGGACCAAACCCAGAAGGTATGAAGGTTTCAGCAGAAGATGGTTGGGACCAGAGTTTCTTGAACAACCCTAAAGCCAAGCTGATAAAGAAACTTTTACAACACAGTCCCCGTTTTACAAATGAAGCAAGAGATATGAGGAGATAGCAGATTAAAGAAGATAAGCCTTCTGCTGTTCTCCATCAGCCCATGATACTGATCATACCAAGCTCAAGGCTTTAGCTCAAGGCACTCAGACACTGCAGGGTTGAAGCCTAAGATAAAGTGTGTGGGGAAACATCATGAACTGAATATAGATCTCCTGGTTGTGGCCACAATTCCTGAATGATAAACACAACTTCCCTCCCAATGAAACACCGAGCAGATAATAACAGCCTTAAATAAAACTGTTACAACAAAACACTGTTAAATAAAACAGCTTGCAATCTGGGATCGTGACTGGAGGAAGGAAAGCAACAACTCGCAGCATCTTGAAGGCACACCAATAGGTAATGGCTGAAGGAATCTCCCATGCAGACTAAAAAGCAAAAATTTCTACCACCACCCCATGCTTAGACTCTGATGCCGATGATGTAGCATTATAACTGCATTCCCTCTATGTGCTAGCAACTTGGAAATGAGTTTTCCCCCTCAAGTGCAGAATTGCTGCGTGACTCCCCCTGCAATGGGCTGACAGCAGGGCTCAGGCAGCAGTAGGAGAGCGCATGTCATTGCTGCAATCTGTAATCAAGGACTGTGGTGCTCAGGACTTCAGTAAACAAGATTTTCTCATGTTTACAGTGCAGCTGGGAGATAAGCAGGAGTTCCAGACACTAGAAGTTCATGATCTGCTCCTCTCCTATCGTCCAGACATAGCTATTTCCCTCAGTATGCTCTGAGGAAGCAAGGAGTACAGCTTCCTGGGGACTTACGGCTGGGCTCAGGCATCCAGGATGACAATTTGGGTACACCTCTCTCACACATTAGCCCTCAACAACAGCAAGGGCACAGCAGGCTGGGCCTCCTGGCTCGGCAGTCTGCAGTGCAGAAACAGCTATAGCAGCTGAGGGAAGTGGAGACCTGACCTTCGCTGCTACAACCTGCCTTTTCTCCCTTGTCATGTCCCTTTGAATCCTATCTAGGTTCTCTAACAATCACAACTACAAATGACAAAGCATCTCCTTAGTTTAAAATTGGAGGCTCTCCATATAACCTCTGACCTCCGCATTCTTACCTACTTCCCAGGGAAGACATTCTCCATCATTTCCATAGGCCTCCCGATCATCTCAAACTACAAAAGCATCTCCTTGCTTCCTCACTTGGCTGGATTTTTAATATTCTAAACCCTTAATCGTCTTTCTCAGGTAAAGCCACGCTGTTTCTGAGCAGCCTGTTTCAGTGAATGACTGCTGCAGTGAGTCCCTGATTGATTCCTCTTATCTTCATGATCTGACACATGCGAATGCTCCAGCGACGCAAGGCATTGGCTGTGCTCCCGGCTGGGGAGGCCTGTAGCACCTGGCTGAAGAAATTCTGCACTTCCTGACTTGTTCTTTCCATACATCTTGGAAAAACACCTCTATGTAATAAGGTGCATTTCCCACTCTATCTTAAAACAAAACCAACCAGAAGCAGACATAAAGTGGCTTCTGGCCAGGACTTTCCTCAAAACATCTGCTCTGCAGCTCAGTCAGGCTCTGTGCCCTGTGAAACCAGACTTTAATGAAGAAGGAAAGGAGGAGGAAGTAAAATCACCTGTGGCTTTGCTTCTGAAGAACTGGATGGTTGCATTAGGCTTGGTTCAGCCTGGCTTTGAGCACAGGTGTTAACTAAAGAAAATGGGTTGCTTTTCTGAGCTGTAGCCTGGAGATTTAGGGCAAGGAATGTGTGGCCTGATAGGAAAGAGTCTATTACAAGCAAGTCAAGTAAGTCCATGCAGTATGCAATTCCCCTTTAGTTACTACATTTTTAATTTATACACTGTTATGCAGCATAAACGTGTTATTAGCCATCATTATTCCTACAGGTATCGCTGAATAATACTGTAGCTTATGTGAGCTTGAAAACGTCAAGAATTAGCACACTTAAGATACTAACTGCCAAGCATTTCAGAAACAACTCAGTTTCACTAAATCTTAGCACTAAATCCTCTTATATCACCTAAAGAACAGATCTCTCTCTTTTTTTTTTTTTTAACATTTACTGTGTTGTCTGCTTGGCTACCAGCTGCTGCTATCTGACTGCTGTGGTTGGTAACCGTAAATGTGGGGGGGCATTTTGAAACCAAAGGAGATTAAAGACAAGAAGAGGAAGTCCAACAACTTGAAGATGCTATCATCAATCCACAGCTGGCCGGGAACAGGAAGCAAGTGGAGATGGCATACTTAACATACAGCCTCTATGGCAGAAAGACAAACAAAAATTAAAAGCTGCAGAAATGGTAGAGGTTGTTTCTGAGTAACTACTACTCTGGGCTGGTCATCTGTAAATGAGAAGCACACACTTAGAGCATGGGCTCTTTCCTGGTGCGGCCCAAGCACAGTTTATCTGACAGCACAAATGTTTTTGTAGCCAGTTTATAAAGGGAGCAGGGCACAGTTTAAAACGGAGTGTAATGAACTGCAAGGGAAACTGAGGATTGGATTAATTTCCATGAGTGTCAGGGCTTTGTATGGATCATGGTGGAAGGGCATTCAGGTCCTGAATGTTTTCATCACCAGTTTAATTACAGCAGATGAAATCCAAAACACGACAAGGCTGCTCATACAAAGCTTGCAGGGAAAATAACGTTATCATCACCTCAGGATCCTGCATGCAACGGAAAAGCTGCCATTTCAGGCCGTTTCAGGCCAACCATGAAAAGAGCCAGATGTGGGGAGGCACAGCAGTCCCTGAGAGCCAGCCTGGAAAGGAGAGCATGCTGGTACTCCGAACCACAAGAGCAGCAGTTTGGGCAGAGCTCTGCTCCCTCCCAGCACTCAGTCCAAGGTGAGGGTTCTGCTTGGGATCCCCAGGAGTGCATTTGCTGGTGCATTGTGTCTGCTCAGGGCAGCAGGTTGGCAGCATTTCACTCCCCTGCTCATAGACCTTGGCACAGCGGTGGTACCAGCAAGCCAAAGCCATCCATGCTGCAGCTGCATGAAGTAAAGGGACCACAAAGAGTCCACAATATGTTTCACCTCCTTGTGGACCCTTGAGGCCAACGTATGCAAGGAGAGCTCTCAAGCCGGGGAGAAGCAGAGCACTCAGGCTAGAGCCAGGCACGGGGCAGCGAGAGGAAAGCGCTGCGTCCTGACTTGCAGACAGTGGAGTTTGGCCAGCTCCAAGTATCCGACCCACAGCTCATTAAACACTTCACAGTGCAGTCTGAATCTTTTCTTTAAATTTTCTTAATGCCATGAAGTAAATTGTACCTGTAATATATTTGCATGTGTAGCTTGCATCAAATTGGATTAAGGTACAGAAAGTTTTTAAACACAGAAGTGCCCGTTGTAGGAGTGCTGTCATTAATGACACTGCACTCCTTTGGAGCAGAGTTCAGCCACAGCCTACCGAGCGTCACTGTAGAGAACTCAAAGTGGGCACATTCAGCCTAAGCACTAATAGCCAGTATCTCCACCAGTGAGGTAATTATGATAATCCCTTAATTACTGGCACTCGGAGAGTTTGAGGAAAACCTGCCTGGCAAACAAGCTCACCCTATAAAAACAGAAGTTCAGAGGCCAGAGGAAAGCTGAAAATATTCAAGTGAGTAAACTGAGAATGGGGAAAGTTATAAAATCAGTGAGAGTAAAAGATAATCAAAGGGGGAGATATGTAGAAGAAAAACCAGAATCCACATTTTGAAGATTACTTTCTTGTCTTCACTGCTTGCTTCCCACAGCCCTTCCTGGCAGAAATACAGGATCTATTGTACAGGCTTTGCTGAGGTCCCTCAGTACCCCAGCTCTTCTTCCTCTGAGCATCACGCTTCATGGAAGAGCAAGCACAGGAGAGCCGGACATGGAAAAGTACAGGGAGGATGCCCCAAAATTTCTGCTAGCTGAATTACAGCCCCTTGCTGTAACCACTGTCTCCTACTGCTTTCTGCACAGCAAACTCCCAGCACGCAGCGGGCACTGCGCTGTCCTGACTGGCGTTAGGTGCTAACAGGAAGCCCAGAAAGACTAGATAAAAATTGAAAGGAAACTAACAGCACCAGATGTAATGAATTTCACCGAGGAATAGACTGTGCCTGAACAGCCTGCCCCAGCAAGGGGCTGTGCATGGCTGGGCTGCCTCAAAAGCAGAGTGGGGCGAGCAGTGACTGTGAGTCACCGCTCGTTTCCTGTTCTCTCCCCGCTCTGTGATGGAGCAACTCGTGGTGGCCATGCCAGCTCCCCTCACCGGGGCACTGTGCTGCTGGCCTGGGCACCCCTGCTCTGGGCTGTGGCGGCAGAGGGGGCCGCGTGGCGCCGGGGTACTGCCCTGGCACAGCGCAGGGGAGCCGCTCCATGAGACACCCGTCACCCCTGCTCGGCATGGGGAAGTCAGGGGTGCCCCGGGTGTCACGTACAGCAAGTGGTGACGCTGGTCTGGAAGCACATGAGTCACAGGCAAGGCAAACACCCAGAACTTGTCTTGGTCAGAGGAGAAGAAGAACCTTGGATCCACCCCCAGGACATGAATCTCCTTGGAAAGATATTAAAAATGGGGATTCTACCATGGTTTGATGTCTCAGGACACTGGGGTGCTTCGCTCGCATTGAAATTTCCCTCTTTAATGTGTAAAACAGAAGGCCACAGCCTTCAATGCCAACAGGACTTGGGGCTGTGTGCTCATCATCAGAGCTCCAAATGTGGTGATGAGCAACTTATCAAACTGAACTGCATGGAAAACAAACACTCGACTCAGGGTCCACAATCAGTGCATTCAGGACTGTTTACTAACAGCAAATCACAAATGTAGCATATCACATGCTGTACTCAAACTACAAACCATGCAAAATTACTCATGCAAATTTGTTAAAATAGAATAAAAGACATTGAGCAAAGCACTGAACAAACTCTGCCATACCAATCGTTCCTCAACAGGACAGTGCTCATTCTTTATTTTGCCAGCCTTTGGCTCTTTCCATTTGCCTGCACTGTTCTTTTATCCTGAATCGTATCAACTCATCCAAAAGTCACATGCAGTTTTGCCTTTGTTTTAGTTGCTAGAGGCATAGGTAAGACCACACTGGGGTGCACGCATGTATTTAATTGATTAGTTGGGAATTACACTGCACTAAGTGGGAGACCTCTGCAAAACAAGAGGATATGAGGAAGACTTAGGTGGGTATGAGTCCTACGAAGCAAGAACTAGGTATATACCACCACTGGCACCACCATGGTACATACCACCAGTTCAGATTTCCCACTGCCAACAAGCAGACTAATTACGTTATCCAGGGAGTCTATTTATGAGAGGAAGCACTGGCAGAGACAGAAACGAACACAAACCTGGGAGAAACTTCCAGTATCAATTAGATCAAAAACGGGGTCCGGCATCTTTTGTGACTTATGCTCTGAGAGCAAAGTAGCATACAATGTTTTGCTGCAAATTGCTTGTTCCGTGATTGTAAAAATGAAAATAAACACTTTAAGAATTTTTCTCATATTCGCCCTTCCAACAGCAAATACCAGGCCAAGTTTATCAGCTCTACTGACTTCAGTAGAGATACCCCCCGACTAAATTTGGCTTGCTGACCTTTGTGCCTCTTTAAATTTGGAGTAAATGTTAATAGTTGTGAAGACGATGGACTGAGCCAGACAGGGCAGGCACGTGCTGTGCAAGCTTCCCCACAGAAGTTCTGCTGATACAACACAATCCTGACCTGCAAAACCTCTGCTGTTCTTACAGTCTGGATTTCTTAAAGAGAAACTGTTACTAATGTGACACCAGATCCAATTGTTCTGTGACAATGAGCACATCTCTCCTAGGAATTCGACCAAACATACTTCATGGGCAATCCAAAGCAGCCTTGAATTCTGCTGTGGGTCTAAAAGAAATAAAACTTAATTAAATCTGCAGGGGGAAAAGTCCCCCCATCATTCCCACCAGAAGCAAGATTTTCAGGCTTCACCAAAGACCTCTCCAAATCAAGACAAACTCACGGAAAACTGAGCAAGCCTCACCTTGCTAAGAGTTTTCTGGAATGCTCCAGTAAGCTGGCCAAAGAGTCCGAGAGATATTATAAGAGTAAAATATTTTCATTAAGGCTCATTAAAAGTGTGCCTTTTGAGAAGAACGTGTGTATCTCGCAGCCCTGAGAGACACCGACAAACTTGCTGGAATAGGTCCTGCCACGTTGTGCCCTTGCTGTGTTCTTGGCCTTTGACTTGCCTTCAAGCTCAATAATGAAGCGACTCCATATACTGGGTGGACTAGAGAGCTGCATATATGTGCTTTGCTTAATTGCCCGTTGCATGCTGTGGTCCCTCATGCAACAACAATGAATCCATTATAATTAAATCTGGGGATTATTAATTGATTCCATTTACACATATTGTCATCTTCCATAGGAGCTGCAGGAATCTGTCTCTAATGAACTTGAACTAGAAATCCTGGGGACTGTCTGAAGTCATACAAAACAGAGATTTACCTGTGGTAGGTAGTTTCCAGCATTGCTTGCAGTGCGCCAATATTCCTAGTGAAGATTAGGTAATTAATTTTGCACATGAATAAAGGCTCATATGCACATTGTAATCATTAGGTTTGTTTGGCTTTTTAATGTCAAAAATTAAGGACCTAACTTGTTTACTGCCTAACTATAGATCGGATTGTGTGGAGATGTTTATAATGAAATTCAGCAGCAAGGGAGCAATATAAAAACCAAGGAACTGGAACCGATCTCAGGAATAGAAGTTCAGTATTGTCCTAATAATTACGCTGGCAGCTGTATTTGCATGAAACCATGCTTTTTCTGTAGTACTCAATTAAGGTTATTCAGCTGCCTTGATGTGTTTAGAAACAAAACCACTGGCATCCAAATAAGGCTAATAACAAAAATGCAATATGATGTTTCCCATTTCCAGCAAAGGGTAAGAGAACAGATGTTCCTTATGTTGCCATGTTTCACCAGCACAGGGGGGAGCTGAGAAAGTTTGCAATTCATAGTGACAGTGCCATTAAACTAATGTAGTACAGAATGTGCGCGATGGAGGCATGCAGCTCTGAACAATCTGTTTGGGCACAGAGGAAAGGATGGGAAGAACTGGAATTGACCTTTCAGGTTAAAAAAGAAAAACAAACCAACAAAAATTTCCTCTGGCCTTTCTTCCTATCTCGCACAGAGCGACCGGCTATGAGATGTGACTGCTGTTAGGATTCCAGGCTCCTTTTTCGCCTGGGCGTCCAGTCTGTGGTACAGACATCCAGGATCCAGAGGGAAGCTGTTGCTTCTCCCAGTCACCCTTGGCTGCTGCGTGGGAGCGCGGCGCACAGCTGCACGGACGGGCTCTGCTGTTGCAGCTGCAAGCGCGGTGCGACTGAGGAGGACAGCCAGCAGCGTCAAACAGCTACCTCGGGCCATAAAATGATCTCTTGATCTCTCAGCACAACCGCTGGTCTGTGCCAGGACGTGGCACTATCACGGTGCAGGGATGGTCTGACACAAGGTGGCAGTACCCTCAGAAAATTGCCTCTGCTTCTCCTCTGGGATCTCCCAGAGCCAGGCTGGCTGCTGATGGTTGTCACCTCACCACCACCATGGCAGGGCCACGCACAGCCACAGCACGGCCAGCCACCAGGCCCACATGGTGCACGTGTGCCCCACAAGGCCAGCTGGAAGGGCTGATGGCTGTTGCCAGAAAGTGATGGACCTTCACTGGGTGTGACAAGACGGGGCAGCAGCCTTCACTTTCCAGCACTTTGTTCCTTTCCAGAGACCTCCTGGTGGTGGATATTTGCAAAATGTCCACTGCACAGAGACACAAACAAACTGTGGTATGAAACACACCTGATTCAGACCTTGGGTGCAAGGCCCCCTGCCCTTGCTCCCCAGGGAGCAGCTCGGTGCTTTGGGAGCCACCGGGCAGCCCCCAGGCAGCCCCTGGGCAGCCCCCAGCACGGGCTGAGCAAAGGGAGCCCACACCCGTGGTAATGCCCTGAACAAGCTGAGCAAACCTACAAGCAGACATATTCCCCTGGGCAGATCTCCCCTCCCGATCTCAAGTCTTCCTAATATCCTGGGGACCTAAACCCAAGAGAAAAATATTGTATGAAATACAATTGCACATTTTGGGGAGGGGGAACAATGAACAACAGACTGCATCGACGTCTCTGCCAGCGTTAGGTTAATAGTTCAGGCGTCGCCACTGGGGCAGGCTGGGCGCTGGGGTGGGAAGGCTGCTGGAAGACACACAATATCAAGCAAAGGGTAGATCTCCAGCGAGGCAGATGAGATCAGGGCCACCAGCAGAGAAGGAGACACACACAAACCAGTGGGCGCCAAAGTAAAGCATCAAATGGATCCAATATTGGTTTTACTTTCTGTGCAAATTCCTCGGGAAGGCTGCGAGTGCCCACGCTGCCTGAGCATGCAGGTTGAGCTTCAGGCTGCCCCCGAGGGAGCACCACTGCCCCCGAGGGCGCTGAGCACCTCCCCGATGACAGCAGGTCCTCAGCACTTCGCAGGATCAGGCCCTTTGACAGATCTGGAGCATTTTCACTGACCTTCCTCCAAATATGCCTTGCCTTGCTTACCATGCCAAAGTAAATAAATAAATAGACCAACAAGCAGAAATGCTTTTACCGGACATTATTCTGGGCTGATTGGTTGTGAAACTTTACTCAAAACCCCAAAACCACAAAAACTGCCAGTTTTCCAAGCCCTGTGTTTTTCATAGCTCTCATAGCATTCTGAATAGTTTGCATTATTTCAAACATAGAATAAATATACATTTAAACTGGTTGGATTATTGACACAGGGGAAAAAAAAAAAAAAAAAAAAAAGGCACTTAACTCCTTGTTCTGTTTCTTTTTCCCATGAAGTGAAATAAGAATTAACACCACTGAATTATGCCTTGGACTTTCACATTCACACATGTAAATGTTGACAACAGCCAGTGCCTGCAAATGCATTTGTATAAAATGCCTTTAGTAAGAGTACTTTAAATTAAAAACAAATAAAAAATCACCACTTATGTCTCTGTGCAATTTACTCAGAGAAAGCTTATCGTAATGATCCCAGGCACTTGCACAGTTTTTATTCATTGCATTATCCACCACATTCTCTAACGTTAGCACATCATTGTCCTCCAGCCAAGCTCAGTAAAACACTACAGGCTGCGGTTACCCCTGCTTTACAAACAGGGCTGGAGAAAGACTAGGTAACTCGGCCAGAGCCCTGCCTGCCAGGGGCAGCGATAAGGATCTAGACCACCAGCTCCCTGCTCTCTTCTTGTTCAGGAAGGGTACTGGGTGGCCACAGAGTCTGCTCCTGAGGCCAGAGGTCTGCAGGAATGCCCAGCCAGGGCACAGCCCTGCATGAAGCACGAAGCACTGATGCCCATGCCATGCCCTGGCACGGCTGCTTGTCTGAGCCCATCCGGGCTGCGCACTCAACTCCTGCCCAGGGTCAGTCACAGCCACAATGCCGTAGGGAAAAAAAGACATGTTTGAGCTCCCAGTCCCCTATTGGAAAATCAGGCACAGAAGGCAATTTCTCCATTATTCCTTCAGAAATGCTGTTGTATTTCATAGAGTCATAATTCCATAAATTCAGCCCACTGCTGAACAATCACAAAAGGCTAGTTAAGGACAGGAGGACAGACGTCTGGGAAGGCAAACCAGCCTGTTATATTTGGAGATCCTGCTCTAATGAGTAACCCTGTACAGTTATTCAAATACAAATGTCTGGGTAGCTAAGGTGTCATATGTGATTAACTCTCGGCACAAATTATGTTAATATTGCTACCTCAAGAACACAAATTAATTAAAAAGTTACAAAATGTAGGCATGGAAATTCACATTGTCTAGAACCTGTATAGACAGTTTCCCTTTTCATACAATAGCTGGATTAATTACTGAAGTTGAAAGAAAATGAGAACCTCGTCAAATATGGTATTAGAGACATCAAGAGTCTCCTCTGAGTAACTTGCTCTCAGTGCTCTTCACATGCACAAGTGTGTTGTGAAAAGATCCTCACAAAGGAAAGTGAACACTATCGTGTCCATCCTTCTCACACTAATTCTAACTTCGGGATTGTCAGAATTAAAGAGTTTGTAAATCAGTTTAATTTTCAGCATTTGTTCTCTTTCTTAGCATTTGTGCTGTCCTCTGGTTATAGGTTATGTAAACTGTTCTGGCTTTTTTTTTTTTTTTTTAGCTTTGTATTTGTTTCTGACCTGTTTCATCCACATGCTGAAACAACTCTCTTAAGAGATGGAAAGTCTCTTGGCACTTGGGCAACTGCTTACATCGGGAATTTACTTCCTCTGCTACCTGGATATGGAATTGCTTTCCTGAAATGAAGTCTTGGTCCAAGTTTCACTTCTAGTGAAAAAAAATGCTTTTAAAACATTTTCAAAATTAAAAAAAAAAAAAAATGCTCTTAAAGCACTAATAATTGAACTGTGCAAAGAAAGTAAATGCAAACTACTTTAGTTAAGCTTCAGTGTTGCTTTTTAAATAGCAACAAAAGAAAATCCCTTTAAACTTCAGTTCCATTCTGAGCCTAACACTTTCTAAGCCCTCACAAAAGCACCCGTCCTTTCTCTGGGACAAGAAGAGAAGCTGCAAAGCAAAGTCCTTCAGACCCTACCCCTGCCCAGCACTTGAGCACTTCTGCTGGGAACAGGTCCTGGAGGTCCTGAGCAGATTTACTTAAGCTGACAGCATTCTGTGCAGGTGTCTCTTTCTAAACATGCAGGGCAAGGGCCTTAAACAGTCTTCGAAATCAAGTGAAACTGCAACAGATGGAGAAGCCAAGGCTGCTCTCCACTGAAGAGCCAAATGCCTTCAGGACTGCCTGGGTTTAATACAGAGAATGCAACCAAGAGTCTTTTATTTATTTCTTTGTTCTTCTGAACTGAGGGAAGGATGCCATTTTTCTTTTTATGCTCCTGCAACGTAGTCACCTATTAAAAGTTATAGTTGTGCTCATTTCTGGAATTTGTAATGGACAGTAATTGTGCCTGTAATAGTAAAATTGCTCTCAGCTAGGCTTTAGCTTTGCTGTGATGCATTCCGTACTGTCACCCAAATCCTGGGATAATAATGAGGCTGAGCTGCTTTTATCACAGACAATAAAAATTGAATACACAGTATTGCAGAGAAACAAAGTAGAACACTTCCCATTGGAGTATCAAAATGTAATACATATGGGTTAATGAAAAAAGAAGTGCTTGGTGATTAATTTGAACATTAATTAAACCCTGTAGTAAGATACTCCTATATACTGCTGAAAATTAATACTAGGTCCCTGCATCTCTCTGATTTCATTGAGAAATTACAGCAGCTCAACAGCTCTGGAAAACATCACATGTCTTAAAAGAGATCTGCAATGCATTAGCAAGTGTCATGATGCTTTAAGTAAAGGAATTGCTCCAGAACCATCCCTGATTAACAGTCTGGTAGCCCAGCATTCACCAAATATGTAGAAGGCATACAGAGACATTGTTCCTAAATATGCTTCAGTCCTTATTTCTAGAGATGAGATTATTAATTTCTGCATCTTTATAGCAACTTTACCGACACTACCTCCATTTTAGCTGCAAAGCTTTAGGATCCAAAATTTAGGATGACTACAAAATGGAAGTCTGGCTTAGTCTGGGTTGAAAATTGGAACCCTCGTATGTTTTCTGATATGAGCTAATGGTATTTAATTCGGCTTTTCCACAAAGTGGAATGAGAGTGTGGGCAAGCTAGAAGTTGACTGTATTTTATAGAAAAAAAAATGACATCTTTTTCAAAGGCTGGGTGCAACCATCAATGCATGGTACTACAGCCTACAAACAGGAGAAAGTAATAATTCCTGAGTGCTAAAGCATGCAGGCAGAATGGGCTGCTCTAAAGGTCAAATGCTGGCTACCTCAATGTGATACTAACTCACACTAACTGTAGCCTTTAGCAATCATCGAACCATTAAAAATTAACTGAAACTAGGTTTTGGCACTGCTTCTGTCCTTAGCAAATGCCATAGGAATCCATTCCGCTTCCCACCTCACCTGGAGTTCATAGCACTCGTTACACTCTCGCTGTAATATGCCAGTGCCCTCCTTACCCCAGATCATTTTAAGAATGAATATGCCATATATAATTCTCAGCTAAGCCTATTACAATAGGCTATAATAAAAACAATGGTGAAATGGCTTTGAAATAATGATGGATTGTGCATGTGGCACACGAATGTGCGCTTCATCAGCAAGTGCTTTGTGGATCCTCTGTGGATCTCTGAGGCGAATCTTACACATAGTCCATTATTGTTCTTTGCAGTGCAAGACCTCTTGTGCTAATCCATGGTCCTTCTCAACGCAGGCCCCTGATCTTCTGTATTTTATGGCAATTCCGTTTCCCAATTCTGTCTGCAGTCATTTTTACCCCACATTCAAAAATAGGAAGGACCCTGATAGAGGTCCGCTGCTGTTACTCGGTGGCTATGTCAGAGCTTCCTATCATGGCGTGTCTCAACAGCAGAAAATGCACATTGCAACAGCACGGAGCTATGGCTTACGGCCAATCAACTGTTACGATTACGCTACCGTGCCGAGCTGCTTTTGCATTCCTCTGTGAGGAAACCTTTCAGAGGCCCTAAACCATGTTTCATAACATTTTCTGGTTTTACATGTCAGACTCATCTTACTCACTTGCATCTTTCCCTGCACAAGTTCCCCTTGGGACTCCCCGGGAGATGCTGATGTGGGCTGCAGAAAAATGGGCCCTTCATTAATACTGACTGCTCATCGAGCACATGAGAAGGGGACAGTGTTCAGGCACTGATGGGAGCTGGGTGCCCAACTTCTTTTCAACAGGGAATCAGTTCGAAGCCTGGTGAGAATGCCTGCCCAGCCTCCCAGATTTCTTTATAGGGATTTACAGACACAATATACAAACCAGCTCGGGTTGCATCAAGAGCAGGCTCCTTCTGAAAGCCAGTAGCTGAGTGCTAAGGTCCTGCCTTTGGCTTTCCAGGAACCTTAAAAATAAGATAATCTTTTTACAGTACTAAATACTTAATCTTAAAAGTGTTTGTGTGAAACTTACCATAAGCAAATGAATCATAATAGAATTACCTTCTAAAACATTGCTACTCTACAAGCAAAACCTTGGCAGTAATGAACTTCTAACATGGAGAAAGCTAAGAAAAGGAATCAGCCTTGGTAAAGGAGGAAGAAATTGAAAAGCCGTATTTCACACAGGCCATACCTACCTATCTCCTGGATATATTAAAAACCTGTAATCTTCTTCATTCACTCTTGCTATTACCAATGAGGAATTTGGCAATCTAAAATACGATGTTATGTTATGGCTAGCGTGCCATATGGAACATAGTAATGTTATATGAACATGCCTATGTTACATAGATGAAAAAACTGGGAGACGTATGAGACCCTCACTTCTGCCCAAGCTCAGCACAGGGGCAGCCATGGCAGCCGTGAGGAGTGGTGGGGCTGAGGTAAGCCCCACATTGACCAGGAATTGAGCAGGTATTCAAAAGTCCTCATTTATAGTGCATACTGTAGCCTATAATCATAGTAATCCTGTAAGGCAGTGCTCCATGGCTGCCAAAGACCAATTTAAAAACTGGAAATATTACTTTTTTTTTTTCTTCTCCCCAAATCAAGCCTGAGGCAAAAAGTGTTTCTTTGCCAGATTCTTTCAGCTCTCTGTGGATTAGCTTCCCAGATGGGGGTAACCAGATGCTTTATACACGTTTCTAAACTGGCATTAAAGGTGTGGCCTCTGGTTTTCAGTTTTTCAACCTGCCATGTATCTTCAGGATTTTGGAGGCTATGCACTGTTGACCACTGTTGAGCAGCAAGGGAAAAGATAAGTTTTCAAGTGTTAAGTTTGGTTTTTGTTTGGGTTCCTTGCAGCTCTGGCTAGCAGAGCTGGGCACGCTAACACAGCACCACGGCAAGAGCTGGACTGCACTCGTGTGCTCCCTGCCACAGTGCTGGTGAAAAGAGCCTCTGAGCTGAAGTGATCTTCGGTGCTGGAAGAAATACAAACCCAACAGCTCAACACAAAACTGCTGCCACTTTCATCTTCAAAGTGCCACACTAGGCTCTGAAATGCATTTCACTACAAAACAGCAGGAAAATTCAGTGCCCTGAAATGAAGTATAGGTTGAGCTGCAAATGCTTCCCCTCTGCATCACACCACAACAATAAAATGTCAGAACTATTTAAGAGCCACTGAGGTATATACATTATTTATACAAAAGGATGCCCTCAGCAACACTGGGAGTTCCCTGCAAAGCCAGAGACAAGGCAGAAGACAAAAGAGGACAGAATCTTATGAAAGAAAGCTCAAGGAGGTAAGATCTCCCAAAATGTGTGGGCCCAAGCTATGGGTGCACGTAGCTATGGGCACATGATGTGGTGGGGCAGCCGGTGTTGAGCAATGGCCTGAACCTGCTTTGAGCCACGGCTGCTGAGCACAAACCACACAGAAGTACAGTGTGCTTCCATGTGTCCCATGGCAAAGAGGTTCCTGCAGACACCTCCAGCCTTTTGGGCTGGTAACCCAGGCCCTCCTGGTCCACCAGGACTTTGCAACTCAGTCCTGTAGGACCTAGAATGAGTTCATCCTATGGCTTTAGCCTCCAGTTGCTTATTTGTTATTTATTATTGTTTTTATTACGGTAGCCTCAAATGGCCCAAGCAAACAAGGGTACCACAGGGTTCAGCCTTGATGAAAAGCAGATGGGGAGCCAGACCCTGCCTCCAGTCATAAAATGCAGAAAGCTGATGTAGCAATGCAACAAGGCTTTTGTGTGGTTTCCTTCTCACTGCCCCTGTCTCTTGCTTCCTAGGGGATGTAGGAGACAGAGTCCTGGTACTGCTTTGCAATATTAGTAATAAGGGGACCTATTTTCAAGGGAGCAGAAACCAAAGGCAGCGCCTGCCTCCTCTGGCAAGACACAGATCCTACCAGCCCTGTCACATTCAGCAGTTCCCAGTATTATCAAAGGGTCCCGTGATGTCCATGGGGTTGCTGTTCAAGCACATATAAAACGAGAGGCACAAAGATCTGGCTCTAATCAATGCTTAGCCACAACTGTCTTAGATGCCACTTTCTGTGCCAGGTTTTAAGCATCACACTTCAGCCATTCTGGGGGGAGGGAGATTTATATCAGAGCTCTGTTCATGACAAGGTAGCCCAATTTACACTGGGGAATGTGTAAAGAGTTCCTCTCCCCCCTACCCAGAAGTGGCTGAAGAGATCTTGCTCAACTGTAGCAGAGAGAGTGCTCTACCCCACTGCAAAACAGAAGCTGAACTCATAAAGTTTCAGCAAACAGAAGTACACAGTTCAGGAAATTAGGAGCCTGCGAAAAGCAAGGATGGTAATGGAAAATATTTTGTAAGCCTAACTCTTGCTGTTTCTAGAGAGATAAGCAGAGGATAGCCAAATTGAAATCCAGCTAAAACATCTGGACTAATTCTTCTGCAAAATGCCCATACCATTTTTATTAAGCACACAGTCAGTGCCCTCAGCAGCCCGATGTGAAATAAAAGCAATGTGGGGCTATTGACTCAAGCCACCTACAGAACTAGTAATCCTGCTTCCTTCTGCGTTTACACCACACCAAGAGGTTTCCTATTCCAATCCAGATCAGAGCCAGCCCTATTTAGCTGGTTAATTCTGGTGAGATTATATCAGAGGAGATCTGACTTAACGCTGATTTTAATAACGTATCAAAGCCTCTTTTTTGGTCAGAGGCAGAGACCATTCTAAGTAATGCATTTTTTTAAACTACCAGTGTTAATAACATAAATACAGAAGTGACAAATACATTTGTAATTGCACAGCTAGTTTGTGGTATTGGCATAGCAGAAAATGTTTCAAGCCTATAATACTGTCAGTAAGAATTACTTTAGGTAACAACTTGGGATCAGTTACTTCCTCTAAAATTGGAAATTGCTGAAATTACTCCAATTACCAGAGCTCCCTGGGAACAGTATATACACATACCACTTGTCTTCTGTGCTGTTTGGGAATATTTTAACTAATAGCAAATTATGGAACATCCATAACTGGCTATCATTATTTCAGAGAGAGCATTTAATCTAAATTTGATTAAAAGACCATTTTTGTTTCCCACGTTTAGAGAATACAGCAGATGTGAATCTGATTGCTGTTATGTTTGCTAATAGATGCAGGACACATGGTAGTGTGGTATTAATAAAGGTTTGGGCCAAGATTTTCAAAAATAGGAGCCTAATTTTAAGATTCCACCATCCATATTTAGTGTTGGAAATGAGCAACCTTTTTTCAAAGAACTCCAGCAGCTCCTATTGAAATCAGTGGGTGTCAGAGCTTTTGGAAGTTGAACCACTAATTCAAGAATCCCAAGGGTGAGTTAAGAGCCAAAACTTCATCTCATCATGTTTGAAAATCTGGGGATAAGATTCTGCGTGTAGCAAAATTCCCATTCACTTCAATGAAGCCAAGCTTATTCCCTGATCTGAAGCTGTTTTTTGATGAAAACAGGTTATCCTGAGAGACACAAGCAGAAGTGAGTTATGCAAGTCGCTCCAACACAGCAAAAGCATGAAGTCATCCCCAAGATGCCAGGAATTTTACAGAATAACTACTGCTATTTTAGATATTTTTTGTATGGTTTTAACAGGTTTGTTAGGAGATCTACTGGTTCCCTGTGCTCTGAACATTCTTACACATGTTGAAGTAAACGACAATTTTCACCTGAGAAGGACATGCTCAGGGTCAATATTGTGCATACGATAAACCAGGAAAATGCAGTATATTGCAGCGCCTTCCCCTAGATTGCCAGCTTCAAAGACTGTTGTACCAAGGGCACTTTCAGGGACTGGGAATGCAGAACATTTTTCTCTCATTACTGAACGTTCCCCAAAATACCTTTCTAGAAAGCATTTTGGCAGCTATCGCAGGCATGAAGAGGGGCTTCTCAACAACAGAGAAGAAGGGGGAGGGAGATGCAGCACCAGCGCTGGTCTCTGCCCTTTGCTCAGCCTCCCCATGCCCACGGGAGTCCTCTGCCAGGTCTCCTCCCAGACCTGCCACCGGCAGCCAAGACTGCACTGCGATCAGGGCACGTTTTACACACATTATGTCCTTATGGATGTGAAACTCTGGAAGACTGGGGCAGATTTACTCCCTGCCTATGTCATCAAAAACGGAGCTACACCCAGTCAGGCCAGCAGCAAGCCCTTTGGCTCCAGCTGGGGTGAATCATGCCAGCGTGGAACCTGATTCTTCAGGGGAGATAACATTGTAGCTTGAATTTTTAATAAACAAGGCTGGGCTTGAGCTTCCTCTGGGTAAAACCACACGGGGCCTCTTTCAGTTTCAGGAGGTGAGAACCAAAACTACACTCTGCCTCCAAACAAAAGCTCGCTTTTATCAATTTCCAGGATTTTCCTAATGCCAATGTTGTGGTTCTCATTTTTCCACAAAAACATCGCTAATAATGGAGCCATCTCTTGAAAAGCTCCAGGATTTATAGCAACTGGCAGCATGTTCAATACATAATTGTTTTTTTGGAACAATCATAATCTTATTATTTGCCAGTCTCCCCCACCAAGATAAATTTGAAGGAAATCAATCTGCTGACACTTCTCTGATAATTTTGGCAATTCCCACCTTAAAACTTAGCAGTTGCACTGAGCGTATACCTTAAGGGTGTGAAACCCTAAGGTTCCCAGTTAAGAGTTGAAGAGTTAATTGCTAGCAGTGAACAAAGACCATTCACTAGCATAAGCCCTGACTTTGTCCAATTGGTATTACAGTAAAATATTGAAGCAACTTTGTCAACAAGTTCGAGCAAAGATTTCATGGAATTATCTGGATGGGTAACAAACATCAGAACGTCATCAGCCGAGAGAGTAATTTTATACTGCTTCTAACAAGAAATATGTTGTATCCCTTGAACTTCTTCCCTGGGTCTTGTGGTGATAGCATGAGGTTTCAAATCATAAATTATCTGCACTTTGGGACTGGTCAAGGTTTTGAGTTATCTGGCTAAGTTTACAAAGTACCCCTGCTTAGTGTTAGCTGGATTTATTTCTTTTAGTGAAAATTCAACTGGTCTGGCTGAATATCAAATGCTGAATAACTATTTCTATTCTTGAAATTCTAATCTTTGGGAAAAAATATCTTGTAATCAAAAATCCTGTTTACCCAATAATGCCAGATTACTAATGATACTGTCAGCAATTGTTAATGGTGACAAACTATTATTTTGGCACAGTAGTCATACACATCCAAACGCAGATCTGATAAAAATGCTGTGACCATTTGCACGTTTTCCAAATTTGGCCCACTGAATATGTACACAAATGCATGACTCCAAAACACAAATATAAAGGTTAGATGTGAGCAGAACACTTGGAGAGGTTTGTTCTGCAAACCAGTAATGCCCAAAGCTCGCACCTTTGCGTGCCACACAACGTGCACTCGGTGCACTGTGGACGTTCGTGTGCTGCACTGGCATTATGCCACCCGTGGCCAGTTGAGTAAGTAGGTGTGGAGCCTACACAGCCAGCCGGGAAAGTTGGATCTTGGGCATGTCACGTCTGGTAGGGGCATATTCTACAGATTACTCAGGAGAGTAACAGGTGACTCAAAATGAGGGTTAACCTCTCCCAAATGTCTGAATACACGGTGCTGAATGGCCACGTTCAACCTGGTCCGCAGGGGTTTCACAGAATCCTTTCCCGTGGCTGCTGCTTAGTACTATCTGGCCACTTTGTAACCTCTTTTCAGCTGTGCGATTATACAATGAACACAGAACATCTGGTTTTTGTTACGCTTGAAACACGCCTCATCAGTGGTTGAATGAGAGGATGTGCTGGTGAACAGCTCTGGAAGGACTCCTCACGCAGCAGCAGAGAGCATCAGCTTTCCACTGATAGCCCTGGCAGCATGTGAAGCATTCTAGCTGGAGAGATTGTGGTCGTAATGGTATGCAGTTGGTATTTTTTGGTTGGTATTTACTGATATAACTCACTAAAGAGCAGACTGTGTGAGAGTGCCCCCTCCTTACCCAGGAATGTTTCACAAGCAGGAAGTACCATCCTCAGCCAACGTGGATCCCCGGCACTGCCACAGCGCAGGAGATGGTGCAGCTGGCAGAAATGGCTGCACTTTGCAAAATGGCTGGGGTGTGGTGGTGAGGAGCAGAAAATGGCCTGGTTTTGAATGATCGTTTCTTCTCTGAGCAGCGCTTGGTTCACTTTTTTCAGCTAAATTAAAACTATTGCTACCCTTAGGTACTCTGAAGAGGCAATGCAAGAGCTATTGAAACTAGAGAAAAAGAGGTACAAAATATCCATGGGTATATTTAGGCTAGAAACAAGGAAAGTGCCAGAACAGGAATGTAGTAAGAAAAATGGGGAGAAGCAGCTCAACTCAGATGGAAGTGGAGTTAGAAAATACAATTACCTGCAGAAGCTGGAAACTAGACTTGAAAACTTTCCCCACTCCTACGTACGTCCTATAACTGATGGAAAACAGAGGCACTTCCCAGACATGGCTCAGAAGGATGGTTCTAACTCTCTGGCTGCCTGATTACAACTGCAGCTCTGAATCCCTGCTCTGTGACTTTTTTCTTTTTTTTTTGTGACAATTTGGAGTCTGAACTGAGCACTTGTACAAGTTCCCCACAGTCAAAGGATCAGAAGGCTTTATTTAGGTATCTGACTCTGGAAACACCTGACTCCCCTTCCCAGATCTGCTCAGTCTTCAGCCCACATCTGTTTGTGTGTCCTTTAGACCAAGTTCATTTTGTAGTAGTAGTAGTGAAAATTAACATTGTCATATATTAGACAAAATACCATTTACAGATTTTCCTTTTTTCAATAAAAGCAACATTTTCTACAGACTTTTTTTTTTCCACAACAGTGGAACCAAACAGCAGTTTTCCATTCAAGAATTGTAGGTAGGCAGTTTCTGAAGAGCTCCGCTGGAATGACAGAAGAAAGTCAAGGTGGTTCTCTTACCTCGCTAAAAGAACCACAAAGCAATCTTTTCTTTTGTCACCTTTTATCTAACAATTCAACATTAGAACCTGGGTTCTGATTACCTGAAAACTCGTTAGAGATTCCTCAGCAGAAATGAAATCACTCAAACACTCTGTTCAGTATATAAATAACACTGTTGCAAATCATTCCTGAACTAAGCGCCAGTAACTATTGTTAAGATTTAGGTAGATCTTTCACAAAATGTCACACTTCAGGAATTAGTAGTTAAAAACACAGTTTATATTTCAAGACCAAATACAGAGCAGAAATTAATCTCTATCCATATTCTTATCCATTTAAGTGAGTGATGACAGGTACTGTATAAACATCAAAATGTGTGATAAACGGAGCTGGTTTTAATTCGATGATATGACTGAGGCAATGGTTGTGCTGAAAGGTATTTGAGAATCAGATAAATGCAGTGAGTTGCCTGACTGGAGTAAGCCTCGCTCACCATTTGGTGAGTGCAGTTTGCTCCTGACTGCGTGTGCTATTTAGCGATGAACACAAGCAGCTGTTTGAGCCATGCCACTCAGTCAAGGTCCAGGAGTCTGCTGCCCTAAGATATCGTAAACTATGACTTGTTACTCAAAGGAGCTTTGTTTCAGCACATTGCACTGGCGTGGCAGCTAAATCCCACTTGAAAATGAAAACATTCACTAAGTTCCTCTCGTGTCAGGTATTTTTCCTCCGTTACATGTCCCATGCTAATTATAGAATTATCTGAAGGGCTTTCTAAGTGATAATGACTGTAAAACACAGTTCAGTGTTGCAATTACATTTCCTCTTTCTATCCTGTGAGGCTAAAGATTAACTGATTTCATCCTAACATGCCAGTTTTTTGATAACTTCATAATGTTTCCTAATCTCTGACTAACTTCCAACTGATGAGTTAACTACAGTAAAATAGGTAACACAAAACCAACCTGATGAACTTCTTTTTCAGCAAAAGCAGGGAGTGAGACAGAGGGAGAGAGCACATGCAGAAATAATTCTGCTTTACTGTGATTCATACAGATACGGGACTAAGTTCTGGACTAGTTTTGATTATAGGAATAGTTTACATAATTTTCCATTATTCCTAATATTTTTCAAGCCTTAAAAGTTCCAACCTAACATTTTTGAAATGAAATGTTTAATTTTCATTTGATTACATTTTACTGAAGAAAGAAAAAAAGTGATACAAGAAATATTTTAAAATATAAAGGATCCCTACTTAAATGAAGCTCCAAATGCCTTTTCCTTTAATGATTTGCAAAACATGCCCACATTTTGGTTGTCTCAGATGTGGGACACTTGCTTCCAGCATTTTGATATTTTCAGAATGCGAATATTGGTTTCTGGCCAGGAAGTTGACACCTGGACTTTAGGAGCCAATGATGCACACAAGTCAAATGTGGGATGCTCTGCACACTCATTTCATCACTGAATTTTAGCTTTCAGATTCTCCCCGGTACCACTGAGCAGGAGGTGTCCAGCAAAGGGCACTCTCTTCTATTTTTCCTCCTTGGAAGTGCTGAAGACCCCAGGGACCTGTCCGGAGTTCAGGCAGTCCAGGAGCCCTAGCAGCTCCACCACCCGCCCTCAGCTGCTGCGGGCGGCTGATGGAGGAGCTGGGGCAGCTCCCTGTGCTGGGCTGCTCTGCGAGTCTGCTGCTCTCCCGGAGAATCACAGCGACTGCGTGCTGTAGGCACTCGCTCTGGGAATGTGCATTTTGGCCTGATTCTTCCCATGGATTTTGTCTCAATTCCAGGAGAATTAGACAGCCCCACTGTGCCTGCATTGATTACCCCATTGTTCTGCACAGCGGCAGTTAGTCTGATGCCTCAGGGAAACGTTAGAAATGTGGTGTGAGTCCCGTAAACCGTTCTGAGCATGGAAAGCAAATCTGACCCAATCCAAAAGAATTGGACTTAGCACAAAGTAGCTGGTGCACGTGGATATATATTCTGTCCATAGACTATCTGGTCCCTCCTTTGCTGTGCGAGGCATGGATCAGGAATGCAGACCCAGTGCAAAGATGGGAACTCTTGCAGATGCAGCTGAAATAGTAAATGGGTTCACTGAATGAATTCAGGCCACAGACCTTGGTGTCCAATTAAGTGAAAGGGAGGGCAGAAAACACTGTTGCAAGCCCTGCACTGAGAAGGAAGAGATGTATTCTCAGCAGACTAACATGAGCAGTGCCTTGCATTGCCTTGCACTGCAGCATCCTCATTAAATCTGAGTCTGTCAGCCTGTACCTGATAAAATGGGATCCAACACCCAAGAGATAGTTGTGCTTGTGTTTTGCAGTATTGACTAAACTAGCTTTGACAAACATTCATTAATCCCATAACTGCCTTCCATGACAGATCAGAGCATGCCCTGATTTGACTTACATTTACTGCTTAAGATCACACACACTGAGTCAGACACAAGTGGAATCCAGGAATCCTGCCTCTGTCTCCTGCATTACCCACCCAGGACACAAGCTGGCAACTGATTTCATCAATCATTTCAGTATTCAGGGGGTGCCAGTCACCAGGCTGCAGGATCCAGGAGACATAGTTACCTCAGTGCTCGAGAAAACAGGAAGAACTGCATTCCCCGCACATGGCTGTCAATAACCCTGCACACAAACAGACTTTTTAAAGAAACTCCTCCTCACCAGAATACAGCATCAGTCCTAAGCAAAGGAGAAAGTCTGCTCCGTGCTACACTGGGCATGGCTTGTTTCCTTGGTAAAAAAAAAAAAAGTGATATTACACTAAGCCCATTTAGAGAGAGCTCTGCATTTTCTAGACTCGAAGACTATTGCTTAGCCCAGGTAGGAGCCATCACAGATAAAACACCCAGGGTGCAATTACTTGAGGCAAGATTACGCAGGTAATCTAAATTATGGCATTTCCTATCTGTTCTCTGTTTGACTTTACATAACCTAAATAATTTTCTCTTAATATAATTCTTATGTGTGTGTGGTAGCTCTATATGTACCACTGAAAGACTATGTAGCCTTCTTCATTTGCCACAGGCTTGCTGTAAGTAACTGTAAATACCCGGGTACAGCTGAGTGAACTCTGGATGAGGAATGAGCGGACTCTCAGGCCTGCGAGTGTGCGTGGTGTTAGTCAATGCACTAACCTTTGGCCTCGAATGACACAACTTCTACCAGTGGCTTGCTGGCACTTGTGTCTGTCTGCATTTGCCGGAAGGCCTGAAGTCTGGCTGGCTGTCATTCTGTCCGTGTTCTGTTTTTAAAAAGCTGCCTACCACAGAGACTCTAAGCACCTTCTGTGATAACTGAGATACACAGAAATGTAATGATGCACTACCTGAACATGCAAAATCCCCGAGTTCATACAGTAATTTTGCCTGTGTCAGGATTGCAAGATAGGGTCATCCATGTAGATTATTAATAAGTGTCTTCATTTCTAGATTGCTCTAAATAGTTATGTTGATTTTCTAAAACCCAAGATTTAGCTATTTTGCACAATCAAACACTTAATGACCTCCTGCAAGCAAAGATTTTATCATCCGTCTACACTCTGTTTGCAAAGTCTTAAGGATACATTCCATCTCTCTGAACATGTAAAATGGCTTTCTGTCACCTTAAAATAGACAGTGGTTCTCCCAGACAGATGTGAAAAACAGATTATCAGTTGGACATTGTGGGGTTATGACCAATGAATCATTGTTTTTAATTGATTAATCAGATAAGGAAGGTTAGGGGGTAGTTTTATAACAAATGGTAATTTCTTCCTCTCTCATATGGGCATGCTATAGGAAGCAATAGACCACAGAAAATGGCTACCCCCTTTGATTTTACTGCAGATCTGGCCACAGGAAATGTTGCACATTTGGATCAAGCAGGATAAACAGCAAGGGCTTCCTCTTTTGTGAAATCATCTTTAAGCAGCACCCCTCCCCAGGAAAATAGGTTTTCCACTTTACATAATGTTGCAGCAGCAGTGGTTTGTTCCTAAGTTTTTTCTGGGTAGGTTATGAACTTTACGGCTCTGACCACAGATCAGTTATTTATCATAACAGGAAAGATGAGACCAAAGATATTTCCTAACCTTCTTCTTTGCAGATCAGAGAGAAGGAAACCAACAAACATTAACACTTTGTATTCAACCAACAAAGATTATACAGAAATATCTGCTCTTCTTCATATTTGGTTGAATTCCTCTGTAATTTTAAACAGCAGGGAGCAAACCAATATACTCAGTTTCATTCGGATCTCTTCTACAATCCAGTATAACTGTCTCTCAAAAGTAGTTATGCAGGTACAAAAAGAACAATTTTGCTTAGAGACAAACTAAAGAAGACGGTAGAGAAAAATTGGATTTCTAGAGAAGATTCCTCCATTTCGATATTTAGTGCAGATGTTCCTGTGTATCCTGGCAGTATGTTAAGTATATGAAATTTCTTTTTGAAATATTCCTGGCAACAAAAGCTTTTCTGCATCGAATGCATCTGCCCCTCAGCACCAGGGAGTCTGAAAACACTGAACTCTAGTGGCAGATTTAGCATATTTTTTATTTTGCAGGAGAAAATAACTGTAGGAAAGCGTGTTCCTATTTTATAGTGCCATATGACAAAACACATATAGCCGGGATTGCTCAAGTTACTTTACCACAGCCCTAAAGAGCAGAGTATTTCATGCAGGACCAGATTGCAGCATTTAGCCACAGGCCCGCAGTGTGCCTGTACGGAGCCCCGTGGTGGGAGGGGGAGGTGGGACAGCCACTGACCTCTGCGGAAGTGTCCTGGCCTCTGCAGCTCACCTACCGGGGGGATTCAGAGCAGTCACCAACAACGTGTGGGTAAGTGAGGGATTAGTCACAAGTACCAAAGCCCTTGCTCCTGCTGCCTTGGAGCAGCGTTAAGCCCCTCTTCTAACACCCCTCCGCACTGCCATGCGCAGCAGTTGCTCTGGTTCACGAGGAACAGCTTCAGCCAGTACCATCACCGGGTGTTTGTAATTGTAAATGCCAGTTCCCATTACGCTGTCCTGTGTTTAGGCAGCATTTTGCTACCAGCCCTGGAGACGCTGGGGTCTTGTTCACAGCTGTGCCCAAGGGCCTTCATAGGCTCTTCTCCACCTGTGCTTTAACAGGTTGTTTCTGGCATGTTCCTCTAGGATGCTGATCACCATAAAATGAGTATAAAAGGGAAACTCTGCTGCAGTCCTGCACAGCTCAGGAGACTGCCTGGGGAAGATCTTTCCTACTTGTCTTAGGTGAGGGGATTTCATTCAGCCAGGCACATGGGGCAGGTAAATGTCACTGGTTTCCTTACAGAAGACATGTCTGACCAAAAGGCAGTTTGAAGTCAGGAGGATTTAGCACTGGCTCCGGTAAACTTTGGATCAGATTCCAAATGAATTATTTTTGTTTCCTTTTGACATCAGTTGGGCATTTCCTAGTTCACATGAGCCTGAACACCCAAACAGGACTCAGCAGGTTGGAGCTGCAAACCACACAAAGAAATCCTGCAAGCCTGAATTTGCTGAGGCTTGCCTCAAACAGAAACGTGGGTGATCTAGAGCTTATGGGGCGTAAACCACAGACTGCTGGCTGTAAAGCACATACTCCCATTTCTCCATCCCTGTGCAGCAGCCAACAAACGTAAGAACAGAGGTATCGAAACATTATCTTGACTTCAACTCAATTCAGCACAATGCCCAACTCAACAAAAGATTCCCAACTGTTTCCGTGCTGAAAACATCACCAAGAGAATATATGCAATTAGCACAATTAAAAAAAAAAAAAAAAAAAAAGAAAAAAACTTTGAGTAGCAACCAGCAGACTCACTAGTGTATCTCAAGTAAGATTAACACTTCCAGATAGAGAAACAGGGTCTTTATTAGTCTGCCACTAAACTTGATGGCTTGTTCCTGCAGCCAACCTAATCATAAAGACTGTGGCCACCCTGCTGTGTTTAGAAGACCCTTCAAAATGAATTAAGTCACATAGGTAGGTAGGCAGATAGATAGATAGATAGATAGATAAATAGATAAGCAGCAATTAAATCTAAACCCACTTGTTCCTGAAATAACTGAATTTCCTCTGAACACAAGTCTGGCTGTTATGCAAATACCTGAAATCAACTCACTCGAATTCTTCAAAAAGGAATTGTGCTTTGGTAAAGAAAACCTAACTGCTGCCTTTTTTGAATCAAGACCCTTCTGTTTAAGCAGAAATGTCATTTATAATAAACACAGTATTGGTGGAAGAAAGACAAATCTATTGTCTGAGAAGAACAAGCTATTTAAGTTCTACAATGATGGAGAAATTGAAGGGAAAGAGGTGGCTGAAGGGCTTTGTGAGTCGCACAATGCCTCAAGCACTGCAAAGAGTCTCGAAAATAATAGTGATCTGCTTAAGGGTTGTGTCTGTTTCAAACAATGATGACGACTTTTCCAATCTCATTTTAGTACTGTTGCTGTTATGGAAACTTTCCCCGTCCTCATCAGCTCAATTATGCATCTCTACGACACTAATGAATCACAGCTGACACTTCCGGGACTCAGCCTCTTCTGAAGGCTTTTGCTTCCCTCATAAGCCCTTTGGTCAAGTTTAAAACCGTATTTTGTTAGGCTGAAAGACCTGTCTGAAAGGAGTTTTGAGAGTTAATTAGGAAACACATGAAACCAGCAACAACTGCTGTGGCATTGCTACTTCTACCCCGTTATGTTTCTAAATAATGCCTTCATGTTGAGAGGCACTCTGATGCTCGAGTGATTGCTGATGTAAACAAAATACAAACAAATAAATAAAATAAATTCAGATTCCCTCTCTGATCTCCTGAGTACCTCTTGTCTGCTTTGATGGGACTAAGCTCTATGAATCCAGAACACTCTTTCCTTTCCTGATGAAAATTTGCTACAGGTACTCACAGGGCTCAGGGCAAGAAATATTTCTTCTGGTGGTCTGGAGCACACTGTGACACATGGTCACTTAAATCCCTATTGCAAGCTATACTCACACTCCCAAGGATTAGATCCATAAAAGACCATTGTAAGGCTGCCTTTTAAGAGCCCAACCATATAACAGAAACTGTAACCCTGAGTACAGCTCTCTGTACAATGCTTTCATAGACAAAGAAACCAAGAAAGGACGTGTGTGCAGGGAAAACAACCATCTATATTCACCTATAGTAAATGCCAAGAAGAAGGACATATCTTAGACCCTCATCATGCTACATACTTTCCTCTGGACTGCAGAGATGCTTTGTGCACTACCCACATCGTAGCCCGCATGCTGCTGCTGTACCGACAACACCAGCCCTTTTCCCAGACCTGGCAGGGGCAGCATTTGTTTGTCCCTTCACTTGCTCAGTGCCTGAGATGTGGAAGATGGAGGCACTTCCTTCCTCTGCCCTTCGGGACTTGCCCCTGTGGGTGTTCCCATTGCCCACCTCTCAGGTAGGTGAAGGAGTCCAGGAGAGCCTGCTGGAAGCCTAGGAGCAAAGCTCCTAGGGTGGTCTCGGGGTGCAGGAGGGAGCATGTGCCCCAGAAGAGATGTTGCTGGAGGTAGTTCAAGACTACCAGAGAGACAGCTCACTCTCCATCTTTCTTCTGGGGTGCCCTTTCAGCTGAGAGCTTCATAAGCTTTGTGTCAGCGTGCCTGTACCAGATGAGATGGCTGCACTGGGGGCCTGCTTGCTGCTCTCACCTCCGCTGCTAAAATAAGGATACTTACAGCTCCCGGTACACGCCCTGGCTGAAACAGCAGCAAGACAGTGGTGGCATGGGCAGATCAGTCACACTGAGAGATGGATGGGATGGCATGGCATGGCATGGCATGGGATGGCATGGCATGGCATGGGATGGGATGGGATAGAAAGGCAAGGCAAGGAGTATGCACAGCTGGAGGGGCAGCTTTGCACAGCTCAAATACGTGTAGTTTGACTGTAGCCCACAAATATACAACCCATTTCTGACTCCTAATGAGGGTGAAAATTCTCTTTCAGCATTTTTACAATTATTAGGCCTCCAGGAGTTTTTGCTGGAAATCACTGACAAGCTCCTGTCACAAGTATAGATAACTCAGCGTTCAATGGCAGAGTTTGGCTGACAGTTTTATTATACTCCTGAGCCAAACAATCAACTGCATTTAAGGCCAGATGACTCTCTTGTTGTACATCCATATATGCTTCACAGTACAGCTGTAAACAATAGTGAGAGCCTCTACAGGAAATTAGATTTGCAGATTTCAACTTTTAGAGGTTGGGCAAATTAATTTGATTATGTAGTGCTGATCTGTCACTGATGCATTTTGCACCATACATTCCCAGGGCCCTATCCAAAGTGACACACAATGTTAAATTCAAAGTCCCATTGTCACCCAAAGTTTAATTTTGCTCTCTTTGAAACCTACTTCTAGAAATCACCAAACATCCAGTCACAGTTTTCATGAGCTCCGATGCCAAGAAAATACACTTACTCACTAGCCTAATCATACGTGCAGTGACAGAAAGGGCACCGTCAACAAAATGAATTTCTTCCAAGTAGAACTATATGCTGCGAACGTTTTTATCAGCAGTGCTCGCCCACCAGATGAAGCTGTCCCCATAACTCAGTCTAAATTACTGCTCCTTTCTCAGCATTTTGGAACGTATTTCCCATTTCAATTCATTTCTTCTTATTTGAACTCTAATGAGTTATTGAGTGCAACCCAGTGACTTCTCCAAGGCATGCTGGCTGTCCAGCTTTGTTACTTCATGCAAAGGCCTTCTACTCTCTCATACGGTTATTAGCTTGGATGAGCATGTAAAGGGAAAAAGCAATATACATGAGGACTGGAAGTAAAATTCAGACATGCTTTTTAAAATCTACTCTTATGCAATCTAAACTCCCAATGACAGCATGTGTGGCAGTAGTAGACATCCTGTCTTGTACCCGTACATTGTATTCAGCTACACACAAACTTGCACCAGGTCAGTTAAAGAAGTGACAAGTTTTATTTAAAAGTGGAATTTGTGCCTTAGCTAAGGCCCATTCCGAACTGATTTAGACTGGCCCCAAAAGAGTCTGCTTCAAAAGATGCTGCAGGCAGCCTTTTATACAAGGTTAACGATAAAGTTACATTTCATTTTCAATTCAGTTTCAATTATATATTTGTTATTTTCCACTTATTTTCACAAAGTTTCATAATTTTCTAGATAAAGTAAGCTCCACAGGACAGGAGTCTGTTTCCATGCCTCCGCAAAACCGAGATCACAAATGCGCCACATCGCGTTGGCCACTCTAGAAAAATGACAGCAAAGATTTGAGGATTGTCTTGGGGCCAAAGAAGTCTTCTGCTAGACTTGGCTTTATGCTGTCCTCCACTGACCACCTGCATCCCCAGGACATGACATAAGAAAAGCAAACGAGCAAGACAGACCTCATGGGCTTTAGTCAGTGAAGAGCGACTGAAGACCACCAGGGGCTGGGCACAGAGCAGTGGGTGAACACTGAGCTCCAAGCACTTAAGTCGATATAGACTGTAACAGCATGCAATGTTTACAGCATGGGTGAGGTACTAATTGCTTCACAACAAAGAAATAAGCCAAACAAACAAAACACAGAATTTGTTTCTGTATTTTAAAACTGCAATTCAGATTTATCTTAAAGTGAGAGCAAGTCCATGGATCAGACTGAGAAAGAGAAAAAAAGCAACCAACAAAGAGACTAATAATAACCCACAGCATGTTGGAAGGAATGTTGTGTAGTATTTATGGAATGAAATGCTTTTCCAGCTTGACTAGTGAATTACAGAAATGATATCGTCAATATAGACTTTAACGAGCATGAGGTGATCTCCAAAGAAGAGCAGAATGCTACTGGTGAACTGCTTCTTTCCTCAAAGTGACTTAAAATTACTTACTTTCTCATATAACCACTGCCTTAAGCCTTTGAGAAACAGCTGCAGGAGAATAAATATTTCCATCAAAACCAACCAGTTTGACTGAAAATGAATTGTCCATGGATCCTGAGAGACCTCTGACATTTTGAATGCAACCTTAAGAGACCAATGGTGAATTACTTCCTAGCTAGGGAAAAAGGAAATGAAGGGCACTTGGAAAGATACAGTAAAGAGTGGGGAAAAGAAAATTTGGTAAACTTTGAAACTTGCTACAGGTGCTTTGCTAGAAAGGCTGTTCCGCAGTGTAGAAGTTAACTGCACACTAGTTAAGAGATAAAGCAAAGTTTAAAGTTTTTAAAACAGAGCGAGACATTTGCATCACTTCTCAGTGTAACGATGCTACCTCGGTGCTCCCCATACCACCCATTCAGTCCTGTAAACTGGTCTCCCACCAACTGCTGCTGGCATGAGCACAGTGTTATTTCAGAGCAGCACGCGGAAGGAGGACAGGCGTGTAGCCAGCAGAAGAGATCTGTTGGAAGGATTTTGATTTTAAAGTAAAGCAATCCATGCTGTTTTAAAAGCTGAAAGGAGAACAGTGAAGACCTCAGAATGGTGGGAAAAGGGGAGAAAGAAAATTACTGCCATTCTGTTGGTGTTCCTGGGAATACTTCACTTATTCTACGTAACTAATGTGTATCCCAAGGTGTGGACTGAAGGAAAAGCTATTCTCACTCCATCAGTGAGATTGCATCATCATCTTGAAAACAGACCAGAATTCCTTCCCAGGAAAACTTGCACTGGGATTTATTAATTCTCTCCCAAACTCAGATTACGATGAAGTTTACATGGGTTAAACTGGCAAGAACATAATTTCTCATCTTTGAGAGCACAGGAGAGCTGTAAAGTGGGGATTTGTATGGAAAATTCAGCTGTGGTGGAACATGTGAAATTGTGCATGACTACTATCCCTGTGAGGACTGAAAGCAGCTGAAGATTGGCAGGCAGTGAAGACAAAGTGGAGCAAATTCACACCTTGTGTCTTCCCAAGGACCCCAGCATCGCACAGAGCAGCCTGTGGAAAAGGCCACAGAGAAAGTTTGGCTTCAGCAAAGTGATGCCCGTATGAAAGAACTATCGCTCACGTCCCTGGAGCCGGGTCAGGCTGTGGGTGTGCTCCCAGACTCACCCTGCCTCATTCCCTCTGGGCCAGGGGCAGTCCCGGTGCCTCTCCCCCTGGCATTTACCCTCTCCCCTGAGACTTCGGCAGGGTGCGTGGGCCACAGGGATCTGCAGAACCAGGAACCCCTTGGTGCAACCCTGCTATTGATGGGAAGAAAAATCCTCCATGTTTTTCCAGCACTACAGGAACGTGGATCATTTCAGACAGGAGCTGAGACACTGTCTATTGCTTCTCAGTGCCATATGCTGGGTTTTTATTTCCTTCTCTTTAGCTCACTTGGGCCAGGGTCAGCCAAAGTACAGCCTGCAGCTGCTCCCTTCTTTGATTATTGATGAGGATTAGGATTTATTTTTTATATACAGCTCTGTAGGTGTGTAAGACATTTCGCACAAATATACAAGGACAGGGCTCTGAAGAGTTTATACAGCCCAAACATGTCGCAGCACAGCTAGTGAAGACACACATGCGATTAAAGGCTTATAAATGTAAGCCCCATGTGTATCTTGTTAGCTGGACAAATTGTAGGTTGCTTTGTGAGGCTGTTCTTCTAAGGGAAAGGGTCATTTCTATGCATGCACTTTAACCTTTTGTTATAGGAACCTCCTGTTTCAAGGCCTGGCTCGCTGGACTTCCATATCCAAGCCTGGTGAGCTGATTTGCTTCAAAAATGGTTTATGGAAAAGTTTGATTCAGATTAGCACTCAGGAAATAAACATCATTGGGTAAAGGCAGAAGATGGCCCTTTGCTCTTGCTCCAGAACAGGAACAATGTTTCTCCAGCTTTGCCTACAGGAGCAAGGAACCAGCTGCAAGAACATGAGACTACTTTCCCAAGCCTTCTGAGCCCTTCAGTTGCCCAAGAGGATGGGCAAAGAGAATCATGGGATTTGCCCCTAAATGCAGAGAAATACTGCCCTTGTACTTAAAATTTAAATAATAATAATAATAAAAAAAGCTATATTATGTTGTCTCCCACTGTGTTACCTGTCTGCTGATGGCACCTCACTTAGCTATGTCCCAGCACATGCCTGTGGCTCACAGCAGGTTCCCACAGTCCCCCCACTTCACACAACATTTCCTCTCTCCACTCGCAGTGACCAGCTGCAGCCTCTCACTGTGCATCCTCACCCCATCCTCCACGCACCTGAGAACAAGTCAAGGCCTTCTGTAAACTGTTAAAGAGGTTTTGCTGGGCTGGCTTCCTAACAGCTACTTGTCTTTTTTATTCTGGTGCCTAAATGTGGCACAGCAAGGGAAACAACAGGTGAATGAGGGGACCATTCTCTTCGTGCTTTAACGGTGGGCATGAGCTTCAAATGGCAATGTAATGTTTTGTCTAGTTCTTATGTAAGCCAACTGCAATATTCTTTGAGTAGGAGTATGTTGTAACGGGGTAAGATCAGCGTGTTATACAGCTATTTGAACACATACTCTGTGAGGCATCCTGAAGAGGGATGTCAGTCGCAGCAGCTCTGCTCCCAGCTGCACCACACAGTTGCTGCATGGCAGACACCTGAGGCTCATGTTTATGATTCTCCCCAGCCGTAGGGGACTCAGGGTAAGAGATACAAAGCCCTGTTTTCAGAGTTGGTAGGCAATGCCAGCCAAGAGCAGAGCTTTGGAAAACAAGCTCAGCATGTTCCATGAGTACTAGCAGATGTTAAGAAGGAGTTGTCACTTTCTAAAATGGCACCCTGAACCATACCCAGTATGTACAAGTTCACTGGTATGCAAATGATACATTTAAGTCTCTAATATATGATTTAAAGTGGACTTTAAGGGGCTTTGGGGATGAGCACGCTGTCAACACAGAATTTACACTGAAAAAGAAAAAAAACATAAGGTTCAATAATGACCACTTCTGCTCACTGGAGAATGATTGCAGCTGACTGCAAGAAGACTTGAATGATGGAGACCAGCACAATTCCTCAGTGAGATAATCCTCAGCACTCTGGGTGAGATGTGCCAAGGCCAGAGGCTAACAATAAGCAGAATTGACACAGGAATATTGAGAACTAACTTGGCATATTTGAGACCCATTGAACAAGCAATGCTGACCATCAGAGACCTCAAACATCACTGAAAAAATGTATTTGGAACCAGTTGTTGAAGGGGTCCCAGATATAACAATATAACACAGCAGTATTTTAAGCCAACATGAAGCAAGAGGCATCCAAGAGGATAGCTGCGTCTGAAGAATACAACTGGCAGGACTGAAGATACAGCCTTCCACAGAGCTCTCACTGCAAGATACACGGTGCTGTCCATGATGGTTCAGCAAAACACTTCCTGACTCCTGAAGCCTTCGAGTCAGCAGTATTTATTGGAAAGGATGCAAAAACAGATGCCTTGGGTAGAAGCAAATCTACAAACCATCCTTTCAGCTCGTGAAAAAGGGCACTGATTAATGAGCTGGCATACACAGGCACACTTTTCATTCCATCAACTTTACAGGTTGGCTGAAAGCCCCCAGAATTTTGCAAATCATGATTGTTCCTAGGGGGATATCTCTGTCTGGTTAGTTTATTTGTTTGTGTGTACATTCGGTAACTAAGGTCAAAAGTTTTATAGCAGCAACTGTCTCTGAACTGTTACTTGGCTTTGATTTTTCAGCTATGGCACTGAGACTTTTGTGCAATATTGTTAATAATAGAAATGCACTTTGTTTTAGTTTTAACTAATTATAGATTTGCCTGATGCAGTATTTCATGTGCATGGGTAAAAGGTAATTGTTATACCCTTATAAAACCTAAAGATTAAATTCTGCCTTTAACTATATTTATATTTCACTGGTGCCACAGAGGGTTCAGCGAGGTCGGAATTCATCTACAGTGACGGGTTAGCCATGAGACTGGCAAAATACCTATTACTTGCTGTGGAATCACAGTGGCACAAATGTGTTCTACAACCTTTAGAAATGACTGCCTACATCTGAGCTGGGTGAGTATGAGTGCACCGCGGCAGAGGTGCACAAAGACAACCAAGTTGCAGAATGCACACCACTAACTTTGATCAGTGCAAGTATGGTGGAACCCAGCATCCACAGCTGTATTTACTAATTCAAAGCCATTCTTCTTCCATCCAGTTTCAAGACCGCTGCATGGAGTCTGACACAATTTGCACAAGAGTTCTGTTCACCTAAGTTTTGGAGAACCACCTAACCATGATATTTTTGCCTCCCTTGATTTTCCAAAGCAGTGTCTGCAGGCCAGTAAAATTACTTGATGTTACCATTCACTTTAGACTTGGTATGCACACACAGGACAAATACTGTTTATCAAAACAGGGAACAGAAATGATGCCATCCACTTAGGTGACCCTTTGTTTACAAATACTTACCAGAAGAAGCCAAAGTCTGACAACTGTCCACTGGGTGTTTTGTGGCAAATGTTCACAAATAACCTGAACATGCAATATCTGCAGAAACGGGCAGTCATGAACAGGAAAACAGCTAAACTCACTGTGCAAGTGATTTGCAGTCAACAACGCTGCAGAAGTACCATGTGTGGCTTTATTTAAAAGGGGGAAAGAAGTCTTAAACACTGAAGAAAAGAGAGATTTTCACCTTTAATAAAAACCGAGAAAAGAAGCAACAACACAAGCATCTACAACAAAGGGCCCCTCTGGGCACTTTGCCATCATCACCTCTGCTTTCCATTATCAGTGTACATTAACAAGAATTACGATGTTCAGGTTCCATTTTGAACTCCTGTTCATCAGAGTGTATAAACTTGTCCTTTTTCGTTTTCTTCAAACTGAAATTTGGCAGAGGAGTGCTTGTGGGTGGGGAGTTTTTGGAAAGACTATTATTTTTAAAATTTGGTCTTTTCAAACTGTTCTAAATACAGCAGTGGGGAATATGCCCTGAGGAGCAACTCTGTTGCATGTCTCTCAAGGGAGGGGTATTGACAATTAGATATTGTAAGTCTCTTATTCAGTGCAAGAGGAAAACAAGCATACGCACTTCGGGATAACTCATAGAAGGCCTCTGGCCCAGCAGAAATGATGAGTTCAGGGTGACGCTGTGGGGCCAGGAGGCTGGGAAGCTGTCCATCAAGGGTTCCCAAGGGTGGTCTGTAGTCCTCTTGCAACACACAGAGCTTTTGTATGTGGCCTGAAAAGGATCTGGGAGTTGTGGCTGTCCTCCACAGAACCAGCTGATTGTCAAGGCTGTAGCAACCGTAGGGCCTCCTCCAGTGGCTCTGGGATGGGGTGAACGTCTGGGCACTCGGGATCTGTCAGCCACTGAAAGCCTGGACCAGAATGCCCCTCCAGAGCAGTCGGGCTTCTGGGCGAGTCTCACAGCTGTGTATTTCAGACCCTTGGCCGTTCATCCAATCCTTTCCATTACTGCACATGACAGCAAGAACCCTCTGTAAGAGCTAGCCCATGAGTGCAATATTGTCAGGATCAAGACAAATTTCTGCTTCAAGAGCAGCAGAAGCAGCGCATAGCCTAACTCACGGTGTTAGAGTTGAGCACAGATGAGGATAGCAAATTCCCCCTCCAGCCATGAGCCAAACTGATGGGCAGGCTCTGTCCCTGGGAGATGTGCTCCAGAGGGAATACCAGAAGCTAAATCTGGGAGAGGAAGAGGGAGATAAAGCAGGAGAATGAACAGCAGAGTTGAGGCAGCCCAAACACCAACGTGCAACAGTAATTGCTTGTTAGCATTTTCGTGTGAGAGCTATACTGCCTGCAGCTGCCTATCCCGACATACTAGCACATCACCTGCCTTGTTCACCCCATAAACGCCAAACACAGTCTGCCTAAAAGGAACTCATGGATATGGTCCAGAAACAACGGACCTTCATCCCACTTGTATAGATTCCAGCAAATCAAATTTCTTCTCTTTTTATCATTCTACTCCTGCCTCCTCTGTGCTCACCAGAAGGATGCTTTAGGTAATGACAAAAGCAATGGAAGTGTTTGCCAGGTGGCTAACACAGGGCAAAATGTGCTGCTGTGAACTGCTGCTTACACTTAGTTGCACAGTGTAAGATCTCAGCATTGCCTGGGTATTGCAGGGTGGTACAATGTCCTTAATGAGTTTGTACTAATGAGCTAAAGCCCAGGCCAACTGGAGAAAATGGCCTTTGGATCAAGCCCTTATCCCTTAGTTGCCACACTTGCCTGCTTGCAAAACCCCAAAACATTAATTCATCTCCAAACCGGAAAGACGCCAGAGACCTAGAGCCAACCATAAAGGAGTAGGGCATGAAATTCAGGGCAGAAATTTTGACAAATTGCTTCATTTCCAATTATTGTAAAGAATGGTGTATTGATGTACATCCGTGCTCATTTGGGTTGGATTATGGGGGAATTCCTGACGCATACTAGTCACTAGACACTGTGAGGCACCTTCCATCCACTCTGTTCTAAAAAGAGACTCAAATCATGCGCACACAGAAAAGCTGGCAGCTGATCCTTTCAGCCCTGAGAAAAAGTGACTATCTTCACACCTGCAGTAGCTCACTGGATTCAGTACGTTTGCTGATACATGTTTGCAGGACTTTGATTTGTTTGCCATTTCATAGTCAACTTAATTTATCTGCTACACCACATATATGATACAATTACCTAACAAAACATGTAAAAAAAAGTAGGATATGACATGCAGCTGTATCTACATTTCCTCCTGTGCTTCTGAGGAACTAATGCGATTACAAAGCCATTTTGATGGAGACACTTTTGCTGACTCCTTCACATAAGAGAAGTTACTGGCAGGCTCTTATCTCCTCCATCAGAAGAGTGTTCCTGGAAACAGGACAGTCCGTGGCTAGAGATAGCACATCGTGGAATCTTCTGCACCTGCTGGGTGGCAGCATCCGCCCTCTCGGTCACATGTCAGTCATGGTGATAACAGATAGTCATTTCTGCCCCTGTGCAGATCAACACTCCGTCCCACAGAGCAGAAGTGGCGGCAGTGGCGGTTTCCATCTGCTCAAACAGTGTGAAAACTCTATGAAAGCCTGCTTTGGAGCTAGGTGCTTTTCAGTCCCTTGCCTTGGAACCGCGTTCTTATAAACCCCGCAAGGCAGAGATAACCTGCCCATTTCTGGAAGTGTACTTTCGACAGGCAAAAGTAACCATGCCCGCAGTGTAAAGATATCATCCTGTGGAGACAGGTTCTGTGGTGGGGCCAGGAGCTAATTAGTGACGATCATTCCTATTTCAGATTAGTGACAATCATTCGCTGTACTACTTTCTTATCACTGCACTAGAAACATGATTTATTTCACAGCACCCAAAGAGGAGCTGGTTTACTCCTGGGAAAAAGGTACCTTTTGTGTCCCTCCCCACCGCCCATTTCTCCTTCCTCTACTGGTGGTCCCCTGCTGGTAGTCCTACCAGAGGTTGGACTCGGTGATCTTGTAGGTCTCTTCCAACTTAGGCTATTCTGTGATTCTATGATACTTCCAGCACACAGCTGCCAGAAGCCTTTCAGAGCAGCTGCTTGGACCACCTAACTCTAGCAGATGAGATTTGTGCTTTCAGGATGCCACTGTCCAGGATGGCATTTGTCACATAAAGCATGCCATAATACAGATAAAGACACATCTCATCACCAGTTGCCCTTAACCACTCTGCTCCCCTTGAATCACGGTGAGCTCGGTACCCCTGCCCTGTGACAGACGATGCCCAGTGACACCACGCCCACCGGGAGCTCTGCCCACAGCCTGAGCGACTTGAGCATGACCAGAGCAAAGTGGGGAAGGCTGGGAGTACACTGGGTTACATTACAAAGTGGATAAGATATGAGACTTCTTTGTTCTTCTTTTAAAGGGTGATACAAGTAGATGTGTAATAGTGAATACGCTGGAGACCTTAATGCTAGGGCAGGGTATTTAAAAAGTCAGGTAGTAAACAGGACACAGGAGCCAAGCAGATGTGGTTTTGTATAGCTGCTTCCTAGTCAGATGTCAGCATCCAAAGCAATGTTCAGAATGGGGCTGATTTTAAAAACAATCTTAAAAAATAGGTAGGGAAATTGTGTGCAAAACTCTGGGCAAAAAGAAATAACTCTCTGGAACATATTTTTGTTCTGCTCCAAGGGCTACCACCCTGCTGCCTTAGCTATGTGGAAAGTCAGGGTGCTCCTTCTGTTCTAACATTTATTTTCTGCATCCTTGTTTTATTTTTAACAGCTTACAACAGAAAGAAACGCGTTATCGCATGACTGTCTAAAGCAAAGAGTACATTGTGGTTTTGGGCTTGGACACTTGAATGTGTAACTTCCCAGCAACAAGTCCTGTTCTCTCTGTAGGGCACTTCTGGTAACTCATCTCTCCTACTGAGAAGTAAGGAAAACTGTCACCTAGTAAGTGAGACAGCTATTTCTTACAGCACTCACACTGGAGAAAAACAGAAAGATGACAACAGACTGCAATTACTATACAAAACAAAATATGCACATTATGCTGCACAGAAAGCAGCAGGCCTTACTGATTAACACCAGCGCTGGGTCTTGGACGACTGGGATATGGTCCTGACCTGCTAGAGGCTACTGTGCTTCTATGAGCCGAGTCATTTCACTTTTCTGCACTTCGATTTCCCAGTCTGTGAAAAGGAGTGTGCTGTGGTTTATTTTTAAGCATTTCAGCAACCGACATACTGTACCTCAAACTCCTTAAATGGTTACATCATTTTCGCTGCTACAAAAAGTTCACTAAAACAGCATTTCAAAATCCCTCTCTATGTATTGTACTTTCTGTTCTCTAGCCTGACTGTGGTTTGACGTCTGGAGTTCTGAAGTTCGGGCTATGGTGGTTGTTTGGCTTCGGATGACAATTGCTCATGACCACTGATCTATAGATTTGAATGGGCTGCACAATCAGGGGAAATGCACCCAATGCAGCTTTAAACACACCTCATTCGTGTAGGTCCTGCGCTATTTCTTTGATAAGATTATTAATAGCATGTGAAAGAAAAAAAGACACACCTATATCTTTAGTTACTAAAACATTTTTAAGAAAAACTGTACTTTCCATCCATGTGAAAGACACGATACGGACATGTTCAGCACTTGTGTCATTTACTGACTATTGCCAGGTTCGTCAGAAGCTGATAGATACCGGTTTGTTGCCAAAAATGACCAGAACTTTGCAAAATATTGTGATGACAATCGTATCTTCTGCATGGACTGTCCTGCCAGTGGCTTGGGTTTTCTTAGACATAGTAATGTTAATAAAGAAAGAAACACAGCAAATAAACGTGGTTCCTCTCTTCTGAGTTCTGCCTCATTTTCTCAGTCTGCTGCCGCACCCGAGCCATCAGTGAGCTGTGGAACTGCGCTAAATGGGCCGGAGAGCAGCTGAGGGCAGCGGTGTCAGACTGCGGGGAGACCCAAAGACACAGGGAGTGGGAAGGGATCATTACAATCCAGAGAGGAAATATGGCCAGGATTCAATTTAGCTTAAATCTAGCAAAGCTAGCCCAGAATGATCAGGAGCTGAGAGACAGCACAGTTATGGTGCTGCATATATTTTAACAGGCAAAAGTCAATGGGATGTTCAATAGGCATGATACTGAGACAGCCCCGTAGGCAGGTACTTTCACCATGCATGGGAAGAACAATTCGTATCACTCTGAGAGCTGATAAAGGCATTACAACACCGCTTTGCCATGCTAATAAGGAATCGTTACACTGCTGGAGCAAAAAAAAATGTAATCCTTCAGCATCTGTTCACATGATTAACATCACTGATTATTCATGTGATCACGTGAGGAAAGACCAGACGGTTTATTTCCTGGGTTCGAACCTCTGCTTTTTAGCTTAAGAAATCTGCCTCTCTGAAATGAGCTGAAGGAGTCATGCTGTTAGCAACAGTCATGCTACTGGGAGGTAAGCAGTACATCTTGTCTTCTGCAACTGGATGCCACAGGAAAGTCCAACACGTTGCAAAGATGTCACATACTTTCTCTCAAAGGAAACATGTTAATGCAGCTGAATTCAGTGAATTTAAGCCAAGCATCGGTCATTTTTTCATGACCTCACTTCCCCTTCTCCTGCCTTGGACCTTTGACTTTAAATGAAGGGTCACTGGCCTGCAGCCGAAAGGGAGGCTGCTCTTCAGTATCAGCAGTACATGACAAACACCCTTCACGTGGATCAGTCACTAAAACAGAACACACCCTATCTTGTGCAAAAGCCTTCCACATCCAGGGGTCCATCACATCAGCTCTAAAATCACACATGCAGCGAGAGAAATTAAATTACTGTATAAAGCTTCCCTAACCATTATTTTCGACTGTTCGGTAATAAGCAGTTGTCTTGCTGCCCCAGCTGCAGAGCAGCTTATCTTTCAGCACTATTTCCTACTCTACCCATCAGCACTGCTGCTAGAGTCAGGACTTTCTCTGCTTTAATTGATGCAATCCTACCATTGTCTAACACACTGATTTCAAATGTAACCGTACCCGACCTATAGCAAGAAATCTGCAGCGAAATGTGAAAATTAAGGAACTGCAAAGAATTACTTGAAAGTACTGTGTGAAAGTAATACCAAAAAATGGATTCTGCTGTTAAGCAAAGTAAAACAGGAACATTTCCAGTGTGTATGACTTCCATTATTTGCATACTTCTGTTACTGAAATCAGGAGAGTGTCTTCCAGTAAAATCTGGTCAACTAAATGACTCATATGACTTCTGAAGTGACCATGGATTGCTTCTGGGCTGCATGCGCTCGCAGGAGTTCTCGTGTCCAGGGTGGATCAGACAAAAAGGAGAAGTGAAAATGGCTGACTGTAAAGATGGCTGCACGCTGCACTTCCTTATTTGTACCAAAATTAAATCGAAAACATTATCAACCATTTTAAACTTTAAATGACGCGACCCCTGGAGCCAGGACACCAGCAGACATTCATAACAAGTACATGCACTTCATTCATGCCCATCCCGCACGCTGGCCAGGCATTGCACAAACAGACTAAAGGACTTTTGCATTCATGTCCTCAACCTGCACGCGTCTCCCCCAGCAGGCACAGACAGGATATGTGCCCTTTGCACAGGCAGTCTGAGCCTTCCCACCATCCTGTTTACGTTCAATTACTCTTTCTGCAATATTTCCAGTTCCAAGTCTAGGAAAAATGGAAGCTAATAGAAAAACATACCTACACAGTGGAAAATCCAGACTGGCACTTCCAGTTGATTACTGCAGTGCCGGTGCTCAGCCTCTAACACCTGACCTAAGCCGGCTTTTGGGCCACGAGTGGGCCCAGCAACGGCAAGGTCTGGCAGGCGGAGCCACCAGAAAAGCAGTCGGCCCATCCACTCCCCATTTCCAAGGAGCTTGAGGTCACTGGCTCTTAGCAATGGTCACCACTCGGAGCCATCTTACAGGTCTAACACTCCAGCTCCAAAAATAGAAGAAAGTAAAAATAGCATTGATTGAGCAATGCGTAAGTGAAACTATTTTTCAAGACAGACCAACTGTGAGAGAAATTCTGAGCTTAGAAATTGTGAAGGTTTCACAGAGGAAAATGTACAGAAATTGCAGTGGAAGGGGAAGGCTTAGAAGCACAGGTACACACGCTGGCCTCCAAGAGGAACAAGGACCTTTCTTCTAGGGCAAAAACTATTTGAAGGTGATGTGAGTTCCTCCTGACTTTGACATGGAGAGAAATCACAGTGGCCCCTAATGTTAAGCGTTGATGTTAAGCATGTTAAGCGTTACCGCACTGTAGGTACTGTATGGAATTCTGCACAAGTGCCAAATCTTGGTGCATTTTTTCCCATGGGGTAAAATCTACCGATTTCATCAGAACTGCTGTGTTATGAATAGGAGTAGATCTAAACCCAACAAAGAGAAATGTGGTGTTCAGAATTTTTGTCTCTGCCTTTTCAATACAGATTTAAATCCTCACTCTTTTGAATGCCAATGGCCATAATAAGGAACAGCTTTAAGGAGCAGGAGTTTGCTTGTGTGTGGTACATAGCCAAAGTTCGCTTCCTGCAGCGTCTGAGCAATGAATTCCATCAGCGCAGTTCTCTGTGGGAGCTGAGGGTCACCACAAAACCTGAAAAATCAGGTTACCATTGAAACCTCAAAATAATTTCCTGAAAAATAATGTTCTCCCTCTAAAACTCTGAAAAAAATCTGGGCTGTGTCATGAATCCTGCAGAGGAAGAATGCCCCCCAGAACTAGTTTGCCTTTCTCCCAGGAGATAACCTGGAGTCTCAAGGTCTTCTGAGACATGCACACCAGGGGATTCAGCTGTCAGAGGACAGCATCACCGCAAATTGAGGTAGTAATGCAGATGTTACTTTCACTGCATCCCTCAGAGGCCTCCTGAAGCCTGTCCTACAGCTGGAGCCTTCTTCATGCCACTGTATGCTCACAAGGGAGAGCAACCAGCAGCTGAAAATAATGCACCTGGACTGGTGTAGAATAAAATGGAGGTGTTCTGTGAATGGGAAGTTTTAAGCCATGGGCAAAGCAGAATTTACTTCCAGAGAAGCAGAATTTCTCTGCCAGAGAAGGAAAAAGGTACTTAAAATTCACCTGCTAAGCACACTTAGGGCCACATGGCTTTCTCTTCCTGACCTTACTTAACCTTGAAGTTTTCATCATCTTGCTCAACCCTGCAATCGTCTGTTGTAATAAGGGGCATAACAAACTCCTCTTCACAGCTAATGTCAAGCAGAGGGAAATTATAGCTTCATTTCTTCGGAAAAACACTAGCAGATTGTTATCTTGGCACTGATTATGAACAACACCGTAAGCATGAAGGATAGGACCGAACTGTTTCCGCTCCAACCTTCCCATACGCCTCACGGCGTTAGACGAGACGTGCCATCTAGACACATCTTTAGGAAAGGACAAACGAGCACGGCTAAAGCAAGGTCAGGGCTGAAGCACAGAACCACGGCACAGCTGGGACCAAAATACATCAACCCCTCACAAAGATACGCTGGTCTAATTAAAAAGAGTTTAAAGCTGATTCAGTGAGTGCTTTTTAGCCTAATTAAAATTCACCTAGCGTGTTTCACTGTGGTACCCAATTAGATTAAGATTTACTGATACAGACTGTTTTAAATTGCATGCAGAATATCTATGCTGGGAAAGGGAAAAGAGAAGGAAAAGAAAGGGAAAAGAGAAGGGTGTTACATCCTTTCAACAAACTGGGCTTTCAAGTTTAACTAGGAGAAAGCTGTACTGAGTGAGGGACCCGTGCAGTCAAAGTGCTCACCTTTTCCCTCTCAGCCAGCTTGCTCTGCCTCCCCTGTTGTGCATCTCTGTGCACAATTCAGGATGGCCAAAGGGGGACTGGGACGTGGGAGTACAGGGTGTTCGTCCACACAGCTGGGTGCAGACGCTGGCATACTCCTTTGGGGCTGCACTGCAATTGGCAGAGTATGTGGGAGGCTGGGGGCTGACCCAGGTGGTTGCAGGGCAGGGGAAGGGACATCCTACCTGTGCATGCCGACGTCCTGACAGTAGAGGAGGAGGGAGGTGGGCTCTGCATGGGGGTACTGCGTAACCTGAGTGCCCGAGGGGTACTGGGGTGTTTGGAGGGCACAAGGACGTGAGGCATTGTTCTGCTGCTGAGTGGTCTGGGCAGCAGCATCTAGCTGAAGGCCAGAGGGCAAGAAAACATCACAGCTGAGAGATGTGAAATCCTTCATCAGTATCCAAGAGGGTGGTGCACTCTTGGCTGTTGGGAGGAAAGCAGCCCAAGGCTAGCTCACCGCCAGCCTCTGGGCTCTGAGGTCTAATCTGATGCTTAAAAACAGAGCAGGGGCAGCCCTGCCACAGTCGGACACCCCAGGCTCAGCTCAACTGTGCTGCACAGCAGCCACATGCTTAGGGCAGCTGCGTGTGGGAGGAGCGCAGTGAGATCCAAACATTTTCTCTCTCTGTCCTCTCCTTCCCCTCTGCCCCCAGAAACTGTGCCACTTTTGGCATGCTAGATGTAGCAAGACAACAGCTGGCAGTGCTGTCCCCAGACTTGGCCACTGCCATGGAGAATCTGCTTCTGAAAGCAGTCAGGACTGGAGCCCCTCGGGGGTGCTCAGAGCACGCACAGCCTCTGCGGCATCGTCAGACCCTGTGCCATGGAGCAGCAGAGTCAAGCTCCTACCCTGCACCCTGAAAGTCGCAGACAGACCCGGCCACCCCCGTTAGCAAAGCAGCAACATCACGCAGAACTAAACCCGCCTGTCAAAATAGATTAAGCCTATATTTCCCTCAATACAGAATGAAAGCAGCAGTAAGCCCTGCTTTGTCAAGAAATCAACTGAGGTCAACGTAAGCAGCAAAAAAGCTTTTGTAGCTGGCTTGTACGGCCCTCCTCCAGGAGCTCTGGCCGCCTTTAAAAGGCATCTGTAGAGGGCTACCAGAAGAGTTGAGTGAATCACCTCTCTCCTGGCTCCCACCATAAGGGAACAGAGAGCCCAACCCTTCTTCTCTGCACCTCCCTATAAATCTCTTCTTAAGGATTAAGTTCTTTCCCAACCATTGGAAAATCCAGCTCCAGATGGCTGACCTACGCTCGTGGGCCCAGTCGATAGGGAGTGGAGGGAGATATCGCATTTGTTTCTCAATTGATTGAAAGACCAAAAGAAGCTGAGTCAGACAAATCCCTTGGTTTCCTCACACTCCACTCCCTTTGCTTTGGGGAGCTCCAAAATGCTGGGAGGGGAGATAATGTTTGGCAAGAGCAAAGAGGAGCTTGCAGGAGAAGAAATAGGGAAGTCCACCTCCCAGAAATTTCTGTAAAATCTGACTCTCAAAGATAGGCTGGTGAGACTGGGAGGAAGTGGAAAATCGTCAGGCCATTTGCTACTCAGAGAGCAGAAACGCCGGTCGCTACCAGCGCATGTCTCCCATTTTGTTATCACTTCCTGCTGGGCTGCCCAATGGGAGGATGAAGATTTAGTCAGCCCATGGCTCCCCCGCTTCCGCATGCCGTGTCCTTTGAAAGAACTCCTTCATTTCAGCCCAGATATTTTATCGTGCCAGAGGGTTGGTGTAACCGGTTCCTGCGGTCCCCTACAAGAACACAGCGGGGGCACAGAGGGGTGCAGTCCGACACGAGCCATGCTCTGGTGGGCCGTGATGGCCACCGGCAGCTGGTCCTGATTAGAGCAGCCCCAGGATGCTGAGATCTCTTCTCTAATGCTGCTCTCAGCAGTGCTGGGGCCAGCTTGCAACCTGTCCTCAGATCAGGGAGTTATAATTAATTGGCTATGGCTCCCCATAGGATCTGGGCACAGCTCAGATCCCAGCCTTCCCATTTTAACTTGAGGCTAACACTTATCTCAGTCCTCCGTTGCTGTAATTAGTTTTTCCCCAGTACAAACCAGGACTGTTAGTGCGGCATGTGAAATAGAAAAGATGAACAGAAAAGGACAAAAGTATGTGAATTTCTGTGAGTTTTGACTACCGTTCAGGCAAGTTTCTGCTGTCTGTTTACTTTGCTGTGGTATGAAGGCCCTGCCTCGGTGAGGAACCTATAGAACCGAGGCCATACATAAATCAACCCTGAGCAATGCAGGAAAAGTACAGTATGCATTTCTCCCGTAAAGGTAACAGTAAATAATCTACTAAGTTAATGGTTCACTGATGCAACTCAGTTTAAGAGGTAGGAGAAAAAAAAACAGGGATGTTTTATCTCTGACCCTTGGCTTAGGTCTGAGATACAGCTTTAACTGAAGAGCAAAGGTTAACTGTAATAGAAGATGTTGGCCTTACTATAGCTTAAAAGCAACATTCTGACTTTTTCTGTCAGAATGAAGACAACTTCTCTAATGGTGACAACAGAGCCATAAAAAGGCAATTGCAGAGAATTATTTGGCAATGTTTCTTTAGAGTGCCATCGAAGAAGACAACAGGAGTAGGTGGAGAGAAAAGACCTGGGGAATAGAGGAGACTTCGTATTAACTTGAAAACCACAGAGAGAAGCAATACAGCGAGGAGAACTCTTTGATGGGAGAAACATCTTTTTAGACAGAGCAAATCAGAGTAAAATTCATGCCTTAAAAGCTGTGCCCAGCAGAGCTTTCACTGTGCGCTCAGTATTACCCTACCAGACAGAGCATAAGCAAAGAAGCAAGATGAAAAAATAATTAGGCAAATACTAGGAACTCTTTGAACAAATGTTGCCTTTGGGTAGCACATACATGTAAAGGAGAGCAGAACACACTGCCTCAGCCAGGGGCCAGCCTTCCAAAATGCAGCTGGGGGAAAATACATACATTTTTCCAGCTGAAAATCTAACAAGCAGCATAAGACTGGAGGGTACTGCCATCGCTTTGTTTGGCTGACAACTGGTAATACCCTGGGGGATGATGACGGGAGGGAAATTCACCCCTGGCAAATAGGAACAGCAAGTCCCTGTTCTTGACTGGTGCTACAGCACATTGATACTGAACCGGTCAGCTTGCACTGAAATAGCGTGAAGCAAAATGACAGTGAGGGCAGCATCAGAAACTGACAAGCACCCAAAAAAATAAAAAATAAAATTAATTGAAAGCAGTCAGTCTCCACTGAGGGGAATTTTCATGAGGCTTTTCTGGCATTGTCTTTTTGAAAACACTGGGGTTTTGCTACCCTTTTAACTTCTGGAGTTCTCACAAAACCTCTAAACCAGGTCTTTATTTATAATAGGAATTCTGAAACTATTTTTTGCATTCTTTTAGACTCATTCAATTCTTGACCCCAATTACATTGAATAATGTGGTTGGGACTAACATAAATATAGATCCGTTATAAATCAGGACATGTTTGCCTGGAGACAACCCTTTTTCTTCCCCTTGCTCATGTTCTGCAGCTGTCCAAATACATCCTCACACTCCCTGGAACCTGCAGCACAGTCCTACTGCCACAGCTGGTAGGGGCAGAGGTAATGGACTGCAGGCTTCCCTTCCTTCATGCCCAGCCAGCAAGCCAAATCTTGTTCCAGTTTACACTGTGACACTGAAAGGCTGAAAGAAAATCCTGTTCCTGCGAGGGGTGTTCGGTCTGCCTACCAGGGATGAGTGCCGTCCGTGTCAGTTTGATCAAGATTCTGTAGCTGGCTGGTTGGCTCCCTCAGGCACCGTTCAGTCTTGGCTCATCTGGAGCAAACATCTCTAAGCAAAGACTAAATGATTCCAGGAGTGCAACCCAAACTGAGTATTCAAGGCTTTTCAGAGTGGGGATTATTAAAAAGACAGCAATTGTCATCAGATATTAGTGATATCACTTTCAATTGGAATAGGAAATAACATCTTTACTAGGATTTTCTGCTGGTGATTGCTGATCTTTACTGTCAGGCTGCTGTGATACGTCAGGTGCTGTATCAGCACCAGGACAACTAGGGGAATCAGGAATCCAGAACAACATTTTGTTCATCCTGCCTTCCCCACCAAACAGAACACATCAGGAATGTTTTGCATTAAATGACACAAGCACCAGGGGCAGGACACCGATGGGAAAAATAGGACCACATATCTAACCAGAACTAAGTGCTCACCATGTTTCTTCTAATTCTCTTCTTCTTCACTTCCTTCTGTCAGCCTGCCAAAACAAAACCCAAATTGTCCCAAGACAGGAGAGTCAGCTGTGCTTCTAACAGTTTCAGACTCCACTGAAATCCAAAAGACCAAAAGAGCTCCTGGGAACCTTTTGGGTTCCCATCTCATTTCCCAGTTCAATAGGCCTGTACAAAGAGGTCACACTGGATAAGCACTGACAGGTTTAATGAGACAGTGCAGTTCAGCATCTGACTGCAAATTCATCCCAGCTCAGGACCTGCTCCTTCAAAAGCCTATTCATGCATAAGCTCCTGCTTAAGTCAGTGACATGGAAGAACATCCCTAGATGAGAGTCTCTGACATCTTGTGTAAGAGTTTTAAAAAACAAAATGTATTTTCAAATGATACTTAAACAACACCAAGCCTCTAAATTGTTATTAGCAAACATCAAGCACGTCAAAAAGAAGATAAGTTAATTTTCTGCCTACAAGAGGACCTAAAATTCAAATTCAGAGAATCACAAAATCATCCAGGTTGGAAGAGACCTCCAAGATCATTAGTCCAACCTCTGACCTAACACTAACAAGTCCTCCACTAAACCACGCTTTGTCACTGTCTGAGATGTTCGTTTGTGCAGTAAGTGAAGGTGTGTCTGTTAAGAGCTGAATTTAATGCATTTTTACTCCCTTAAAGCTCCAAAGCTCCAGCTGTTGCTCAGTAGCTTTTGGTCTGAATGTCCCATGCGAACACCCCTGGCCTGGGCACAGGCATGTCAGCCCCAGCTCTGCCCAGCACATTCGCAGGAACGGCCTGCATCTTCCTACGCTACTCAAGCAAGCGAGCAAGCTGCGTGTTCCCTGCAAGCAGAGCAGTCTTCCCACAGAACATGGTCACCTCCCTCTTACAAGACTATTGCCTTCATCCCCCACCTTCACCAGCAGTTCAGTGGGTAGAGGTTTCCCATAAAATGGGAGTGTGGAAGGGAAACAGGTTTAATTCCTTTCTGGAATTCAGGTGCACAGCTGCCACCCCACAGGTACTGGAGGAAGGGAGGAAGGGCTTTCTCAGCCCTGGCAGGAGCCACTGTTCAACTTTGCATTGAATCATTAAACAGTGACTGAGCCAGAAAGAGGGGCAGGGACAGTGAAAGAGACTATTTCTCAGCCTAAAACTAAAACTACTGAGGTGACCCACAGAATACGTGAACTCCTGCCCCTGCTGCATCCACCAGCTTAGGACTTTAGGTACAGTTCAATAATCATGAAGTGCAACACCACAGTGTCCACTTGCCTTGACCTATGACTGTGTAGTATTTATGACTCCTTTCCATATATGCCCTGGTCACAGATGTTGAACTCAGAGAATATTTACCCAAAGGCAGATTCTGATTCATTAACACAGAAGAGGAGCTATTCCACAAATAATCCCACTGAGACTAACTGGACTTTCAAGCCTTACTGCCCAACTCCATACTCTCTTCCATCAAAAGGTTAATTGGGAGTAAAATACTAGAGGATTATTTTTATCCACTGGGGTTTTATTTCAAAATACCTCTGTGCTTTCAGAACACTGAGTTTAGAAAGTTCACCCATTAGAGCGCAGTACGTCGGCATGAAGTGAAAGTTTGCAGCTACACGTGATCCCGGAAACTCTGCAATACATGCTGAAGTGCAGTATCATAGTTTTGCAATTAGATTCGTATTCTAAAAAAGAACAGAGATAAACCAAGAAATAGTTCTCCTATAGTATGGCAAAGAGCTACAAGAGTTTAAATGAAATCTGCAGACAGATGCTTCCTTGCCTCTTTGCATCACCCTGGGCTTAGCAATGGGGAAAAGTTAGTGTGGAGTGAGAAAGCCATCACGACCTCTTTGGACACACTGCAGCAAGTTACGTTGCTGAAGTTCTTATCGAGAGGAGAGGCCACCTCTTGGTACCTCAGGAAGCCTGCTTGCAGCTGCGGTGCTAAAGCCCAGTTCCACGCTCTGTGTCGCAGTGTTACCTGCATGGACACTGAGCCAGCATCACGGTAGCTCCGCGCTGCTCTAAGCGAGGGCTGCTGCTGCAAGGGGCAGGGCTGACCATGTCATCTCTTTCTTTATGCAAGCACTAACCCTTGTGTGACTGCACAGGGAACCAGACCTGGGGACCGACCCACGTGAGAAGCAACCCAACAAAAACCCGATTAACGCATCGACCAGGCTGTGTTCTCCACACGCGCTGGAACTCAGCCGGGGCAGTGCAGGCAGCGAGGAGCTTTCTGAGGAGCAGCCCGCACCTGGGCTAGCACAAGGCAGTCAGGATGCTGCAGGCTACGAGGCTCTGCTGTCACGCTAACCTCGTGAAGTCAGTGGGAAGGAGATGGCAGGACAGGTGCTGAGTGGATATCCGCACCACAGATATCTGATGTACATGGGTTCAAATGGAAAATTAGGTTGCTTTTATAGGCTGTTGTGAAACTCTCTGTAGTGTTTCATAAACAAACATTTGCATCTTGGACACCTTTAAACATTTCTTCAGACACCGATGTTGAGCAAACGAGATACATATGTTTTCTTTGTAAAGTTTCCAAACACGGTTGCCTCAACTCTTATTTAAATGTCAGTGGGAACCTAAGCTAGGTAAAAGAGCTCAAGACAGGGCCTTTGGGTGAAAGAATATTGAAAATTATTTATCCAAAAGATTAGAGAAGATCTAATATACTGCAATGTAACGTTTTGCAACGGCGGGCATTTCACATGCATCAATACTTCTATTTGATCATGCACATGCCAGGGAAGAGCGCAGCCTGTGCAACCTGCTGCCGCCAGACGTGGGAAGGAGCTGCCATGCCCGACACCAACCCTGTAATGCACAGCACGAGGGGTGACGGGAGGCAGCAGCACCTGAAGCTGCCCCTCTAAGCACCCAGAGTTTCACTCATGCACTGCCTCATCCAAACACAAGCTTGCAAAGGGCCTCACTGATACTGTCATGCAAGCATCGCAGGAACAACCAGGCTTTTTGGTTGGCAGAGTTAACTTCAGTTCAGTGCAGGACTGTATTCAAGATAGAGGTTTTCTGCAGAGTTCTTTACTAGAGATAAGTGGGACCTCATATAGTTCATGCTGAAAGAGCCACAGGATCGTCTCCTTCCCGACTCTTACATTTAGTTCTTTTGACCCAAGGAGCATCTGAGTAGGGGCCAGAGCAGTTGTACCAGCCTAGGCCACTGCAATCCATGCGTGTTGTGATTCAGGTTATCCAGAACAGTATGTGTCTCCTAATGGCTGTCCAAGTTATGGCAAACTTGTGCATAAACCCACGCTGGAAAATAATGAGGAGGTTACTCAGGGTTTGGTGCTGGGAACAGAAGCCTTGGATCAGCTACAGAGGTGTAAATCTTACTTCAGTGGGCTTAAAAAGAATCACAAAGGAAGATTTATTCCCAACACTGTCTCTCTTGCAGGACATGCCTTGCACAAGCAGATTAAACCTGCAAGCACAAACAGCACCTTGCTTCTCCCTGGAATAACACGGCTCCAGAACCTCTTTTCGGTGTACAACAGTGTGCCTCTGGGATTACCGATTTGAAATCAGCAGTTAGCTATGGCCTTACACCCACCTAACAGAGCAGGGTTTGCTACCCTTCCTTCGCACCCCTTCCCTCTCTCGTGCAGATGCTGACCACAAGGAAAACCACAATGATAAAGCTGTTTTCTCTTATTAGTCCATTTTTGTAAACAGTTTTGAATGCATGAGCGTAGCTCCTTGGTGCAAGCTAAGGAATGGAAATCTCCACTCTGACCTGAAATGCTAATGAACAAACCTGTGTTTCTTTAGCTTGAAAGGAGACTATTACCTGGGTAAAGCTGTATCCAAAACAACAACAACAAAAAAAACTTTATAAAATAAAGGTGAATTTAGGTGTAAAAATAATGCAGAATCAGCTCCTAATTGCTCCCATGCTTACACTATTCTGATTATTTTTTTCTGCTCTGCTGGAGCACTTTTTGTTTTCATCTCCCTTTTCATTCTTTTATTGAGTTATTGACAGTCAGAGAAAATATTACAATATACCCAATGTATCTAAAAAAAATGGGCCTGACTCATTAGGCTGAGTCAATCTAACATATTTTTCAAATTATACTCGTATAGTCTAATTTTAAACCATTTTAATGTAATTTAAAAATGTTTCAGATTTTGGCAGAAAAAAAGGCAGCCAACAGTGGTAGAATAAAGATCCAGCTGGCAGGGAGATAGAAAGGAGAAAACAATTTTGAGAAATACATTGTAAATGGTAAGGAACTAATATCTACTATAATGAAAGCAAATGGATTTTAAATAACCCAGCTAAATTGTTTATGTATTTTTTAAATAAAAATAATTAACCATCTTACAAAAACAAAACCTTCTTAAATACAATGTACTTACAGAGACTCTTGAGTGGAAAAAGCTTTCTACTGCTCTGGATTATAGAAAAAGCACATGAAAAAAAATCCTGCCCCTAAACCACATATTAACAAATGCTGTGTTTTGTTCTCACATTGCTCTGCAAGAAAATATTATTTAGTGGCTTTCTGGAATACAGATAATTAATTATTAGCTGTCTTAAACATAGATATGCAAAAACTCAAACCAAAGACGCAGCTAGCTTTTTCACCTGCCACTGTCACAGGCAGTAGTTTGTACTGATTATCAGATGAGCTGTCTTTACTGAAAAGTGTGGATGCTTCCAGACAGACTTCTAATAGAATAAATCCTCAGAAAAAAATGGGCTTTTTTTTTTTCCCCTCAAAAGACACGGAAAACATAGAAAACAAGTATGATCTCTCTATTCGGCCTTTCCATAGTAAAATACAGTAATTGAAACAAAAAGAAGCAAGGTTGAAAAGCACCACATGTTCAAATCAAAATGAGAATTACTATTTTTTTGAAACTACTTAAACCAGTTCTCAAGCATAGGCAAGATTGTCTGAGGTAAGCTACATCTCCCATCATGTACCTGTTTATCCTCCCAGCATGGATGGAAATGTCACAGGAAAACCCTGCCACGGCGCATTAGATGTACGGCCCAGATGGGGACATCACCCAGCCGAGGCCAGCAGGCTGGCACAGCCTGCTCCTCACGTCCTGCTCTTAAAAGTCAGAGGTCTGATTTGGGGCTTTAGGCACTCGCTGCACCCTGTTCACTGGGGGGACACCTCTCTGGTGTGAAGTAAGAACGGACCAGCAACAGGCAGTCGGGGTAGAACACTGAGCTGGCAACTGCTCTGGTTAAACCACCAACAAAACTGGCAGCAACTTTGAAGAGTGTGGTCCCAAGAATAAAGAAAATCACCTAGCTGCATCACCTTGCAAAACCTCACTGTTGGAGGTTTCTGGAGTCTGTCTGCTGGCAATTCTCACCACCAAAGCCTCCCCTCTGTTCATGACATAGCATCCCATCATGCAGGTACACTCATAGCCACCCTGTTCCCAGCTGAAGGCTGAACAGCCACAGCTGTGCTCAGTGGCCTCCTGAACCTATGATGCTAGTTGGGTGGTGTGGAACCGGTCTAGGAGGTGCCTCTCACCAGGTACTGCTTAGATTATTTGCTAATGACAAGTGTCTCGCTCTCCTTTTCTTTCCTCAAGGCTGTTTGCTCCGGCCACCAGGAGGCTTGGGGTGGGTGCACTGAGCTGGGGAGGATCCTGCCAGACTCAGTCCTACCTGCACAACCGCTGCCCAGCGGGGCTCCCCGTGGTGCCTCCAGCACTGCAAATGGCAAACTGCTTCTGGCGTGGGCATGGGCTCAGCTTCAGCGGCACACAGGTGAAACAGTATCAGGAGATACTCTAATTTCAATATATCACTCAGAAAATGACTGCGGTGTGCACAATAAAAAATAATAACAAAAAATGAATCAAAGGGTTAAAGAGATACAGCATTATAATTAACAAGACATTCGTATTCTTTGATTTTTTTTTCTTCACGATTCTGCCAAAACCAACCTATAACCACAGCATTCAATTTTTCAAGTATATTTGCCTGAGGCAAGGCAAATTTTTGCACCTACACACGTGGGCTTTTTCCAGGCATGTATGTGGCTGTTGCGAGTGCTATTATCCTTCATTAAAAGTGATAGATCTTCAAGATAAACAAGCACGGATTACCATTCCCCAGCTGAGTCGGGATCTATTACGTAAGTAGTCACTCAGTTTCTATAGTTCAGCTTTACAAACACAAAGTTATATATGCTTTCTCAGTGTCTCTCATCACATTATAATTTCTTTTCTCTTTACCTGGAAACTTATAATTTTTCAGAAACCAAAACAGTTTCTGTTACTAAATATTAACCAAGTACTGCAAATACGTACATTAAACTGGGGAGTGTTAGCTCAGCAAAAACTAGCTTAGTTCCAAAACAGAAAGTTTTTTATAAAATACTCATTAAAAATCTCCAGGTGGAATTACAAGCCCATGCAAGTTTGTTTTCCAATAAATAGAATGTAGTAGATTTTTTTAATTTATTGTGAAAAATAATAAATAAAAAATAAACAGTAATCATATCTTGGGAGAAAGCTTGTCTGAAGTGATGAGAGGTTACCTAGATCAATACACCATACATCAGGATGAAAACAAGATTTGAAAAGAAAAGATAGAAGAGAAACGAGAAAGAAAGAACCATATCATCTGACATTAAACAGCCAAAGATCAAATTTTCATAGTAGTGATAATAGCTAGGCTTGTTCAAGGAGGTTGCTTTTAGCCCCCATACACAGCTAACCTCTCAATCAACTCCTTACGTTATTTGTTGCCTAGCCCGAAAGCTCCAAGCTAAGCTACTAACATGGCCAGCAGGTATGTTTATGTCTCAAAGCACTGCAAATAATTTCCATTTCCATGAATAAAACCAATGCATAGAAAGAGGATAGCAGGAGCTCGCAAGAAATTGTGCCTTCATATTATCTGCAGTGTAGGACAATGGCCGTAGTTCTTCTTCATGTCCACACACCCAGTGCTCTGGGGGCAGCCTCTGGTCCACGAGGTGCATTTGGTAGGAGCGATGTCTACGTGCAATAGGTAAGAGGCTGACTGCTTTTGCTTGCACACCCATCCATGCAGTCCAAAGTGGATTCTTCTAATGTACAATGGCTCAAACATGGCCCTGCCTCCAGATGTTCATTTCCAAAGCGATGGCAAACGTCTGCTTCCCAGACCCTGGCCAAGTTCACCATGTAGGGAATTAGGGCTGGCTGGAAAAGAGCTATTCCATTCCATGCAAAATAATGTCAGTGTTTGAAATTTGTCATCAACAGACTACAAAATAAAACCAAAACCTCTCAAACATCTTGGGAGACAAAGCCTTTCATCCCCAACTCAGTGGTCAGCAGTAAGAGCATTCATTGAGCTGGGGAAGACTCAGGTTCAAGTCCCCGCTCTGAACCAGGAAAACACTGACTTGAAGCTGGATCTCCCACATCTCGGATGAGTGTCCTAACCACTAAGTTTGGGTGGAGTTCTTCCTCTTGCTTTACCCCACCCTGGATCTGATGACATTTTTACTGGAACAGATATATTTGTGAATAAGGGGGAGAAAAAAAAAAAAAAAAAAAGGCCAAAAACTCAGGAACAAGTCTGATATGAAAAAAATCACTTCTGGATATTTAGAATCTGTCAGAATCTGGATTTATTCATCCATTTTGAAAACGGGTAAGAATGTGATGCTTTCCCCATCTGAAGGACCCCATTAGCAAATACAAGGCAGGCCTGTTCGGCAGTAGGGCAACGGGACTTGTTGAGTGAAACAGAGGGAAATGCATCCATTGCACATTTCAGAGTGCTCCGCAGGACTTACTCAGCAGCAGCCAGAGCGTGAGGACAAAGGAAGAGATGATGCCAAAGGTTTCAACAGAATATAGACCGTCCCACCACTCTCCCAGTCATGGAAAACATACTGTAGGAGCAAGGAGAATGCATGTGGAGGCTCCCTTGAGCATCCCTGAGGCACAGAAAGCAGGGTAAAGGGTAAATTTAATCTCCTCCCTCTCGTGCCAACTCCCTGAAATGCAATACTGACTGGGTACTGGGAGGTAGGCTTGGGGCTTTTCAGATGAAAATGCCAAGCACTTCAGCTGGTGAATTTGCCCAGAAGCCTCATGCCCCAGGAAGCAGCTAGCTCCTGTTTTCAAATCAGAGCTCAGGCCTGTTGAGTACGCTCCCTCTCCCATTTCTGTGCCACAAAAAGGTTGCTGTAAACAAAATGGCATCAGTTCCAACAAGGCTGACTGCTTTTCTGTTTAACAAGTGTGAAATGTAATAGAGTTATACTGGTTTTGTGAGGGAGGGAATTACAAAACTGCCCAACAGTCCCCAGATTTCATTAGGGGCTGCTTGGCCTTCCCTCTGTGGAGCCACCCCTGAACTGCTCTGCTTAGGGCTCAGCCACGCAGCGTACTCTTACTCTGCTCATTATTTCCTGTTCCTGATGGGTCTCTTCACTGTTACAAAGATTGTCTACAGATGAAATCATAGGCTCATCATTTCATGCACTCACGGGTCAAAGAAAAAGACACACTAATTTCCCCAGAATTTATTTCTACTTCTTCTTCTTTCTTTTTATTTAATAATGAAGCCTTTTGCTATGAAATATGGGAATCTCTTCAATTATTAACTGCTATCTGGTAACTTATTATACAAGATAAAATTAAATGACTGTTTAACCTTGGGCCATTCACCAGCAATAGTCATTTTGTGTGCCACAGATTCACACTGAGTTCTCTGGTACCAGGGGAAATCTTTGGGGTTTAGATTTCTTTTTTTTTTTAACGTTTCATTGTATTTACAGTTAGGAAAAAGATGCTCAAATGCAAGATGCGTCTCTCTAGTTCAACCGGAGCTTGAATCAGATCCTGACAGTGCTCTAGCAGTACTGAAGTTCTCAAGCCCTGTACCGATTTTGTCAATGTCAAGAACATGGGAAACACAGCAGGTGTGCGTTAATAATTGTTTGAGGGAACTATTTTCAGATGTTATCATCTCAAAGCAATAGATGTAATGGAAGACAAAATAACTAAAAATCTTGTCTAAGATTCTTGTCTTTCCAGAGTCCTGATCTATATATATATTTTTAATGACATGGAAATTTAAATGTCATGGAAAAACAGTCTCATTGAAGAGAGAAATATGTAAAATGAAAAACAAACAAAAAATCTAACATACAGGTCTTTGGTGAAATTCATAAATTGATTATTCCATGAATAGTGAAGAACACAGGCGAGTAATCATTCAGTGCTCCCAGGCAGCATATCAACTTGTGCTGACCACGTCATCTTCCTTTTTGGCTGCATTCTTTTTTTCAATATATCAAATTAACACCTGACATTTGCTCTTGAAAAATCCATCTCTAGTCAGCTCATCCCCACTATCAGCAGATAAACATTATCTGTTTTTAATATGACAGGAAAGAGTGTAGTCTAGCAGATGACAGCAAGGGTGTTTACTTTCTATAAGATTATTGTTTTTAAGCAGTAACTGCTTCCACCTAGCTTCAGTATCAATACAGGCTTATCAACACTCCCTGTTTGCGCAGTACTGCTGGCTAGCTCAGGACTAACATGGGAAGTGGACCTGGAACCGGTCCTTCCATCAGAGACATAGGAACAACATCGCTGGGTCAAACCCAAGGCCCATTCTGCCCTGCACCTGGGCTCTGGCAGCGGTCAGTGCCACACAGTGCTGCTTCCCCAGTATAAGTCTCTCAGCCTACAGCAATCCCTCCGACTTCTAACCACAGTGTCCTTCCGCTTACTAGTCCTTGATGGATTTTCCCTCCATAGATTCCTCTCATCACCTTTTAAACCTGCCAGGTTTTGGCACTCACCACAACTCACTTTGATGACTTTCAGACTGTGTTAAACCTCTTTCTGTTTCCCTTGAACGTGCCCCTGGTAATTAACCTGATGTCACATTTGGGATCACCTCCCCTGCCACTTGGACGCCAGCTCCTCTCACCCTGCCAGGCTGCTAAATCCTGCCCTCCTGGATGGAACTGGTCCCACCTGCAGCTCTCCTGCCCTTCCTGGGGTAACAGTGAACACTGCACAGTGTTCAAAATGCAGGTGCATCAAGGATTTACACAGTGACCTAACAGTTCTCTATTCCTCTCCACTAAATTTGAATGGTTAATTTCATTTGTAACTGCTTCCAAACCCTGAGGATGACATTTTTACAGAACTAGCTAACAAAACCTTCAAGTCTCTACCCGAGTACTCATAGCTAGTTCAGAAGCAAAGAATTTGATGTGTTTTTCCAATGCATATTGCTACATGCTGAGGTCAAAAGGCCTTGCTAGCACAGCGTAGTACAGCATGCATCACTTGAAGATCTGGCATTAGATATTGTAAGTATTTAAAAGTCTCTGTGTGATCCAGTTTGGTTTGTTAATCTGAAACTTTAATTCAAGCCCTCTCTCAGCTTCTAGGGTTCCTCCCTGAGGGCTGTTCAACCCTCACACAAGACTGTCCTACATACTTTGTAAAAGGCTTGGGAACCTAGATTAATAGTCAAGCTGTTGCAGCAGGCAACAGGTCTCCTCTGCCTTAGCTCTTTGGGAGTTGTGTGGGAAGCAGCCACCCACCTCCCAAAAGATGGTTAACTGCTAACACATCCTCATTTCCCAGTGGTCTTGAGAGAACCCAGCATATAACATCTATGATGCTCATCTGTATGTCTAAAATTGAGGTAAGACCACTTCCAAACAGCTACTTTTTCTTTCTGTAATAGTGACGTTTTTCCGTAACTTTCAACTCAGTCACTTCACAGAATAGAGATATGCCTATTATTTAAAAATGCGCAGCATACAATAGCACCAGAAAAATTAGTGAACAGGAACAAACATGGTAGAGATCACACAATGTGTACCCCTTCATTTTACCTACCTCTGACCCAACTATTTAACCAGGGGATTAGAGTCACTGTGTCACAGCCTTCTCTCTCAGCTATATTCCCAATACAAAGCATTGTCCTTCACCCTACATTTAATACAGGTGATGGAAAAGGATTCTAGTTAGTTCTATTCCCTAAACCACAGAAGCTGTCCTTCCACAATAATCTCTTTATCAAACCACCAGATTGTTTTCTTGCTAAATATGACAGACATAATATAAAACACTGGGGGCTTTGAGTTTCTTTCCAAAGTTCACAAGGTATGTTGGCTTGTACATACACGCTTTAATGACAAGAGCTAAAAACACTGAAAAAATATGCAGCAGCATTGAAAGTGATCCAGGATGAGCAATATGATATGAAGCCTTACTAATTAGCACAGAACATAGTTACTAAATTACCAATATCATTAACACATTGCATGCAACTTTGCATAATAGACTGTAAACTAACCACATTGTAATTCCTGAGAACAGATAAGCACGTTTGGTAGATGAGGCTCCCAAAGAAAATTTCCTTAGTCATAAGAGGATCCAACTCTTATATTTCCCCTCCCCTACCCCATAATTTTTTGAAGCTGATGAACTACTGGACAGAGATTTTAAAGGTTTTTTCTCCAAATGATTAAATAATCTGCTATGACTCTGTGCAAAGATGAGTGAACTTTCTGGACAAAGCTTTAAAATCCAGGTCACACTGGGTCACTAATCATCTCTGTACATGTAAAACTCCAAGTCACAGATAAGTGAAGATAAAAGCCTAACAGTCTCCCATTTACTTACCATTTGTATCATATTGCTTACGTTAACCAAACTTGACAAGAAAGGGTATATGACCAAAAGAAAGGCAGTCACAAATAAGAGAAAGCTTTATATATTTTTAAAATTCAAGAGTATCAAGAGTTCTTTAGATGACAGCAGACCAAAGCTCTGCCTGGCTTAGCCTCCTCAGTGCGAAGTAGGCACAATAACTCTTAACCTGCAAGTAGCCAAAAATCTCCCAAGAGCTCCCATGCACCATCGCTTCCACAGCAGACCTACCTCTGTGTTTAACCTACACGAACAACACTGCCGAGCCTAGATGCGAGTCCCTCCTCTCCAAAACCATATGCACTTCACACTTTTGGTTTCACAGCTACCTGTGTCCGAGCTCATGCCTTAGAGCACTCTGGGATGATGCCTCAGGACTCCTTCCCAGCCACCCGGCCCAGCTGCAGGAGAACTCACCTGTCTTCCAAGAACACTGTGGCTAAGGCATTGCAGGACTAACAGCCCTTGAATGATTTAGTAAGGTACACCAGTTCCAGTCCATGTTACAGGCAAATCCAGGCTAAAGTAGCCACACATTTCAGCAAAATTTGTGCTTAAACTACCTCCATATCTAAATCAAAAAATCTACAGGGACTCCAAAGGGACTAAGCCACAAATCCAGCTAAGACCTGGGTAGGCAGTGAGGTCCTGATGTATGCTGACTAAACTGCACCTTGTGGGACGTGCCCCCTTCCCTTACATTTGGCAAATACGGTGCTTCGAGAAGACGTTTCACATCAGTGCATACAACATGAGGCAAAGGCCAGGAGTCATCCACTTTCTCAGTTCTAATCAGATGTCAGAAAGCACTGGCTGAAAGCACTTTTTTGTCTCTTCCTACCTCCTTTCTCTCTCTCACGCGTGCCCTATCTCCCTTTCCCCATCCCACACACTTTGCTTAGGACAGTACTTTGTGATTTGCCTGCAGCAAGGTCTATTCCTAACCAACCTAAGATATGGAGACTCTTTAGCGTGGTGCCCTTTTCCAAATCCTCTTGCACATAATTAGTTGATATTTAAATACAGTCAGTTGGAGCTGAGTATGTTGTCTGTAAACAATGTGAAGGGAGTGAAAGAGAGAGACAGTCAAGCCAAACAATTTGACATCCTGCCAGCCCAGCAGGCATCTGAAAGGAGTTTTCAATTTCACATCAACATTTTTGTTCCAAGAAAAAAAGAGAACTTGCACTCTATTTAAAAGCTGTTGCAATTCTATACACTGCCTGAAAATGAGCATACTTTACCTAAACTCCTCAATTTTTATAAGAGAAGCAACCTATTGACACAAGTCAGGAGATACGATGCTCTTCCATTTCTACCCATCTCTTCCTTCTGCCAGAAGGTTTTGTATGTTTAAGTGTACTGGAAGAAATTCAAACCCAGCCCTTTAACCTGGTGTGTAATGTGCTTCTAAGTTACAGCCTACAATCCAGCATTTAATATGATTTCAAACTCTCCTCACTTTTTATCTTGGACCATGTGCTCTCATCTCTGTAAGTGATGCCTGTAAAAGATTCATTTGTTAAATTCAATAACTAACCAAGGATGAATTTTGTCTATACAGATAAATTGAAAACACATACTTTGTTAAAAAGTAACCATTATCTCAATTTCATTTCCTCCACTGAAAATTTTCAGGTTTGTGTTAAGCTAGGTAAAATTACTGGGTTCCTGAAGACATCCATGCAAGACAATTACATATGTCTCTTCAAAGTTTAGAATTCACGAACATCTGACAAATCTTTTGTTACTAGGTCTTCCACCTTCACGTTTTCCTTGTTATCAGTTCTTGCAGCCAAGTTTAGCAAATACCCTAAAACACTCTGATATTATAAATAAAATAATTAGAGCTTAAACAAAAAGGGCTCCCAAATATTGTATAAATAACACTACTCCAAACTCAATATGCTTTATCTACAGGAGATGTCTTCGTAGATTAACAGGCACAAGAGCTTTCTGCCCGCTCTCCTGGCTGGCCAGCCATTATCTGAACTTTAGATGCCACATAGGTTTCAGCACAGTGCTGAAGCTGAGTTGATAAGCCTTGCTAATGAGGCAGGTATATTAGTTTGGGCTTAGTACGGTGCTAATGTGTTTGTACTCACACCCAGTCAGCTCAGAGTACAAGCTGAAGAGCATGTGAGCCTTTCTTCTCTGGTAGACATATCCATTGCGTTCTACAATAACAGTACCTGTAACCTGCAGGCAACTATGCAATGAGATAAAAGCAATACCTGTCAAAACACAGACTGAACATTCAGCATCCACAAATATTCCTACTGAAATAAGCTGGGCTATGAGCACATGAGATTGGCTCATCTTCAAGAGTACAGTTAATCCACGCACTATGTGCAACACTACTCCACAGCCCTTACAGAGTTCAGTTAAAGCATTTTCTTAGATGGCTTTTAGGGGACTTTGAAAGTGCTCCAGGTATTCCACTCAACTTTGCAGTTTAGAAATGTTATGATCTGAGTGTGGCATAAAATGTATAGAAAGCAGCTGTTTTTCAAAAGGGATCTCCTTATCTTTCACACTCTCCCTTTCAAAGCCTCCTTTCCCAGGAACTACCAAACATGACGGAAATTCCCCCATCTCAGGCAGACACACGGCCCACCTGGAAAGAAACACTTCACAGTCTGTGGACTATGGTCACAGAATCACAGAATATCCCAAGTTGGAAGGGTCGCACAAGGACCATCGAGTCCAACTCCTGGCTTCACACAGGGCTTCCTAAAAACTAAACCATACGTCTGAGAGCGAACTCCAGCAGGCTGAGTGCCGTGGCCACTTCCCTGGAGAGCCTGTGCCAGTGTCCAACTACCCTCTTGGTGAAGAAACTTTTCATGATATCCAGCCTGAACCTCCCCCGATGCAGCTTCATGCCATTCATACCATTCCCTTGGGTCCTAAAGTCTTTGCATAGTCTATCTCAAGTTTTTCTTTAAACTGAAAATGCAATGTCTCAGGCACCATGAAGTATGGTAAATTCCTTGCCATTCTCATATGCAATGTACTAAATTAAGATGCCAGAGAATCTAGAACCTACGTGCTTTATCCTTTAAGGTTTCACTCCAGAGTGAGCAAGTCACCAAAGAGGGCTGGAAGTCACTCCAAGATGATCTACAAGTACTTGATGATTTTAATGTTTCTGCAAATACCATCCTAGCACAGATCAGAATTTTTCCTTTAAAAAAAAATTGATCAGGAAAGACACAGCTGCTTTAAAAAACTGCTAGCACAGGGAAAGCTTAGCAGCAGCAATATAATACTGCAGTTGGTTAGTGTTGATAGGAAGAGTACCATCCTTCTAGCCACCAGGTCACAGCAAGTAGATGAACTGTGGCTGCAGGGGTAACAACATAATGTGCACCAAGCTGTCGTAACAGAGGGCAGGGAATACTCCACTGTTTTTCGTAAAAGGCAACAGGTTGCCCTGAGAGGCTGTGGAGTCTCCCTACTTGGAGATATTCAAAGGACGTGTGGACACGGTCCTGGGCAATCTGCTCTGGGTGACCCTGCCTGAGCAGAGGTGACCTCCGTGAGCCCTGACCTCAAGCACTCAGTGATTCCAAAACGACATGGCTCCTTTCCAGGGACGTGAAGATAACATCCACTGCTACCCACCGACACCACTTCAGAACATCAAGTGACGTATAATGAAGATGAACACACAGTGCAGATTGTATCGCATTTTAGAAGTGAAATCAGGAAAATTACTGAAGAACAACCTCTGAACCCAAGTCACGGGCTACAACAGCATCACAGCAACACATCCCCAGCCGTGGTTCATCCCCCTCAGTTTTCCCACATGGTGCGGGATATCAGTCATGTTAATGCCAGAATAAAGTTGCTGCAAATAAAGCCTGCTCCTTTTATTGACTCAAGTTATTTACTAAAAATAAAGACTCATCAACATGAGATTACAGTTATTTATTTGAAATGGGATGAGGTCTAGAGCATTTTAAGATTTTGTCTCTTTGCTTGTCTCCACAGGAACGCTTTCCCAGTTCCATGGTACAATTACACTGCAGTACTTAAACCCCTGTAGTTATACCAGAATTACCTCTTCCTCCCTGTGGTCACTCGTATTCCAGAATAAGGATGGGGTTTCTTTTTTTTTTGTATATTAACTATTTCCAACTGCATGGGATAAATAAACAGACAAACAAACAGAGGTATTCAAGTAACAGTGCCCAGACAAAGGGAAAGATCCGCATCACTCCCTTAATTTCTTTGCACTCTAGCTTCCACCTGAACATTGCTCCTTTATAGACAAACCCTTTGCTGCTGTTGCATTGCAGTTTTTTCCCAGCTGCTGGAGGAAAATCCTGCACACAGCCAGGGCCCCGTGCTTGCTTCTGAGGGTGTGTTATCCCCTCGGCAGCCCTCCTCACATCACAGAGTGTCTTGTTCCAGAAGCTGTCCCCTCAGAGTTACAGTAAGGGGAGCATTTTCTATAAAGAGCAAGCACACACCTGTTCTCCAGATGGAGCTAATTCTTCACCCATCCAGACCACGGCTGGAGCTGATCTGCACTTGCCAAAGCTATGCAAGGTTTTAGTATATCCTATATAGTATATATAGGATATTAATATATTAGTATATATATACTGTGTTAGTATATGGGCATTCTGTTTGCTGCCTGCGAGCCCTGCTGCACCGTGTTGGACAGCAGCAGCAATGTACAACAAGAGGCGACCATCTCCAGGACACTGGACTTAGGGAGCGTTGTCCTCCCACTGTAACAGGGCAGTAATGCAAAGGCAATTTTATGGCTACAATATCTTATGAACCAAATCCACAAGCGTATTTCCACATCATCCTGACTGTCCACATCCAGGGATGACGTAGCCCACTATCGATAGGTCAAGTTCTACTACATCAACAGCTCTGAGTCAGCTTTAGCCAGCTATCTCCAAACTCATTTTACAAACTGCTCTCCGAAGGCACTGTCATCACCTTCCCACCACCACCACGGAAGGCACCGGGGTCACAGCCACTACATGAAAATAGGAGCAGCTGCAATCAAACCTGAGCTCAAGCGACTGAACCACAACTTCCCCTTGCAGTATCACGGGGAAGACGAAGGTCCTAAAGGTAGCTCAGATGCCTTGCCATAACCTGGGAAGGGCTGGGATAGTTGCAGAGGTGGTGCGCTCAGCTCCCCGGAGGGAAGGTGCGCCTGGAATCACTCATCAAGAGGTTCCAAACCAATTAAGAAGAGACGCTCACAGGCTATGTTGTACTTTCCTTTTTTTTTTTTTTTTTTCCCTCAAAGAAAATTGCTGGGACACAGCACCAATGAACTCGTAACTCTTTTCCAGAATTATATGTGGAAGATTATATTTGGGAAAAAAAATCCCCCATCGATTTTCTGTGAATTTTTATCACTGGCAAAAGCCCATCCTATGGTTCTTGTTCATAAATGACTCCAAAATTATCAGATGTGAGTAAAACTTGTCAAGCAAAACCATTTTCCCAGTAGAAAACAGAGCTTCATTGTAAAGAGTCCTTGCCTCTAGAAGCATATCCTATTTGTTATGTTAAGATTCAGAGGTGGGAACTCTCAAAGCAAATTTTTCTGCATAATTTTCCGATTTCACTTAAACAAAATTTCTTACACAGAAATTTCCTCACATTTTTTTTCCAGGAAGGACAACCCCAAAAAAAACAACTTTCTAATAGCTCCTAAAAGTATCGGTTACTTGTCTGAACATGTTATAGGAAAAACACTAGGAAAAAGACAACACTGTGACTGTGCTTGGTTTATGTTACAAGTTAATATGCTATTAAAATGTTTAGGTCTTATTATGCACTTTAAAAATGTTAGCGCTTAATGTGCTCTGATTAGAGCTTAACAAGCCCTTTAAAATGTTACAATGTTAAACCACCAAATCACATTGTGTCTAAGGAGTAAGAGGCTTAAAAAAATCTTCTGTTCTTCACAACCTAACCCTTACATTAATAAAAACAAAATCCAGTCATAATGAGTTTATATCATATATCAGAATGTTTTGACATCCTTAATGACTGGGAGTTAAAAAGTTGGCTTAACTCTATGTGCTAGTGTGTGCTTGTTTGAGTGTAGGAGTTAAGGTTAGTGGTTTTCTGAAAGCCTTAAATAACAGAGATAATGGAGATGAACATCGTGCGTTTTTGCCATAACTGGTGTCTGGAATCTTATTGCCTAATTTAAAGGGCCAGTTATGTGACTGTGAATAATTGAGAAAATATCTATTTAGCCTCACAGATGCGATGCAGTGGGCAGAATAGCTATGTAGTGACACGGCCAGAGAAATCTGGTAAATTCTGGTTAGCGCCCACATCTAAGCGCCAAGGCCCAGATTTTCAAAACAGGTAGGGAAGCGTACCCATGGTACTGGGGTTTCAACTGCACAGACACATAGACCAGGGCCAGACCCTGACACCGCTCAGACCAGTCAGTCCGACGTGCCACCCCCAGTCCCACTGGTAGCCAAGCACTTCCAGCACTCGACAGTTCTTGCAGTCACTCCTGCGCAGCACGCAGTTCTTATTATTCCTCGCTTGGAAAGAAGCTCTGAACAAAGGACACCTTCACAACCTCCAGCAGAACTCGAGAAACATTAAATGGTGTAACAACGGCGGCTGTACAAAACAGATCTTGCGGAAAAATCATGTACATCTTTCTAGTGCAGGGAACAATCGCTACGGTCTGTAAAACAATGGATACCTACAGCGGCGGCCAGCGGACGTCCTGTATCTATAGTTATGCAAAAAAACACTAGGACAATAAACATGATAGGCTTATTTCTGTGTTTTACTCTTTCAGTTTAAGCGCATGTTACTCTCTTGAACTTGAATGATCACTTGGACAAAATGTATTCACTTCAGTATAAGCCTAGCTTTCTTGAAAACTGTAAATTTGGGAGGCATCCAATCACAGCAAAACAAAACCACATGACTTATCTAGCTAATTACAGAGTGCGAACAGTGAATTCTAAAGTAATAGCCATGACAGATAGTTCTCGTGGTTGAAATATGCTTGCACGCCCTATTCATCAAATAATTCCAAATAAATAATTCAGCAAAATGCTCAATCTTCATGGATAATTAACAGAAAAAGTGGGCTAATTAGCCCAATAAACTGTTTGCTGCAATTAACTCTTCTGAGCTTTAAAGGGCCATTCTTCATGGATACAATTTTCAGGAGGACGATTAAAGTATTACCAAGTATTTTCCACCGGCGTGGCATGTGTTTTCGAGCTGACTGTCCCAAGTCAGACCATTTCAAGACACCGAGAGCACGTATGGCTCCTCATGTTGCTTTCTCATTGCAGATAGCTCAAGGTTATCAATTCAACTTACATGCACCTCTGTGCTAATACGCGAGCCTACTATACTCAAACCCACATTGTTGATTTACTGCTTGTTAAATTGGATCTCAGTTTCTTGCTAGATAACATGCCGTGGAGCATTTCTCTTGCCTTTGGTTTTACTTGTTTGCTAACAACAGAGTATTGAGAAACAACATGGCAAATGTTTAAAGGCTTAAAAATGTCTTTCCTTTTCTCTTGAACTTTCATATTCTGTTCATTGTAAATATGTGGCAAATTGATTTTGTATTTTCCATATTAATTTTCCTATGTTCCTGTGTATTAACTAACACAGAGAAATGATTCCATCTGCTCTGCCCTCAGTTGTTTATGCCTTCAGAGGTGCTGAGCTCTATGCAGAGAGCAAAGGAGTGCCTCAGAGCCACTCTTCACAGTAAAATTCTCTCCAACCTCAAGCACCCAAAATCACAAGGTTTGATTAAAACTAATTCAGTGTTAGATTAGAACTAATTATTATTAAGCAAATTCATCAAGTAACCCAAACACACACACTCAAAACCAAAACTTTAATTTTCTTTCCATTTTCTTGCTAGTGTCTGCACTTCTCTGTTATACACGTGGCAGTTTTTCAAAGCCTTCTGCTTAACAATTACAGCTTAAAATTAGAGAGAGTTCAACAGGGGGGAAAGAGAGAGGGAGAGAAAAGAAAAATGAGAGGGAAAGAGAGAAGACCGCCCTGGGATTGCTGACTCAGCAGGGATTCCTTGCCTGGGAGGGGACCAGGGCGCCAGGGTGGAGATGGGGTCTGTGCCAATGACCAGCAGTGCACTCCGATGGGCCAAGGCAGCAAAGGTCAGCCTCACGCCTTCCAATCTTTTGGGGACATGTGGCTCTGGGAGGTGCATGAGCACACCACACATGCCTGAGGCCAACAATTCACCAGGACAGGCCACGGGCAGATGTTCTGCACAATTGCCTGCACATTTCCCCTCTGCAGGCCCATAAAACACCCCAGTCCATCTCCCTTCTTTCTTTTGTGCTCCTCTCTAGCTCATTAACTTACTTCAGCATACAGGGTTTGGTTATTTTTCTGTCCTGCATCACCCCAGCCCGGGGAACAACCAAGGCGGAAGCTTTGCAGGGAGGGGTTTGTGAGGAGGCACAGGGCAGGAGGCCCCAGCAGCGCAGGCACACTCCTCTAGCTGGGCTCTACACACCGCTTCCTCACTCCCTTCGCACAGAGCATGCTGCCGTGGGCACGCTTTGCTTCACACACTTTTTGCCCTGTGCTTGGTCACTCCCCGAGGCTGGCAGCAAGCCGCAGGCACAGAGCTTGCTGACACGCACGCTGCTGCGCTGTGTGTGGGGCGTTGCTGCCCGTAACACCACAGAGAGCAGGGGTTACTGCGGCGGGAAACCTAAATTCAGACCCTGTTAATATTCCTTAATAGGCGAAAGGCAGAAGAGTGAGGGAAGAGAGCAAACAATACGTAACTGCATTTAAATTAAGTACATTAACAATAAATACTCCCCTGTCAAGAATATGTCATGTAATTATATTTACTGCACTGAACAGAGGTAACCAATGTTTTGAGAGGGTGGTTTTGCACTCCCAGGATGACTCTCCTTTGGGGACAGCATATGTGAATAATCAGTCAGACATGGGATATCAGCTGTGAAAAAGCCTCCTCCAGCACAGCGTGCCAGTTGTGATGGCTAGAAAGTTAGCACCCTCTCCTGGATTAGACCAGAAATGTAATGTAAATTGCACTGCTCTAAGCGACGGCTCTGGCAGTCTTTGGCATTTTTATATATTTTCTCCATAATCCTGAAACCTCAGTCAAGGGAAATCTATGCTTCCTGAAGAACTGGGGTGTGTATGGAGGTACAGCATATCACCTAAGCAGTGATGATAATCTCACCCCAGACACACTGAAACCTCTGCTAAATTGCTGTATAACTTCAGGATGTGCAGGGGATCCCCACAGAACTCATCTCTGCAGAGCTGAGTCGTGTAAACTGCTGTCACAAAATGCCAGGATCCACAAAAATTCACTGCAAGCAGCTCCCTCTCATGGCCTTGACACTTTGTCCCTCAGGCCTTATGCAAGCAAAGGGCTGTTACTGTGAGCAGGAATTTGGCCCAGCCAGGGTGCACGTAAGGACAGCAGGACTTACTGCCTGAGCCGAGAATTCGAGAACGAAGGCTGCAATGGAGACAGAGAGCAGATCATAACAAGAAATTTTACTAGGGTTTCCAGTGTGTTTACTAAGTGTCCTTTGCAAAAAGGTTAAGATATTGCACAGTTTTCACAAAGTTTCTAGACCACAAGGGAACACAAAGCAGTTTCATTTAGAGAATTACAACTTCAGTTTGCTGTTCAGAGAAGCTCGGAAAGCTGAGATTAAACTAGAAAAAGAATGAAAATATAAGTGTCCATAGCTCATACACCAGTGGGGATTTGATCAGATTAAGGTAAAATCAGTAAAAAAGAATTAAGATGTCCCTTTGTTTTAAAAGTAGAGGTTAAAATGGCTATATAAAAATGCACATACAGAAGTTTATTTAAACTTATTTTCCTGTCTAACTGTAGGCTTTATTAACTTCCAAATACAATCCTTTAAGATTATATAGGACCTTTCACCTGAGAAACTGAAATTTCTTCAGGCTTTGAACAATACCCTTTGGAGATAAGCATGCACTACTTGTAAATGAGAAAACAAGGCAGAAAACCAAAAAGCAAAATGAAATGCACACAGAGCAAGTGAGTTGTCCAAACAGGAAACCATTAGGATTAAAGCCCAGATTTTTCAACTCCTCTATCTCTGCTTTTGCTACAAAAAGAGCCATTCTAAAATGGAGATGTTTAAAAGCCAATGACAAGAAAGAGACATATCTACAGGACAGTCCAACCTCCTTAAATTGGAATCACCCCGCACAAGTCTTGCTCCTTCTACGAGGAGTCAACTGCGCTCCAGATCAGAGACTTCAGTTAGGTAGTCAGAGCCATTTAAGAGCAGTATTGCCAAAGAACTTTAAGAGCAAGCATGGGAATCCATGCCATAATAGGAGAGATTATCCACTACTGTATCTCACTAGCTGGTAAGAAAAACAATCTTGTTATCCAAACTCCAAAGCTTTGGACTTTATATTACTATTATAAGTAGATATTCATAGATACACACAGAGCTGTCTCCAGGGGTGTTGGTGCTGTATAAACAGAGAGCAAGCTAAGGTTACTCTAGTTCAACTGCTCAGATAGGACTGACTCCTTAACAAAGCTGTGAACATCTCCGAGCTTCGATCTGCCTGAGCGCCTCTCTCACAAACCCACTGTCCAGTCGTGGACTTCGGGGCCAGCCAAATAAATTCCATTACTCTGAGGTTTCCAAGGGTGTGGGAGTCCCTCACTGACTGGCAGCCTTTCTCAGCAAGGGAGAGGTATGCACGGGATGGCAGCATTGTGGACGGTGCCTGCATTGCCCTGCTCTCCAGATCTGTCATCCTGTAGACGTTCAAGAGAGCCAAGACATACACAAACAATTTTAATAAAAGTAAATAACAATCCTTTTTTTTTTTTTTACACAAAGGCATCTAACCAAAGAATTTCACTGCCAAAAATATGCCTTACTATTTAGTTAAAAAAAAAAAAGCTTCTTTTACACTAAGCAAGACAACATGCCCCTAACAATCAAACATACAATACACTTCAGATATTATTTTCAGGATAGCAAATTGAAAGACTCATAAAACACTCTGCCCTAACGCCACTCAAATTAGTAGTTAGGTTAGTGCTAGTCAGCTAATGCTAGTGTTGGATGAGATGTTATAAAAACATGCTTTCTCTGAAACAGCAACACATCACACACACAACAGCCATCTTGCCCAGGAAAAGGTGCCGAAGTTTCTGCCTCCTGAGAAAAGGGACAGGAAGGGTAAGCAGCAACCCTGATACCTACATAGGAATTCAGTCAAGAAAGGAAGAATAATGCCTGAATTATGAAGGACAGAGATAGAGAAAAGATATACACATACTGAAAACATTCAAAGGGTCCTGCAAAGTAAACCACTATTCAGACTAAGAACAGAGGCAGCTCTTTGGTGTTCTCTAGGGAAACCACATTTAACCCTTCTAGAGAGTTTGTAATTGCTATGAGCAGTAATGATTTATTTCTTTTCTGGTTTATGTCAATTTAACACCATCCATCCCTGTAACAATTGAGTTACTCTCCAGAATCTTTCTCATAGTCTTTTGCATTAAGAATCTTGATTAACATCTGTGACATGTTTGTATGTCTCCGGACAGACATATATTTTGAGACAAAAGACGGACTCGGGTTGTTCTAAACCATGTTTTCCTGGCTCTCTGCTTAACTGGTAAAGGAATCTCAGGGATAAGAGAGCACGGAGCACAGAACCTCTCCCAGGACTCAAGCTAATGACATCATTTCTATGTCAGGATGAATCAAAGTTGCCAGAAATTATTTTGGCTCCTTTGACTTCTACAGACCTCCACGAGAATTAATATTCCTGATTCTTAGTTTTGAAAAAGCTGTACCTTAAATTTGGCCCTATGCGTGTCACAGTACCTTACGATCTGGCAGGATTTAAACCCAGATAGTTTGTGCTGAGTGCACAGTAGTAACTAACAATACAACTGGCCTTTTATTCTGAGTATTGGGTATAAGAATTTACAAGCTTGTATAATGTTCCAGAGTTGTAATATTACACATCTTGGAGATTTACTGTAATTCCTATTGATATGAACAACAAAAAAATTCTTTCTGAATGAAATGTTGCAAGTTAGTGAAGACTTTTATTCTCTGCTGCATAATCTGATTCATGTTTACCCTCAACATTAATATTAGCTGTGACAGCTGTATTAAGAAATGCCTACAAAAAAGTAGCAGCTCTACAAACTCTCAAGTTCCTGCAGTGACTGCTGAGCTCTTTTTATTCAAATAACGTAACTTAAAATAAATACAAACTGTTTCTTTTATTTTTCACTCATGGAATGTGATTTTTTATGTTTGGCTTTTGCAATTCTTAAAAAAAAAAGAAAGGAAGTCATCTCCCTTATATCAAGCATTTTCCATAAACTCCCCTGATAGGTTCATTGCCAATATTTTTGCTGCTAGTCTCCATGGATACCAATACAATGGCTTTCAAATCTGGTTCTTAGAAAGGACGATTCCAGTCCCATCCTTCAGCCTCTGGAGACTGTTAGCAATTGCTGAGATGTTCTGATGGTCAATGAGGCTATCCCAATAAGTGTAAAATTTGATTACAGTGCTACATTAAAGTACTTGTTTTAAAATACTATACCCACATGAGTAAGAACTTGTAAAAAAATGACAAAAGAAAATATCCAGAAATTTTGGTAATTTAAATATAGTATTTTACTTTAATTATATTGAAGTTACAATGTACATTATGTACAATTAAGCATTTTAAAGCCAACCAATCATTTTGGTATTCTCAATTTTTCCACTGCTTTATTTCTTAGCCCTCTTATCCCTTTTGATGGTATAATAATGGCATGACAGGGGAAAGGGGGGGAAGAGTAAGACATGAAAAAGATTTAGAAGATCGTAATTTAAAATACTGGGTTTTGCATTAAGAAGTTTTAATTTTTAACCTATTTCAATTAATTCACATCTATCTTTTTAGAAAAATGCAGGCTTATGCACATATGCAAATGAAGGTCTTTGTGGCTAGGTCACAGTCTGTGTTTCTCCTCAGTAGCATCCATGCAGATAGCCAGCACGTGCAATGAAATGCAAGTCAAGCACTCTGCAACTGGGGCTAGTTAAATGCTAACCGCTACAGAAATAGTAAGTAGTAAGCTATAGAACCTGTTTTTTTTCAGAATAAGGGAGAGGCAGATGAACAAACAGACTTTCGGCAAGACTTTAAGATTTTTTTCTAACTTACCTGAAAATGTGAATAAAATCAGAAAAAAAAAAAAAAAAAAATCAAGTCATGTCTTTTAAGAACTTGTGTTCCCAGTAAGGAGTTAGAAGTTTAAGCAACTGATTTGTAACTAATGATTACTGCCATGATCCATTTGTGAAAATAGCCCTGACTTTCAATGGAAAAAAGTAGTGAATCATTGAGCTGAAGCTTGAATATTAATGACAGCCAGTAATCATTTTGGTGCCTTATACATTTGGCTTGATTGGATGTCAGCCCTGTTTCTCTGGTCTTTTTGGCTGGAAGCAGATTCCCCTAATGTCCTCCGGAGCACTGTGGAGAGAGCCCATCCTGCCACCCTTCCCTCGTTCCCCCTGTGCTACAGAAAGTCCCATGCGCCTGTCCTGCTGTGGAAATGTGTAAGAGACAGAAGACACATCAAGGGCCAGGTTCGAGATCTGTGGCCTTTCTCACCTCACAAAACCATTGTGGAAAAGCCAAAGGACTACCCAGTGACTCAGGAAACTGCACTGTGCCATTAATCCTAGGCTCTATTTACGGGACCTGTGCAAAATAACAGCTATTATTATGAGCTCATGCTCTGGCAGCTGTGGAAGAGCAGCAAAGCACCTCCATGACTTAAATACTACTTAAATGAGCGTGTGAAACACAGAAGTTGATCAAGAGAGCCTCTAACACAAGGCTTACTCCCAGGAAATATGACAAGTACTCTGTCTTGCTTGGAGACAACCAAGAGTTAACAGGATTTTTACTCTTAATTTCAAGTAAGGCAAATCCCAATAGATGTGACTGCATTTTCTTCCAAACTGTACACATTGAATAGTCAATTAATTTTACTTAAAAGCTTGTATACTATCTTGGCTTCTTTAGGTAAGTCAGATATTAATTTTTTTCCTCATTATCTTCAGTATTATGAAACTTGACAGTGAAAATATCTGAAGTTCCTCTTTTTTGGAGAGTGTATCTTGTACAGAAAGCGTCGCCTTCCATACATCCTGAACTCTCTTTTTACGACCGGTGTCCTTAGGCTAAAAGGTCAAAGGTTGGCTAGCCATTGCTTTTCTGAAGGACTCAAGAGCTAACTTATAGAGGCCATGCCATCCACAGTGGCGGTGTTCAATTTACCTAACTAATAGGTTATTTCAGTTAAACATTCACACCCTGCACAGGGTGATTTTCTGACCTACAAATGGTATCGGTGCTATTGTTGATACACCCTTTCAGAATCTGTGGTGCATCAGTAAATGTGTTTTTTCTGCACAAGCATCCCTGAACACAAGTCTGTTTGTATAAAGAACACGGCAGGAAGCGAAGCTAAAAACTGAAACCTAAGATGAAATTTGAAGAGATAATTACAGTTAAAAGAATTTCTGTTTGATTACTGGGCTTTACAACTGGGAGTGTCCTATTGCACTCATATTAATATAATCTTGGCAAACTGAGAACGACTGTGCAAAAGACAGAAAACTACCATTCTGCACAGATGTGAATCAGCAGAATTGTGTTTTCTCAACTGGGAAGTGGTTTAAACTTCCTCTTTCATCTCCTATTGTTTTTAGAAAATTGTCTTGTGATTGTTCTTCAGCTACACAAATTAAACCACTCCCTGGATAGGCCCAGGATATGCTTTGATTTCATTAACAATCTGAAACAAAAACCAAAGGACCTAGGAACAGGATTAGATACATACCAGAAGACATGACACCACCTCCATGGCACCAAGGTTTCTGGAGCTTGGTTTGGTGGTGTTGCTTTTTGTTGTGTTGGTTTTGGTTTGGTTTGTGTGTTTGGTTTTTTCCTCCCATTTCAATGCTGAACTTTCGTTAAACGTAGGTAGCCAGGAAATAATCTCCTTGCTTAAAAAGAGAGATGATGTCCTCCATTCTTCCCTTGGCAGCACATACTTAGTACGAGACTTACCCACCCTCTGCTGCTTCCCTTGTAAATCCCATTGTAGTGAACAGAAGATTGTTTCTGAAAGCTACAAGTCTCTGTGCATGTTCTGGGATTCACTGTGGCTCCTATCTATATACACTGAAAACTACAGGAGCTCAAATCTGGGTGTAACAAAGATGCTCTTACAAAGAGCTCCCTTCACCCTCATGCATCCTTTGCCTAGACTGCAACTCCTGCTCTGCAGTATCACGACGTCTCACTGTCTTCCAGCTGCAGCAAGGCTGATGCTGCATCTATTGAAATGCCCAAACCCTCCATTTTCTTTCACTGACAGGTGGAACTAACAGAGAAGCAGGAAAAAAGATTAGAGGAAGAAGACTCTAACACCATCTGCTGCCAGCCCTGGTTTAGAGACACAACCTGCCTGATGAAATTTGTTTGCCTTCATTTGCTTGCAGGGAATTGTTACATTTTCACTTTCCTTCAGTGGTAGAATTGAGAGGGTGAGAAAGTTTTAACACAGAAATGAGCACCTAGCTGGCATCTTTGTCTTTTCCAAGCCTCATGCTCTCTTCTTAATAAGGTTAAGAAGATACCAGAAACATCCCAGGAGTGAGTCCATGAATGCTAACCAGATTAAGCTCATTAAAATTACACATCTTTCCTTATTCTGGGTCACTAATATGTGAAAATTGCCTAACTGTGGCTTTCAGGTTATACCTATCAGAATTTGTGGGTGCCTCAGATTTGACAGAAAGGGACAGAGCCTGCATTTTGTGGCCTTAATTCTGTGGGAGTGTTCTCAAGCGGGAAATGGTGAAAGCTGCAAACAGATGGAGGTGGGATGGGATCCATGGGGTAATACACCCCATGTGTTTGCCTGCATTTTCTCCCTCCTCTCAGCATCTGCCTCTGGCCATTGAAAGAGACAAGCACAGGGAAGAGGAAGCTTTGGTCCCACTCAGAATGGCTCCTGTCATGGCCCTGTTCATGAGGGACGTCAACACAAGTGTGGTTACTGCTCTGCTCCTGTTCCACTTCAAGAAGGAAGTGAGATATGCTGAGGGTGTGAACAGGGAGACTTTCTTTCCCCGCTGATTTCCCATGAGCATTTGGCCCTCGCGGCACATTACTACCAAAGCCCCTACACCAAAACCTTGCCCTGACAGGAGGTTCCTGCACTTGCACCAACAGAGAGTGACCAAGAGAAGGGCCCCAGGGCTTTTGGAGACTTAGCATTTAGGTGTAAGGAAATGGTCTGAGGCAGGATCTTCAGGGACTGTAGTAGTGAATAAAAATCACACAAATTCCTTCTGTATTTTTGTTCATATTGAATTAAAAACTATTAACTGGTCATAAATCTCAGAGAGATTTACAATTTTTAAACTGGAAAAAAAGATGGAATTTTAAACTAGAAAAATTTCACTTAGTCAGTAAAACACTTGAACAGACTAAGGGAGAATTGATTTCATGGCTATTAACATCAGAGTAGTCAGCTGCATAGCATTCACATTTCATTGGAGAAGCAAGCGGATAAACAATCTCCTTCCATTGTTTGTAGTAATCGCAGGCTGCTAAATAATTTCATGTCGTTATTTCAGTTGTGCAACAAATAAGGGAAACAGCAATGAAGTCTAAAACTCCTTTGGTTTTGTTCTGGTATTTAAAATCTGATTTTTAAAAAAAAACTGTTAAAACTATGATTTGTGCATCATATACCTGAAAAATACAAAAAGGATTGTCATGCTTCTGTCAGAACAAAAGCGCATCCCAAATACATTTTCCCCAGAAACTGTGTTTATTTACATATGGGTTTTAAGATCCCACAGCTCTCATCGCCATATAGGAGTGAGGCCACATAAAACGCATCAAGTCTAATGGCATTCTGACAGCCAGTAAAATTTAAGCTTTCAAATCTGTATGACACAAAAAGATTGGAAACTTATGAAGATAACACCAAGGGGAAAACGGAAAGCCATATTATTCACTAAAATTCTCATCTCAAGCCTGGTAATCTCCTTTAAAATAAACTGGTTGTGAGGGTACCTAGAAAGCTAAGAAAGTCAATCAAGTTCTTAATTCCATTCATTCGTGTTTGCACTCTGATAGTACATATTATGAAACAGACCCCATTGTTTCAGGCTCTGTTCAAATACAAAAGAAAAATAATCCCAACCTACAGGAGTTAAGTAATGAAATGGATGGAATAATTCTAGCAGACTGGAGCTCTGTTCACCTTTAACATCTCCAACATGTGCTGCAGGTGGGAGGGTATCACTGCAAGATCAGCTTACACATCAGCTGCCTGATGCTTGTTGTGCTTTGCCTGGTACATTTTAGTATTGAACCCTTACCGCTGGCACAGATTAAAGGAAAATGCTTTCAAAGAGATTCTCTGGTTTTGTTTTGTTTTCCAAAAACACATAGTAGCTGTGAGCTTAATACAGAGATGTTTTATCCCTGATCTCCAAAGCCCAAATCTAGACCCGATTTTAAAAGGACATTTTAAAGACAACTCAGGGAACAACTGGAAAGTCTCACACAGGTTTTATGCCAGCTTTGTTTTGCCAACTGGTGTTGAGTAACTCGTTCACGAGGCAGCACCTGAGAACACTGAAATGCAGAGCGACTGCTGTGAGCTGCACATTTCTCTGAGTGTGCAGAGGATGAGCAGAGAAAAGAGGAATCATACCTTTTAGAACTATTTTGGGCTAACTAGCCTACTCAGGATGCTTCCTATCACTAAAGGAGTTTATTTGGAGATGTCAGGTATTTTGGCCCAACCCTGAAGAATTTGTGTCCTAGTGACTTGAGCCATGAAAGTGGGTACTTCAAAGAAAAGAGCAGAGTCACATTGAACAAGGTGGATGGACAACTCAGATGAGCTCATAAATGGGGAAGAAGGTAACCAGGACAAGGAAATATAAAAAGGAGGAAGAAAAAAATTGAGAGACATGTTATAGAAACAAGAATTCCAATGAAGGAGCATGGTCAGCAGCAGAGTGGAGGAGGGTGAATTTACTGGCAAATGCTGCTTTAGTCATCCTGAAACTGTTAAGTGGTCAACTAGTTTCATCTGGAGAGAATTATCAGGGGCAGAGGGGGAGCAGACTCAGAAAACTGCCTGAGGAAGTGGTAGTGTCAACCCCCCATAGACAGAAGCTCAGCTGTCAGCACGCTCATTCAGGTTGTGTGGGATCAGTTAGGTTTTCTGGCTGATTTCTGGCTGATGGCATCTGAACCAACATTTCTGGAAGTGCCTTGCCCTTGGGCATTCAGAAGGCTGCACGGTGCCGAGAGGGAGGGAAGGAGCAGTCCCTCCTGTTAACACTATTTCACTCTGTATGAAAGGCTTTTACTCAGCATGTGTGAAGGATGAGGGAGCAAGGAGAAAATTACTCCATTACCTGATCGTTGACAAGACGGGATGAAAAGGTTGAAGTTGCTGAAGAGTGGGTATTTAAGATTTTCTGCAAAGTGAAATAACAAAAGGATAGACTGAGAGCAACTGAGGGAGCCCAGACCACATGCCAGCGAGGGCAGCTCCGTGCTCTCTTAGAAGATGCTGCCTCCAATCATGGCAAGCAGAATAGAAACAAAACATCTGTAATCCAGAGCGACTGCTTTGACTGCTGGGCAACTGGATAAAAACAAACTTACCAAAAAAATGTTTGAAATGTTTGGAACAAAAGGAGAATTTCACCTGACAAGCAGCAGCAATTCATGTGTTTTTAAATTTGGTGAAGATAAACTATAATAGTGATTTGCAGATTAATTTATTTATTTTTTTAATCTTGGAGATCAAGATAAAAATTGATTTATTGTGCAGATCTCAAAAGAGACAGGAACAGAAACAGTGGTCTTTTGGCTGTCAGACACAGGAAGTTTCAGGAGAATTCAGGCATCAGCAGTGGGGAAGACGCAAAGAGAAGCCAAAATCAAAGGCAAGAAAGCTGAAAAGGTTAAAAAATAAGATACAAAGAGGAAGAGCTAACCCCACCCTATTCTTTCTGGCACCACAGGCATCCAGAGTACATGACACATGATTTCTTCCACTGTATTACGGGAGTAGGAGGACTCGCTTGATTTCTACCACGCCTTCTTATCTACCATCTTCCACCTACATTTAAGATTTGCCAGAATTCAGATTTTCTCTCTTGGCAATATTCTCTTGTCCCTCCCTCATTTCAGTCTGAATGTGCTGGGGTTACCAAGGTTTGCTTTGATCCCGAACCAGATCTGAAGATACCTGCACAAGTCCCGCTCAAGCTGTGAGCACACCCTGAGGTTAAGCAGGTTCTTCAGCACCGCTCTCTTATTCCCTCACAACTGTGTATAAAAAATGTTGTCTTAAAAAAAAAAAATCTAGGTAGGCTACAGAAAGCAATGATTTCATTCATTCACCTCATTCTTCATCCATAGACATGCTCAAAATCATTCAATATAAATAAATGTAATAGTGAAGCTCTTCAGAGACTTTGCTGTGAACTACCACTCAGAAAAGACTATAGTTGGTAACCTGATGATCTTGCCTGCATTTGTGGCCCACTTTTTCAGTTTCTGGTGTGGATTAAAAATAACACAGCTAATATTCCTAACCAGAGTTCAACCCTGAGCCACTCTGGCTTACAGGAGGAGGTTTTTTGATTTTTTTTTTATGCACTTCAGCTTATCTGAACAGTACTCAAAGGTTACACGGAGCCATTCACAGCTCTCGGTGTCAAAGTGCAGTTCTCTACCTAGTAATTAAAAGCACTTCAACTGAGGGATGGAGGAACGTGCTGGGCCCCAACCCCATTCAGCCTGATGCACATGAGCAGCCTAGGTAGTTCAAGGGGACCGGCTGTGTGAGAGTGTAGATCTTTGTATCTTTAATAGTGAGGAGCTCCTGTGTGTAAAGTACACATAAGTCTTCAGGATATCAAGTAACCCACGCTAGAGACTACAGAAAGCATAAAATATAGCTCACGTGTTGCTTTAAACTATCTCTTGGCTTCTTTTATATCACCAGTAGAAAAATGGGATTTTTCCAATTATTTATCCTTATTGTGTTTTAATGTCCTCTCTTGAAATATAGCACAGAGTGGTCTAACAGCACTTCAGGAGCATGATCAGGACCAACCACACAGCTGCGGAGTGGTCTGAGCCCTCTGCAGGACACCATATCCCTGTTACTTCTGTGGTGACCCATGGAAAGGGCAACCTTGCGAAACATGAGATTGCTGTTGAGTTTTCATGACTGGTTAAATGAGCCAAAAGTCATTGTGATTCATGAAATCATTTTAACGCATATCAATAGGATTGCCTATCCTGTGATAATTGCATAGTTATGGTTATGAATCTCATAATTAACCTGTCTTAAAAAAAAAAAAAAAAAAAAAAAAAGGCAACAGACCAGTCAGCCCAAAAGAGGAATTCCTGTGGTGCACTACATTATGCACAATTACTGCAAATCAACACAATCTTAATTATTAATCTTTTGTATTTGCATAGTACTTTTCATCCAAAAACACTCTGAAATCTGTGTACAAAGAATACCAAAGAAATGCTGTGAGCTCTGGAATCCTGGAGGAACACTCCCCTGGCCCAGGCAGCATCCAGTAAGTGGGGATAAAAGTCCTTGGCCCCTCACACCAAGACACAAATGGGAAGTACCACAGGACTTCTGAAATTCTTACAAAGGCAAAAAGGAGCTCTGCTCTGATATACAGGGAGCTGAAACTTTGCTTTCTTCCAAATAAGAAAAATGCCAATCTTGAGATATCTTACAAGCATTTCAGTACAAAACACTAGACATCACAGCTCATGCTTCAGTGCTGCTGAAGAACCCACAAACTTCTGAATCGACCAAATCAATCACACCCATTTCCCAGTCTTTACCTTGTCACTTCTATGCTGCCCATTTATGCTATGAACACTTATTTTCCCTCTTCTTGCTTATCTGTGCTGTTCATCCATCTTCTGCTCATTCAAATCCTTCCTCACAGAGGCTTGAGCAACACAACTCAAGGAGGAAGTTAATTTTAAAAACAATAGTTAAAATATATATGGCTCACTATCTAATTATGCATGAGATCTCTCTCATACAGATAATAAACTCTGTAGAACAAGTATTGTTCCTTTTTTTTTCCACTCTTATAGGCCAAGTAGTTTGTCATCTTATAATAAATTTATTGCTAGGCTTACGTAACAGCTAAAATACACCTCTCTACTTGGTATTCATAAAGCAACGCATGTTGGTCAATTAAATCACAGCAACATTATGTGGCCTCTCCACTGTCACTGGTTCTTTAAAAGATTGTTGCAGATACCCCAAGAATAGAACAGTTCTGGTTTAAATACAGATAGATATCAGAGTCAGAAAACAGGTCCGCTCACGCAGACGCTGGGATGTGTCACACCACATCCGTACAGCGAGGTGTCACTGAAGCAGTGTTACACACTGCTGCTATTTACCTCCTTTCAGGGGGTCAGCAGAAAAACTTCTGCCCAGACCAACTCCCACTTTCACACCATAGCCATGACATTGCTGTATAATCAGACAATAGCAAAAGTAAATAAACAAACATTGTCAGTGCTGTCTCCTCACTCCTGTTTACATTTTAATGAACTACTCCAGTAATAACTTCCAGTTTCCCCATTTCCAGAAAGCCAGCACTCCATAAATATTGAGTTGTACTATTATCTGCTGACGTACCAGTTTTCTGTAAACAGAGAAAATCCAGACTTATCGCTGGGCCTAGCTGTTGAAAAAGGTTAGTATAGCTAAATAACAAAACAGGAATGTTGTTTACTTGTTAATGTTCTACTAATGAAAAAAAGCTGTTATGGCTTTGATTAATCTAGACCATACTGGACAATTCTGGCATAACTTTCCTCGAGGAGTGACTATTGATTTCCTTTTCATTCTACACTTTGATACAACATATCTGGAATCTAGCCCAGGTTTCATAACTGCTACTATCTCCACATTAACAGCCTGTGCAAGATTAGAAATAGCTTTTGAAGATAGATGCAAGGGTGAGGCAATCCAAGAATTTTCTCCATTTCCACAGGTTGAGCTTTTACATCTGTCTGTGTAACAGCTTTTAAGGAATTAAAGGTGTTTGTAGGCATGATCAAATTCATCAATTGCAACTAATTCATTCTGCCATTGTTTAATCTTTTAGCACAGCATTGTTTTTTCTCTTCCTTTCTCTGTCTGTATTTATAATACCTGGTGTAGACACGGTAATTAGCAGATACTATGGGATGGTGACTGCTTTATCAGCGTGAGCTTGGGAGAGCCACACAGTCTCATAAATGGTGAAGTCAAGGGAGGAATACCAACAGTCTCAAGTAAGTGCCAGTAAAATCTTTGTACTACTCCCCTCCATCTCATATCTCATATTCAGTCTAATGATACTCTGTATATAAGTCTGTATTCTGTACCAACTCACTCCTGTTGATTTATACACACACAAGGCACGGGCATTGCATGTCTGAAATGCATAGCTTAGGTAAGCAGTTTTCACCTACAAAGAGCACTATAATCAAAAGTCCACGGTAATTTCCAAACACACAAAAAAACTAAAGAATATTTTTAAAATACTGAATGTCGTGTGTTAATTGCCTGGCACATGTGAAACATCATCAGAATGTATTCTAGTCATTTCTAGGAACACATAGCAGAATCAGTGACATAGTACTCATGTCTCAAATAAGTCTTCTTTGAGCACTGGTACATTTTTCTGTTTTACTTCCTTAACGATCACAGAATAGTTATGCTAAAAAATTTGCATCTGAAAGTCATAAAAGGCCCAGCCATGTAGTGCTGGGTTAATGACAAAAACACTGTAATAAATTAGGAGTTTTGTCACTTTGAAATAACACAGATTAGGACCTGGTCCATGGAATGGTTATGAAGCGATGACACAACACCGAAACCAAAGTCAACTGCAGTTTCAGAATGGATTGAAAAAGGCTTTTCTCCAGTTGGGGAAACAGCAGTACTATGTAAAAATAAATAAATAAATAAATAAATAAATAAATAAATAAGTCCAGTTGTTCCTTTTCGATACATCCTTTGCAACTGGTATATCTGTGCAAAGAAGGTCATAGAATAAGAGTGGCAAAGAGAAAGCCTCATGGAAAGGAAATCCAGAGAGCTCAAAGAGCTGGCTTGGTTAGCAAATACCAAGAAGAGACGAGATCATTGTTTATGAGTACAGCTGCAGGAATAAGCACTAAAGAAGGAAAACCCATTTAAACTCATAAACAGTATTTGCTCATTGACAAATTAATATAAGCTGGCCTGGAATTATGTCAGTTGATAATCGAAAGAACATTTCTAATTATCAGAGCAATCAGACTTCAGAAAAACTTTCAAATCAGAGCAGAAACAAAATGACTTTTAGTACATTTATAAGGAGAAGCATACACTGTGAGGTCTGTATACAAGGGTCTCTGTGGTCTTAAAAGCTTGCCAATCTCAGGTACACACATATGACACAAAACAAGGGACACGCTTACCAAAGGAAGAGGTCTATCTGACCCTAACTACATTTCTCAGTTAAATTAAGCTGTCTCAAGGTCTCTTTTGCAGGCCAAAGAGTGGATAGGAATGGTAAAGGAAGGAATAGGCAATGGAAACCCACCCTCAGTGTGGCAGAGGTCTGAGAGATGCCAGTCAAGGTAAGGTGTGCCACAGCCCCCATACTTAATGGCTGGCACAGATAAAGTGCTGACACAGGCACTTGGACTCTGACTGTCAGCTGCAATTCTCCTTCGACAACTGGCAAGTGGCACTGCAGCCCAGTGGTGCATGGAAGAGAAGGAAAACAAACAAACAAACAAAAAACTAAAACTGTCCAAAAACAACAGAAAAACAAATACTATGTAAAGAGTTTTCAGCTCTGTAAAAGGTTTCTTCTAGGACATGAGCTGCTATCAAGGGCTGTTGCTACTCCCTGTTAGGAAGAGCTCTCCACCACTGAGAACGGCTGGGGAACAGAGCAACCTCTGGGCACTGAAGGTCTTTAAAGACCAGCTGCAGAAGTCTCTGGCTGAGAGTTCTAGGAAGAGTTGATTTTGTCTTGGAGGAGGAATAGTGACAAAATGACCTTTGCACCCTGTCTATTTATTTATCATCCTGAGCGGTGGGTGCAGGTTTTCTACTTTTTCCTTCAAACCACAGAAATAAGAGAGAAAGGGAAGCAAGTGCCCAAACTCAGCTTCACGTGACCCTGGACAAAACCAGTAGCAGGATTTGCTTCATAGCCCTGAAAAGAGCAAGCCACACTCTGGATTTGGTTTCTGCCAAAGCTCATTTCAGAAAAGCTATAGGCCTAATGGGAGCACAGACTGGGCTTTCCTATCCATAATCTAGTATCCTGAAAAGCCAAAAACCCATGCTGAACTGAGCTACTGAGAAGTTTTCTAGCATGGAGATCAAGGGTCATGGGAATGGGCTGTATTTCAATGAATATGCTCCCTCTTCCTAGCAGTGAGATCCAATCTCATGTGCACCAAGTAGATTATTACCCCCTTGGTGTCCAGTTGCATTCACATGCAGAGTTGTTTGGAAAAGTGAAAAATCTGCTTCTTATATTTAAACTAGATATTACAATTAAAAAAGAAAAATTATTTCCCACTTTACTGTTTCACGCTGGTTTCATCACTTCTGTGGAATCTCTTAACCTCTTCTCCACAGTGGTTTAGTCCACAACTACTGCTCCAGCCCCTAATATCTGGGGCTTTTCCCATTTCAGCACTGGCACATACTCAGCAGGATACACAGACATACCACAGTACTGAAAACCACTGCATTTTCCTTAAAGGAATTATCACAACCACGAATTTGAGGCCTCAGTTCTCAAAGCCCAGTATGTTTTTCAGCTTCTCCCTTTATGTAGCGCTAATTATGATAACATTGTTCTAATCACTGTAAATATGATACAGAGTCTACTAGACAAGAAAATGCACGGCTCCATTTTTCACATGCACTGAACTTGGAATGCTGTTGTAATGCAACAGTAAAGAAAGCATGAGTACTCCTTGCACATATAAATGGAAGAACGTCAGTATGGCAGAAAGATGACATTAGCACTGTGACATAACGTAGTGCCATGAGTTTTATACCCAAGCTTCAAAGGGGATTTGACAGAGTTCTGAAGAAAACAAGAAAAATAATTTGAGCTCCAGAAAATCCACCTTTTAATCAGACTCTTCAGGAGCTCAATCTATTTACAGAAGAAAAGATTAGGAAGGGATCTGACCGTGGGGAATGTCTACACAGAAATCTGCAAAGTCACAATGTGGCACAATAAAGTCATAGTTTTCAAGAACGTGGTTTGAGCAGGGGAAATAGTCTAGTTGAATTAGCACACAGATTCACCAGGGTAATTTTCCCCCCACCTCAAGCAGCAGTAGCTCACCTGGGCTCCACCGCTGCTGTAGCCAGGCTGCTGCCGGGACCCAAGAGGCCCAGGATGTCAGCACTACCAGCGCACCGCTTCGGTGTGTCCGCTGTAAAGATAGACAGTTGGCCTGCTCAGTGTCCCGTGTTAGGAGAAAAAAATGACAGCCTTTGATTTACACAAAGGAAGCAGAAGTTTTAGAAAGGCAAAATACATGTCATGTATTTTTAATAGTGCAAGTTGTTAGGATTGTGGGATTGAAGCCTTTACATTAAGGTCAGATGTCTTGGTACCTTACTAGAAGATAATGGTTCCTGCAGGTATCACTTGACGAAAATCTATGGCCTTTGCCACACAGGTCAAAGCATTCCCTTCCAGCCCAAAGAACATAATTAATAAGGGCTGTAACACAGTAGGTAAGGGATGGAACAAAGAAGGCCACAGGCAAAAGCAACAATTAATAAATAATGGTCTGCAACACTCTCATACAGAACTTCACATGTTCAATGTGATAACTAATTAATCATAGCAACAACTTTGTACTCTACGCTGCCTTTCATCCAGCACCTCAAAGTGCTTTACAAATGTTAATTAATATGTAGGCTGTACTTTAAGGGAATATATTATGGCATTGGCCTCAGTCAATGTTAATTTGTTCTTCAACAGCATGGCTTGTTGACTTACCCATTGAAACATAAAATGTGCAGATCTTCCTGGCAACAAATCTGAAAATGTGTTTCTCCATTCAAATATAAGCTATTCCATTGTATTACTGACAATATGGCATGATCCATCCCTTCACATTGTGCTTCAGTATAACCTCACATAACACAGCATGGTTGAAATGTAAGAGGAGATTAACTTTTCACAAGAAAATTGGATAACTGGTATTTTACTCTGAACATCTGGCGCATTTTTAGCTAAATTGTTTCCTTCAAAAGCTATTTTTTGGTGGTGTTTTGCATTCACATACAACAAATGTTTCACTAACTTTAGTTCCACAGCCGAGACAAAAAGCTAATTTCTTTGCTGTGGTAACCAGACCAGGGCTACCCAACATGACTGGATGTCTACATGTTTTATAATTATTCAAATTTCTCTATTTAGCACTGTAAATTTACACAATATTTTGTATGCATTCAACCAGTGTCTGGCCATACAATCAATCTCTTGGCTTCAAAGAGAACACGTGCATGAATGAGATACAGGATTTATCCAACATTCCCATTAAAAATAATAATAATAATCATAATGGATTGTGCTTTAAATTGAGTGTGTTCACATTGTGCTCACGTCCCTGACTGCAGAGTTTCTGAAACAAAACTTTAGGGGGCCCCAATGATCAGAGCTTGGAAAGGTCAGCTACAGGTCCCCTCTGTTACACGGGACATGTACAAGATGGTTAAGAGTTGGAAAGCTATTACAAATCCTCACTTCTCTCTTCCTGTCTTCTTAAATAAAATCAGAACAGTACATCCAGACAACCTCAAATTTACAGTGTTAAAAAGCCCTGTATAATCTCCATAATAATAAATGAAGAATGTCTTCTTAAGTCATTCAAGCTTTATATCAGAAACATCCTTGAAAATGAACATTTTACAAACGTGTACACACACATATTGGAAGGAAATGCTAAAGAAAGGCAATACCAAGCTAATCTAATCACTAAAGCATTAAAATCACAGAAGCTCTGTAATATTCTGCACTAAACATTTATCATTTATTTTAGGAAACACTTCCCATCTTCATACCCTTGAAAAATACCAGCAGTGCAGGCTAGAAGCAAAATTCCTAACTTTTGAAATGAAAAGAAACCACAGTGGAGCCAAGCCTCACCTTACATAAGGGCTGGAGAAGGAGAACCGAGAGGAGGAAAAAAAAAAAAAAAAAAAAAGAGAGAGACTACCAGGACTACTACATGGAACAGGTGTCTGCATAATGACAACATGAGTAGAACTAATAAGCTTAATTTCAGCAAGCTTTGAAGTCAGGTGCAGGCTATTAAGAGAAACAGTGGGTTAGCATTCCTGGGAGCACATCTACTAATAGTATTACACAAATAAGAAGCCATTTCTTCATAAATAAGCAGCTATTTCTTTACTACTTGGATGGTCAAAACAAGCTAGTACTTAGAGCTTTCTTTTATCAGTAACTCTCCTAAGATTATGCAAAACATATTGGAAATGGACACTACTGAATCTGTTACATGGCTCTGTGTAGGTGTGCACACATGTAGAGCAACTGCTTCTAAATAATGCAAAATGACTACCCATGTTACCTTTCCCCTAACTTGTTTGTAATTTTAAAATACAGACAATGTAGCTGGAAAAAGATGAAAAACTTCTGCCTACTGACCAGTATCACATTTCAGCAAGTCTGAAATGTTCTATGTATGTGCTTAGAGATGGCAGTAGAGAACTGGGAAGAGTCAGCCTGTTGCTTGGATCACGAAGCAAATAGTCTTCTGCTGCTATGAAACCAAGCCATATTTCAGCTTCTCATCCTTCCTCCCATTCAGGGGCATGATGAGCATAGTGCCATGGACAACCTTCCGACATTGTTGACTTTTGGGGGCTTACACATGCTTTTTAATAAGAACAATCCTTTTTAGCTTGAGATTAAAAGTAACATAAAAATGAACGTAACTCTCATTTAAACACAGTTTAAATGTGTTGATACAATATTTGTTTGAATTCTTAAGGTGCAGGAACAGCAGCCTCCTGACTTCAACAAAACACTGCTGTCACTTCATTGAATCTAACATCATCTTCCATTATTATATCATTTAAATTCTTTTAGACTAAACATAAAGGCTGTGCTCTTCAAAACCTAGCATATATGGCATAGCTCGAGATAGCAGATATCTCTATTAAAACCACCTATTCTTCCACGCACCTTTCATTTCACTAGGAATGCTGAAACTTAAGGAACTGTGATTACATCAGTTTGTGACCCACTGTTTTTCTGGTTAGAGTTTTTCTTTTAAACCCATAGTAGATACACATTGTCAAGGTCAGGGATATTAAAAGTGATTTGTTAGATGTAAAATACTGTTTATTATAGTCTAAAGAGCAAGCCAGCTTGAAATAATAAATTAGTGCCAGATGAAAAACTGCCAGAATTCTCTATTATACATGCCTTTCCCTGGAAAAGATCCCAGATTTTTTTTCTTGATAGGCTCTTTTACTAAAGACTGCCTGACTTATGGAGTGTGAGCAAAAGTTATAGCTTATAAAAGGGTCAGTGAGGAGCATTAAGGGGCTCTGAAAACAACAACAACAAACAAAATTTGTGTATAAACTGAGCTGTGTCTACAGCCTAAATGCTACAAAGCTGATGAACTGCAACAAATGGTAAGAAAAACTTGAGGAGTTCACCCACGTAATTGAACTGGGTCAGATACTTGTAGCATCATCAGAAACCCAAAAACTGCACAAAGGAAGAAAAGTCAGTTATTCCTCTCTTCCCCACTGCTCTGCTTTGCACTGTGTAGTTTCACAGACAGCATACATCTAAAAGAAACAACTTTTCTGAATTGTGCATTTCATCCTTAACGTGAACTGATGTGATTTTGGAGGAACGTATCTTGATATCATGAAAGACCAAAGCATTACTGATGCCAGTAGGAAGGATGGACTTTGCTGAAAGACTGCTTCTTGACCTAACATAAGTGTTGCCAGGTATACTGCGAATTGTTACCTGTAGGTATTCTGAGATGGAAAGTTACATGCTTGGAGTCGATATCCTTTTTTTTTTTTTTTTAACTGTGAGACTAAGGAGAAATGGAAAAGTGAGCCTCTTTCTCTCATCTATGATTACTGATTTCACCACTACATGCTGAGAAAGCAGGGTGGGACCATCGGTCACTACAAGTCAATGTTAACAGTAGGGGCATAAGGAAGTGCTTAAACCCAAGCAGCTGGCTGTTGCTGGGAACCTGGAAAGAGAAAGGGATGACTAGAAATTTTAATTGTACGTGTTGCAAGTATCATGTAGTTCCAGGTCTGTTGGACTGCTGCTTCCTCACAGATAAGCCAAAAAGTGCCATCAAAAGCAGTCTGCCAGCAATAAAGCAACAAAGAGGCCCCCACCAGAATGGTCAGTGCTGAAAATAAAAGTCATGTTATAAATGTTTACATGATGTAAGTTTGGAGTGTAGAGTCCAATAATTCTCACTGGCTCTTCTCTCTCACTTCCGTTCTTGGCAGCTAGATAACAAGTTCAGCCAAGCAACTTACTTAAAATGTACTGACATGAATCCCCATAGTGTAAATAACATATCTTACCTATGAAGGGTGATTATGTTCCCTTTATTCTTGAAAATAACATCTTCCTAGGCTTTTCACGAAAATCAACTGTTTGCATTCTTCATACAGTTTACAGCATGGTCTATAAACACAATACTGAGTATAGCTGTTAATAACTAGACGTTTGAAATGGACCCAAAACTAAACCATGGAGCTGACACCCCAGAGCACAGAGGAAGTTTGAATCTGAACATTGCATCTCCAGTCTGTCTCTGTGGGAAATGAATTCACAAAGCAATAATAATATCATAAACAGCACTTAACGTGTTAGGGCTGATCCTGCCAACCCATACTCCTCCAGCACAAAAACTCTTGGCAGGTCTTATGCAGCGCTAAAGTCTCACTGAAACTCTCTAAATGGGCCTTACGTGGGATTTAAGAACAATAGCATTGCCAAAGGGTGACATTAACCCTTCTTGCCTGTACCACTGAAATCAGTCATCATGCTGGCGTAAGCAATACATGATATACACAAGTAGGTCGGCCTATACATCACCTCTGCAAAAACACCAGCCATCTGATTTTTGTCATCCTGTCTTTTAGGATTTTATTGCTAGTGATTTGTAAATAAGGGCAGATAAATCTCATGAGCAAAGAAGTCATGAAACGCATTCGGGGCACCTTCTGCAACATTATAATTGCTGTCATCTGCTCCACAGAATCAGAACCTTTTTGTTGACACTTTCTGCAGCTGGCAGTCCAGCTCAGTCCGGCTGTATGTTTGTCAGGGACTGGCCTGGAGGGTATCGTACAAGCTGAGAAGGAAGCCAGAGAAAGCAAGTGCTGTGTTACTGGAGGAGGTGCAGACAAGCTGAACATGTTGGAACAGTACAGCTGTGCTAGCTGAGATCTGTCCCCTGTCCTCACACTACTGGCACTGGCTACAGTTTCATTCTCCAGCTGGCTAGATGTGTATCTTCCACAGCAGACCAGTGTCACCCTCCTGAATACCCATGCTTCTTGCTTAGAGACTCTCACAGTTGAGAGATTCTTTTCTCCCGTGACACATCCACAGACGTTCAAGTTTTGTCTGTATCTTAATAATGCATTTCTGAATGTGAATTCCTGGAGCAATTCTTTACCTTTCATTCTTCTACAATGTCTAATGAAAGCATTACAAGTGAAAGTACAGTTTGGGCAAAAATTCCAGACAGTGAAGAATGTTTTCTGTTCAAAAAAGAAATATGCATATGCAAACACTGCATATTGATAAGGCTACTTGCATGGACAGGTACCATAGGGGTACTTGCATAGACAGGTACACAAAGGTATATGCACTACCCAATTTGGGTGCTGTCACCTAATGTTTGCCTATGAAATTCAGAGGTGTATCTGCACCAGTTTATTGCACGTTCTATTTAACTACTGATTTTTTAATGTGTTTCCTCACTCTAATCTCAAACTGAACTTCCAGGGATTTACTGTGAAAGATGAAAGTGAGTATTTAAAACAAGGGAAATTGCCTTAGCAACACTTAAGTTATTATCACCTTTCAATCTAGATAAGTCTCAAAAGCTAAAAATAAAAAATAATTAAATAATAAAAAACTACTGACGCATACTCTGCTCAAGTTGGAGGTGTAAGATGCCAAGAAGTAATACTAAACTACAGCTGCCCTAGGAAACCTAGTTCAAGACAAGCCAGACTAACAGTGTAGATTCTTTATGCTGGGGCAAAGGAAAAATCAGCAGTATGGGTTGGGATCAACAGAGATGCAGTGGTGTGATTCTCAGGTGTGGCCCTCAGTTTCCCTCTCAAAAGGTTTGTGCACTGTTGGAAGTGATGGGAAACCTTCACAGCAAAAGAAAAAGCAGTGCTCAGACAGTTTGGGACATGCTAGAACCAGAGCTCAAGAACCTCCTTTTTGACACCAGCAGTCACAGGAGTGCCTTGGCACAGCAGCTCTGAATGCTGGCAGCAAGGAGCCTGAGAAGCTCTGCCGCCTTAGCAACATCACTGATTCACCCCCACAGCAACAGTGGGGCTCCACGAGTGGGAACATTAAACAGTGGGGCTTAAACTTGTCCTAGGATATCACATATTGCCATCATCAGCGATAGCTCTTCTCTTGTACAGCAGAATTAGCATGTTTCCAGATCCCAACCTGCTTGGGAGTTTCTCGTTTGTTTCAACTATTCCCATGACTTGGGCCCTGCAGAACCACCATCCTCCTAGCTTCCACAAAAACAAAGTTCCTGCTCTTCTTGTCATACCTAGCCCTTTATCTGCTGCAGTATACCACGCACAAAACCTTTAACTGGAACACAACAAGGTCAACTGGAGAGACACATTATTTTTTTGTTTGATTGCTCATACACATACACTCATCACTGACCCCTTCCTCCTGACACATTCCCATATGGGATTTGGAGAACATGTCACAGAATTCATACCATTTGAGATTTATTTACTTGCTGTTTTGCAGCTTTCCTTACGGCAACTGGAGCATAAAAGATTTCAGAAATAACTGAAAGTAAACAATGAAAAAAAAAAAAAAAAAAAAAAACCATCTCCAACAGAATTGCCCATGTCAGCAAACATGGCTAACAGCTGACTGTCAAGTTAAAAAAAAAAAACTATCTTTGTGGTTAAATAAACAGAAGATGAGCTTACTAAAATGTAACTTCATGCTATATATGTATTTGAGCAGAGTTGGAACCCTTTCCTAGCAGAACTTTAGCAGATGTCTATTGAAACTGCTGCTGGAACACAGCAATACAACAGGCTGGCTTGGAACTCATCCTCTGGCACTCTGGGTGTTACACAGGGATTTTGCTTCCACTACAAGACAAAATTCTCAAAAAAACACCTTTTTAACTAGCTGCTGAGCCACTATACCTTCCCTCACCATCCCTCAGCAAAAAAAAAAAAAAAAGACAACTTCACAACTTGGGATAAATACATAAATGCTAGTTGTACAATCATATTGCCCATTACTTTTAATAGCTTTACCTCCACTAATTGTAATAATGTTTTCATTTGTTTCTGCTGTCTGGCAACCCCTGGCAATTTTCAAAATTAAGTCCTCTTTTCACATAGTGATTGAGGAACTGAAGTGCTACAGCACTGTAATATTGTTATAGCTTCACTGCATCTGAAGTCCTGCTACTCATTCCCAAATAATTCCAAATAATTTCTCCTGAACACTGAAGATTTCTTTATGGATTTATAGAGCTTATATCTGAAATGAGATGGTCCCACAAAATAAAAAGCAATTTATAAGATTTGCTTAGCAGTTACATAGACATTTTCACCCACAGAATTCAGATACTCTAAAGCAGAGGCAAATTGTTTAGCTTTAGTCCACAGACAAGCAAAAAGACACAGCAAAGACACACCAGCTCTGCAGAAGAGGTGGTGCTGGAACCCAGGTCCTCTCACATTTCCTGTTCCATGACTTATTCACCGGGACTACATTCCTCCCATTCTCTGGGCATCTTTCCACCTTTTAATTAACCTCCAGTAGCAACCATTAACTTGCCTGGAATTACTAAAGAAAGGGGAACTGAAGGTCATCTGAGTATTTGAGGAGATGGGACAGAAGCCCACCAGCAATCTAATAGCAGGCTCACTCCTGGCAGGGAACATTGCCACATGGTTCTTTCAAACCTTCTCTGGCAGCAGAAAGATACTGCAATGTAAAATACAGCCAGGAGTCATGAAGTCTAATGAAGAGCCAGAATGAATTCCTAGGCTTTTTCCACCTCAGTTCCACTGATACAATGAAGTGATTCCCAACAAACAGCACAATCGTTCCGAGTGCCAGAGCATGAATCAGCACTTTGGTCCTCTCTGACCAAGGATTCTCCAGTGGTTATCACACTGTTCTGCAAGGCCTTTGCTCTACTCACATCTCCTCTTGCCAACAAAATGAAACCTCCCGTGTTTGATTTTTGAGATCTGCCATAGCACCTCATTCTGGGTAAAGCAGTCTCACACTAACTTATTTTGCACATTTCAGTTCTGCAGAGGCTCAAATTGGTTCAGACGCTACAAGAAATACGTTAAAATTTATCCTTAAGCACCAGTAGAACAACATTTACATGCTGTCAGGTACAGTAATTGAATATCTGCTTCTCTCAGGCATCTGACAGCCAACGTGCAGTGACTGCACTGTCATCTTCTTGCATTTTTTCCACACTCGCTTTTTGACGCAGGACAACCCTACCAATATCCTGCCACTCAAGGCTTAACAATAACCCAGTTGAAAGTGTAAGTATTTTGTGTCCTGTACATATTCTAATACAATTGAACTAAATCAAAGCAGTAGATACAAGCATTCCGAATAACAGGCCACATTAATTTATAAAATGCATAGGCATCCAAGGATTAACTCTACTGAAAGATGCAGGCATTTTGAACCATAATGTAGGAGGAAGGTAGGTGCCTTAGTAACAAACTGATGTAAAAACCTGACACCTAATCTGGATATGCCCTAACTTCTGAGGAATCCTTGATGTTTGCCACATATTCCTTGAGTTCTGCTCAGCACCTACACAACAGGTAACCTGGATCAGGATGAGGGAATATAGCAGCAATCGCCCACCAAGGCCTCTTGACTTACCAGACAGTCTCAGCTATGCCTGACAGCAATCAGAAGGCCTCGCGCTTTCAAAACACAGAGAGCAATGCATGCTCTGTCGAAGCCAAGCTCATGTGCAGAAAGTAATTCAGGACTCAGTGGACCAGGAGAAGCCAACACGAACTTTGTGGGCTGACAGAACCGCCTGCATGGCTACGTATTCCCACGGGAGAGACGGTGCCCCCCATGCGGAGCCAATGGAAGGCTCCGCTCTCTCCACGGGCCAGGTGCTGGAAGAGAGCCCTACAGGACATGGTATGTGACCACTTGTACAGACTGGAACGAGACCTGGGTGAGGTCAGGTACCAGAGATTATCGATACAAATATGTTAACTTCATGCTCTGCCTATGCTGGTTTACCCTCATCAGAAGAATGGCAGGCTGTCCCATAGGAACAATAACCCAATTACACCATATCTCATATTCAAAGCAGCTCGTTTGGCAGTCACCTTGGTACCACTGCGCAGCCTCCCCAGTACTCCATTAGGACGTTAAGTCAACACTGCCCAAGAACTAAGTTCTCACCTGAATCTGTCTTCCAAGTCTGAAAATCTGGTCAAAGTACACACAGCAGGAGTTTCCCTCATCTCACTGAGTACCCCATGACCACTGCCTTGCATTTCCCTCCCAGATTAATCCAGCTCTGTTCCCTTGCAAACTGATCAATGAAAACTGTATACTACGCTAAAAAAAGATAAAAGAAAATTCAATCAGAGGATGAGAGCACTGGAAGGGTAATGGGGGAGCCCAAGCCTAGAATATGAAAGTGTCTACCCAGAGCACATCAAGAGTTGACTGAGAGGTGACAGAATCAAACTCATCTGTCTTTATTGTAAAAGGCAGCTACGCCACCCATATCCATACAAACAGGGAACTTCATTACTCCCTGAGACTGGCAGCTCAAAATCTTGCAGAAGTGAACTGAGCCTTTCAGGGATGCTACATTAACTCAGCTAAACTGAAAAATACAGACACCTCTGTACAACGTGTAGCAGTCATGGTCTGCCATTAGGAAACCAAAGTCCTTGTGCAATCTCAAATGTCTCAACTCTGTACAAAACAACACAAAGCTATCTGAATTCAAATGTGACTTACCAGTATGAAAACCCTGAAAGTGTCAATCTGCTGTTTTTCGTATGTTGTGCTTCTGTAATGAAAGGATTGAGTATATCTTTTAAAATAAGTATAAAAATTGCATTAATTTTGTGTGAATTGGGAGAATAAACTTTGACAGACAAAAACAGAATTCTGCAAGAATTCTGACAGACGTTTTACTGCTTTACAGTGGTTCTAGCCAGCACTTCTGCAACAGAGGGGAGTTTCAATTACTCTGGGGCACCAGGCACAGATTGAAACTCATATTTCCTTATCTATTTAAAGTTGCTCAAATAAGCATAAAGTAATGGTGTAATCAGAGAAGCTGTTTCCATTAATCTTTATTTAGATTTTTTTTTTTAAATCAGGCCATAAAGTTAGTTTATAGCGACGATCTTCCTTTGCATGCAATCTCACAAAGCACACAATACCTGCGGGTTTACCCAGGCAGAATTCCCACTGAATCTGTGGGGAATTTTTCTTGATTATGGAGTACAGAATCATTTCCAGTATTTTACATTAGTTATCTCTAAGATGAGTATTGCCAGTACTGGAGTAACTTTCAATAGAGAAGTAGGATTAACTCCGTTGCAGCTTTTGCCTGAATTCTGCTAGCTATGACATTTTGTAAGTCCAGAACCAGCTGTGATTAAGGTCCCCGGGTGTATGCTAGGGCTGCCCAACATGTGACATTCTGCATTTAATTAGAACTTTAACTGAAATATATTGAGGCAAAAGTCAGGATAAAAGGTGCCCCTCCCCTTCATTCAAAGAAATTATACTCTCCAACACACACGTGAGAAAATTATACTGTTTCAAACCCTAATTAGGAAGAAATAGAAAAACAATCCAGTTACATCACATGTATTCTTTTAAGTTATTCATACAGAGCATGCAAATGTCATATCTTCATTACGAATAATAAAGGCATGCATTTATACCTAATATGCTAGCAATTGCAGAAGATGATGTAACGCATATAAAGCAGAATGCTAAAGAGGACAGTCTCATTTGGTAGGTTTACCTGAAATAGGGGGAAAAAAAATCACAAAACCAAGATACTCCCATTAACTTCAGCAGGCTTTGGATCAGACTCTACTTGCCTGCCTAATTAGGGCTCTCCTAGCTTCCTGGCAGCAAAGTTTGAAGAGGCCACCCTGCCAAGACCTCTCCTACTTGCTGCTGACTCTACTACTCCCCCTCCCCAAGGAGGTGGGGGTTCTACAGCACAGAAACCAAATACATCGTTTCCAAAACTGCCAAGACATGTATGAATCCAAATGTGCAATCCAAAATTCGGTTCAGCTTTAACAATCTTTCCTTTGTCATATGGAAATTATTGCATGCTCCATTCCAAGGAAAATACAGATATCCCAAAGTCTTACTCAAAAGCCCAGCTTTTAACACTTTGAAGTAAGCTACATGAGTTTGAAAGCTTTTGGCTAGCTTCACCAACCAGTTTCATCTGATGTGTCTTAATTGCCATCTAGTGGTAATATTGCATAACTCCTCATCTTGACGTTTCTCACGTTACAGCCCTTAATAGATAAATCGTGTGCACTCCATCACAAACAAACTTGAAAGTTTGGAGGACATAACTATCCAGAAGGTGTTTGTTTTGGCTCAGCTCAGCTGAATGCAGTGATTCATTTTCTCTGGGCCAGGGAACATCTATAAAAAACAAATGATGGTGATTCTTTTTCATCCTCAAAAACAAAGCTGTACCTAATTGGAATAAGTCCCTCACTTTTGTAAGGTCTGAGAAACAAAATATTTCTGTATGTTATTTCCAAAGTGAGGTTTTCAAAACTCTGGAAAGATTTGGAGTAAAATGCCAACAGCCTAGACTACACCTACAACTCCTGGGCATTAGTAACGAGAAAATACTGCAATGCTTAGGAATCATCATTCAAATCCCAAACATTTATAGGGAAGGAAAAAGTAATTCTTCACTGATAGATTATTAAATCTTTAGAGCTCACTTGGCAAGTAGGCTTGCCTTCATTTTCAAATATATCATCAAAAACCTTTATGTTTCCAAATGTAAATCAGTGAGCCTACCAGCAAACTCATTAAGCAAAACCAATTTCCATTTATAAGAGCTTAGATTCAGATTTCCAAATAACTCATTTCTATCCCTCCAATTAGCATGCCACATATGGAAAATATACCAGATACCCTTCACCTTTTGTCCTCAAAGCTATGAAAGAACCAAGTGTTCCTTATTTCCTGATGAATCCTTAATTACCTGCAATGTGACATATTCCTCCTTCTTTCTTTTTGATCCTAGAATCTGAAAGGCGAAGCCAGCAAGGCGTAATGTCTTTCCCTGACCTTTTCATTCTATGTATTTCCCAGTCACAGACTTTAAAAAATAAACACTTGCAAATGTGTAGCATCCATCCACATTCCCTTGCTGTCTGTCAGTCTCTTCATAGACCTGCTAGTCTCTTTGTCGTTGGCTCAGCTAGATTCGTAGCCATGATCAGTTATTTCTCAAAGGACAACAGAGATGTGCTGGACAGCGAACTGCTGTCTGCCCAGTGTGGTGCCAGAACCATCAGACCCCGGGCATCTGAGTGGTCATCAGACATTACAGCACAATTGGCGTTTAGTTTGAGACATCATTTCACATCTCAAATCCTCTGCAATAATGCAGGCATCACTGGCTGACACAGATGGCAAGGGAAAAACAAATGGCGTCATCAAATGTATCTGTGCTATCCCTGCTCTAAGAACATTCCAGTACCATACCATTCTTTTTGACAATAGTAAAGTACACAAAAGAATATTTTTGACTTAATGATCCTCAAAAAATTCACGTGTCTTTATTTACCAGCTTCATCCTACAAGTTGCCAGGTAAGCCAAAGACTCCTACCTGCAAAATAACTGCCAACTGGCACGTGGCACTTCACTATCAGCCTGGAGTTCCCATGCTAATGAACCTCAGGGCTGCATTAGCATTTAAGAAGCACTTTTTTTGAAAGCTTGGAATCCTGAAGTTAATATCTGCTCTGTACATGAGAACAAGACTATTGCATTAAGCTGGCAGAGCTTATGCTGGCCAGACATACAGTTTCAGGGCAGCCTTATCCTGTGTCTGTCCAGATCATGAAATGGACCTTAATACTTAGGATAAAGACAGAGGAGACACAGCTATGCTCCTAAGACTGCCACTGCTAAGGACATTGCTTAAGAGTGGTTGTACTAGAGTCAGATAAAAATGCAGCTTTGGTGGATGAGCTGGGTCTACATTTTGTCTGGGTAGCATTGTGGGACAGCTAAAGTCATCTGCATGTTGCTCTCATAACCTGTGGGAATGGTATAAATCTATTCATCTCCTTTTCATTTTTATACTCCACTCTACTTTGAAAAGGGAGGGCACCAAAGCAGCTCAAGCCGTTTTCCAGGCAGCATATCCTGCAAGGTAAATCTGCTTCATCGCATCTGTGGCCTTGTCTGGAGGAGACGGTCTCTCTGGACACGTTCATCTCATGGCAATTAACACAGGAGTCCTGTGTGTCAGAGTAACACTTCATAGTATGTGGCAAGTAAGGACAAAAAGAGTGTGACCTGCCTATAAAACAATAACCTTATTGAAAGAAGTTCGTTATCCTGAAGTGATCTGATCTTATTTGTTAATACTGCCTTTCTATTTAAGGCTCACGAACACTCAGCTACAAGAAAAGCCCAATCACATGCTCAAATCCATGTTAAAGTACAAGCACAGTTTATAACTCAACACTTTCTGAAATATTATGTCCTTGGGACGCACAGTTTCTGTTACAATCAGTTATTTTTATTTCTCATGTAGCAGTGATTCCATCTGGAAACAACACAGTTACCTCCTGTCCAACAAGACAGTGCGCTTCCATGTGCTACGTGTCACATCCCCTGGTATCTCGGCTTTCCCCAGACTTCAGGGTTTCAGTTGAACAAAAAAAAAAAAAAAAAAAAAAAAGGAGAAACAGGCGGTGGCTTGTTGCATAAGGTATGCTCAGCTCCTGACAAGACTGGCAAACGGTTAAGGAGGCACCAGGCACCGACTGCTAAGACAATTCTCTGGGTGATCGCTCTGCAATGCCATCTGGGTCAAGTCTGACCAGCTACAAGGAAACTATCAACAGAGACTGTGTAGGTTTTTATTGCTTGGCTACTTCACTATATTTAAAAGCAATAAGGCCCATCTGACACTTAAGCGCATAATTCAAGGTGCTCAAAGTATCAAAACAGACAGACATTTTGTGCCAATCTACTAATAGCCATTAACATTCTTAAAGGAAAAAACCCACATCTCAATGCCAACATTAGTTTAATTACTTACTGCGCTCATAGGGACTAACTTTAAACCATACAAACAAAACTGCAAACCAGTAAGTACCGTGGGGTTTTTTTCAAAACATGGTTAATAAAAGAGTAGTAATAATGTATCAGAAAAACACAGACGCAACATAATAATTATCCTTCACACTTGCACAGCACGTTTCATCTGAGAAACACACAGTACTTGAAAGACTAAAATTAATTCTAATTAAACCTCTCAGCATCCTATGTTGTTATATGCCATTTACAGAGTGGTAAGTGAGACTCGGGGGTTAGGTAAGTTGCACACGATGATACAGCTATGATACAGCTTGTCATTCATGGAGTCAGACAAAAAATCAAGATCCTGGATTCTAGTTCTGTTTCCACTGCTGGGCTACCCTGCCTATTTTGCTCAGCAGGAGGTTTTCTGCTATAATAGAAAAACAGATGAGACAAAGGGAAGAGAAAGCTATTTATATTCAAAAATTGTGAGATTTAATGGCAAGCTAAATTGTTTTAATAACTGACTATTTTCTTCAGGCTCTACATATGCTTCTCCATTCCCCGGTTTTTCATCTCATATAGAGTCTAAGCATGTTGAATCAAGCACCGTCCGGACAGAAATTACCTCTGGAAGGGAAAGGTTTTGTCTGTCCACACAAGATGCATTTTCCAAATCTAGAATGATTTCAAAATACATATAATAGCACAGCCATCACAAGTGGAGTTTTCCATTAGAAATAATTGTTAAAACATACATATTTAACTAACTGTATTTTAATGAGACTTTTTTAATTATTCAGTGCTCAGGAAAGGAGGGAAACTGAAGAAGCCAGACAAGGGAAAAGATAGTGGGGGATGAGAAAGAAAGAAGGTGCCAATCAGATAATTGCTCAGACCAAAGATAAACACTTTCTAAAGCATTAGAATAACATTTCACATTAAAAGAGACGTAACATCTGCAAAAGAGCAACATTTTTTTCCAGCCTTTTTCTTAGCTTATTGAATAATTATAGCATAAGACAAAGCCTTTTCCAACCAGTGAAACTTGTTAAAAGTGCCTCAGATTTATTATTTGAAAATAATTAGCAAACATAATGATCACAGCAATTATTTGCAGGTCATCAGGCAAAAGACATCATCTACAAGAACCAACCACTATGAATACAGATACCCTGGTTTCAATGTCATTGAAAACATAATTAATTTTCACAAAGAATTTGGCACACACATGTGGACGTTTGGAGAGCGGGGATATAACTGTTACTATTCACAAGGGAAATTCAAATTTCATAGTCCTGTAGCACACGTAATTCCCACTGGCCAAATGACTGCGAAACTGATAGTGTTTAAATGCAGTTTGTTATACTGTTGGTCCTTCCTATATGAAGGGAAACAGGCCAGAAAACTATAAATCTAACTGTGACCTTCCATTAAAGGATAAGATCAAAGGAAGAGGTAAAAGACAGACAAGCTAAGTTATTTTGCTTAAAATAATTGAAATGAATAAACATACGATTACGTCTATTTAAATGTTTGTCGAATTCACCCATTTTTTCATAGAGAAATGATTAACCTCATGAGTTACATTTGTGCTACAGTATTGAAAAACCTGGCCTATAAACCATTTATAACACTAAGCTATACAGAACCACCCAGATCGCAGGGTAGCTGAGGTTGGAAGAGATGTTTGGAGACCTCCAGTCCAGCTGCCAAGCTCAGCACAGGGCCAACTAGAGCACTTTGCTCAGGACTCAGCTTTTGAGTATCTCCAAGAGTGGAGACTCACAGCCTCCTTGGGCAACCTGTTCCAGTGCTGGACTACCCACACAGTGACAGTTCTTTCCTCCCACCTACTTGAATTGTCTCTTGTTAAAGCTTGTGACCACTGAGCTTGTCCTTTTGTTGCATGCCTCTGAGAAGAAAGAATGGAAACACTAAATGATTCCTTGCTGAGCCTCCTTTTCCATAGAGAATGTCTTTTTCTTTTTTAACATTTGCTATCTGAATTCCTGGATCTCACCCGTATAACCCACAAACATAAAGATGTTTGTTTTTCTTTTCCTAACTAAGATTTTTTGGGGTTGGAGACCAGCTATTTCATGTGGGTTTTGAACAAACTGTAATTAATTAAGCTGGTTAACTGGAATCATCAACAGAAAAACCTTAGCATACATACCGGAATGAACAAGTAAACTAATACACACACAAAAAAAATAAAAATAAAAATAAAAAATAAAACTAACAATACGCTGTAGCCCTTATGCTTTCTGACAAATACAGAAGTCTTGATTTGGGGAAACATGCTTTAATACCTTGAAGTCACATTGTAAAATGATAAAGAATCAGAATGGGAAATCTTATGGTTTTATACTGTTGCTGTTTCCCCCCTAAAGCACTCCAGAAGAATTTCGAAATGAACATCGATGTATTTGTAGTTAATTATCTGCATAGAACTCAGCCTGACCACAAAATGTGATACAGATTCCTGTATATTGCTCCTGGTCCACACTGGTGGCAGGGGGAGGGAGGGAAGTTTGACACCAAAAAACACAGCTAAAAAGAGGTGATAATCATTAACCATCGCTAATGCCCAATACATTCCTATTACAGGCCTAGTTCCCTGCCCAGACCACCAGGTAGAGCCTCATTCTATCCTATCATTGTTTGGGTACCAGGTACATGATGAACAGAGACAAAATGTGATACTGGAAGAACTCGGGCTGAGAGAGAGCTGAAGGCTGCTATATTGCAATAGCAGATCACCTTGCCTCACATTTACCAATCTTTTCCTGAGGAAAACGTCTTTCATATGAACTTCCACTTCCTAATTTAGCAATACCAACTTCCTCTTTTTTTTTCCTTTTTTTTTTTTTTTTTTTTTTTTAACTCTCCCAGCAGCTTTTCCTGTTTAAAATATTTTGCAATTCTGTTCATTCTCCGCACTGCAGGGGGAAGGGTTGTGCTGTTTTGTTTGTTCTAAACACAGAGCTTTTAACTGAAACCATGATGTTATGTCGGTACAGGACACCGTAAGGAAGAGGACAGGATACCATGCTCTAAAGGTGGGAAGATTCCTTGGTTTCTGCCTGTGCTTGCTAAACCTGAACACATGTATGACAGATAATCCTACTTAATAAGCATTCATTTAATGCTTTTACAATCCTGGTTTTCTGAGAGTCTATAATGCAGTTTTTATTCACTTCCATCTACGAAATACTTCAGATTTCCACAAACTGATACTTTTTAAAGAATGAAGAGATCAGTCTCCAACACTTCAATTAAAAATTCACTCTTCTCCACTGCTGCTCTGCAAAGGAGAAAATGGAAGAAGAATAAAAAGACTCGATTAACTCCAGTGAAAAAATCCTGGGTTCACTGACCAATGTCACTGACAGAAATCAGGATACAAAAAGCTTTTTTTCCACCTCCACCCCCAAAGCCACTTGTCAGAACTAGAGGAATCAGAAAGAAAAAAGTGTTACAGGGTTTCTGCTTTGCCACAAGGGCCTCCAATATTACTTTCAATGCAGCCATTCACCTCTAAAGAAGGGGATTGACATGTCAACCATTTCATTAGAGTGACACGAGAAGAATGACTCTGTGGTTAACACAGAGCACGGAAAGGCAACAAGAAAGGGTCTTGTTCCTGCCTGATACATCAACAATCTGTAGGAATCAGAGCTAAATTTGATCATTGTGAGTCAAGGCTGAGATTCACAGAAGTGTTAGTTCACAGAATCCTGCCTGAGACACCTGACCTCCTCACTCAGCATTTCAGAAGCGCTGAGCACCAATGGTTCCTCTGAAGACAACTGCATTTATGATTGCATGGCATGGTAAAGTCATCAGCATCCAAAGCTAAATATCCAAATTTTGAAGCTTTACTTTGCAAAGGTAAAGGCCCAGTCTGTAGGATGCAAACATTGTGTTTGGTAACTGAAGTGTTTACGTGCCTCTCAAAATGGGTTAGTGTTTCTGTAATAGTAGGATCCAAAATTTGTGATGAGACCAGAGGCATTGGCTAAGTAATCCACTAATACAAGTAAACACGCTTCTTTAAAAGAGTTGCTCAGCACTCAGATGTTCTTAGATTAATACTACTGAAAAACAACATGTTAGTATTATGAAATAAAAATAACCAAAGGCTCAGTAGAATAGGCACTTAGAGATTCTATTTATGAAATGATACAGCTGTGAGTTTTCAGGAACACACAGAAGTGAACAATGGATATTTATATACCTCACACATGTATGCAGCTTATAGTATTTTGCTATAAAAGGATGTGTTTTCTACCTTTTATTTTTCCCCATAACTTTTGTGTATAGCTTACCTACTACAAAATGTTTTTTAAATACAATTTTTTTTAATACAAAAAAACTGCACCACCACAGATTATCTGTTACAAATTACTTCTATATCATCTTTCATTTTTCTGTGTGTAAAGGATTGTTTAGTTGGTGTATTTCTTATAGATTCCAACCTTATTTCTATAAGGTCTCAAGTACTCTAGTGATGTCAAGCACTGAGGAGTTGTCCCATCTTCCACCCAGCTACGTGTGACGCTTCATGGCAGACTGTGTCACAGTTGTGTCCGGCATCTCCATTTCTGCTGGAGTGCACAGTGGAGCAGGTGGGCTGTCAGGATTTATCTGTAGATCAGCAGAGAAAGAGCTACTGGAAAAGCCTAATGGAGCATTTTCTTTCAAAAGCTGCTGGGGAGTATAAAAACAAGAGTGCTTGCTTTGAGGACAAACAGTAAAAGGAGGCACAGAAACAGGCAAAGGTAGGCCCCTGCTAACAAATTGCTGAGGATTTGAGGCATTATCACCCTGTCCAGGCTGCTTGGACAGGAGCTTGCTTTTCTCTTACGTGCCTAGATTCTTACTGTTCGTTTCTTAGTTCAGTGACCATGCAAAGGGACTTGTTGTTTTGAGTTTTGTTTGTTTAGGGGTTTTGTTTGTTTTTGTATGAAGACCAATAGTCTCCTGTAATGTTATCCAACAGTTTACATGTAACTCTTTCAGCTTTTTCTTAAAATCATGTTTTACAATGTTACAGGATATCTCAAACTAATACAAGAGGCCTCTAGTGTAGGAATAGAGCACCCAGACACTACAGCTACAAAATAGCTCACCACTGAAAAGCCCCTGTTAGTCTTCAAGAATTAGCTCTCTAATAACCATTCAATTTTCAAACGGTTTTCCACTCCTAGTCTCACAGATCTGCACCCACAGATCTCCTCAAGAGAGTGAAAGTTTTCTTCCAAAAACCTTGGAGCTACTTCAGTTTCTGACAATTTATTTCTTCCCTTACCACAAGTCTGCCCATCTCTCCAGTCTTCTCAGCCTTTCATCTACTACGGAAATTGCACCAGCTCATTACTGTGCTAGACCTACTTCAGCTCTCGAGATCAGAACACACTGAACTCCTGCATGTCACTTTTCTAGGCTTGAGCTCTATTATGTTCCACTGTGCACTCACAATATAATGTTCATGGCGTAAGAAAAACAGGGAATTAATCCTTAGCAAGTGTTTGTAGCACTCAATGGGTGAAGGACAGCAAGGTGTCTCTTCCAGTGGGTGTAAGTGGCTCCATGCAAAACCAAACTTCAGTTCAAGAAACTGCCAATGAAAGAAACTGTCCTTGACGAGCTGGCTGGGAGAGCCCTGCTGAGCACAGAGCCCTTGCCAAATCATCCGCTCCATTCACTGTGTGAAGGCCACGCTGCCTAACACAGGGGTACGGGTTTCGCAGCACAGGAAGGAGAATGAAGCCGAGTTAGCCTCTGGTTATGCACAGGACCACAGGAGCGCAGAGGACCTTCTACCCACTGCGCATACAGGTCGCAGTGCTCTACAGCACACATTGCCTAGCAGGCTCATGGTACCAGCAGTGTGGCAGCCCTTCATGTCTGGAGGAAATCACAGCAGCTAACACAAAGCATTCGGAGCACTCCACACTGCATCGTGTGCAGCTGTCCCTGATTACAGGTCAAAGGAATCATATTTATGGACTTAACTCTGAGATTCTGAATATAGTGAATAAGGTTCAATCCACCCAAGATAAACTGATTCCAGTATCTGGACTTTTATCCAGAATCATTCCAACTCTGCCAATTCTGTGTAACGCAAGCTCACCGCTCATGTCATGGCACCCAAAAGACTTAAATATCCAGGGTGTAAATCACCAGACTGGGCTTCTGTCCTCACAAAACATTTCTTCCCTTCTGCTCTGCTAGCTGCTTATTGTCCCAGAAGAGAATCAAACAGAAAATGAGAAAACAGAATTCAAGAATTTTCAGAGAGATCCAACCTACATGTATACCTGTATTTATGGGCACCAGGGTGACCTTCGTTATCCTTGGAGGCACAGGAGAAACTGAGTTTTGATTCTCTTCAGGTGCCTGCCTCCCTGATTCATGTTACCTTTTCACCCCAGTTCACGTTCTTGCAAAGAGCATGCAAAAAGCAACGAAACAACCACACACAACTAGGGGCAGTGCCCTGTTTTACAACACAAAGCAGAGGGCTGTAGGCATTCTTCAGAAATTGAAAAGCTAGCAAAAAAAGGGTGTGTCAGGGTATATGAATTTTACCTTCATAATTACCCTGTTATTTAAAGCTAATGAATAATTACTACAGCAACCTCGCTGTCATACAGCATACACCTACTCACCCACAGCTCAAGATGAAACCAAAGAATCACATTTGGGGCCCTCCAAAGACATCTTGAGTTTAATGCCCGCATCCATGGCATTAAGCACTGCCTACTGAATCAGATCCTTAACTGGTGTTTGTTGGTTCCAAAACAGTTTCAAGTTAATCACATCCAGTTTTGTGTTGTTTTTGTTTGTTTGTTTGTTTTTTTAAAATACTTCAAAATTCTTTGTAATTACTGCTCCATTCAAGTCTACATTCACCAACAGCTTCTTTACCTTCTAGCATTTAAAACTTTTTTACATTCTGAACTTTCCTTCACAGATGCTACTACTAAAAAGCGAATTAAAAATAACTTCATTAGTACATGATCCACAGTAACTGAGAAATTCAAGCAAACCAAGTGAGCTGCAGGTCTGTGTAACTTTTACAACACTAAAGGAATAATACTTGATTACCCCAACAGGAAGCAGGTAGTCTCCATTCAGCTGTATTATCAACAATTAAACCACTGCTTCACACTAAAATAGAACGGAAATAGGCCTGCCTGAGGCAAATGTGTTTTTGTTTGTTTGTTTAAAAACATCCTTGGAAGGGCACATGACAAGAAAGCAGGCTGTCTAACAGAGCAAAGCACTGACCTTAGCTCACTTCTGGGGGGGGATCCCCAGAAGTAGGAGAAGCCTCTCTTACTGATGTTATCCCGAGTCTGTGGAACAGGCAGCCAGAAGAGAGGAACGGGTCAGCCCTTCTCCCCCTATCCTCACAGTACAATGCCTCGTAATGGGCAGAACCCAGCATGCAGGCTCCAGCTCAATTCATCTACAAATAGTTATTTACGGTCCCAGTTCCAGAGTTCTGGCAAAATGCTCATTTTTGTATTAGCGCTCAAGATAATCAGGGTATTTTGTTTTGTGTAATTTGTTTTTTCCACTAAAACTGAAACACAGTTATTAAGTAGGACAACCTATACGGTAAAAAAAAAAAAAAAAAAAAAAAAAAAAAAAAAAAAAGGCTGAGACTGATTTCTTACGATCTTCACTTAAAATCTCTGTTCAGAATTCATTCCTCTTCTCCACATCAATGCAGTTTTGCAACCTCATGTATTTCTCAGGCAGAGCTACAGTCTGCTGTTACGATGTAAGAGCATAATTATCAGCTATGTGTTATACTACATATATTGTACCAACATAAAGCAGAGATGTCAGAGAAAGTCAAGATGCTTTCTCAGGGGAGCACTATGGTGGACGTTTATCACTCAAAGGCATTCCACCTTTCAGACAGCAGACACGGTAGAGTAAGTCAGTCTTAGCCTGGGTGCTGCTCTGCTCATGGCCCCCTTTTAGACTGCTTTTCCCTCTAGTCCAGGAATTGTGCAGACTGGCAGCATGTCCAAGTAAGAGCCTGCCACACCACAGGGTTTCTCCACTGGGGTCTGAGCTCTTCTCTGGAAACCGTTTCAAATAAATGTTTGTCGCTGTAAAAAGAGATAGGGGAGTAACACCAGAAAGGTCCCATTAGCTGTCCTTCTGGGGCCATCAGCAGGGGAAAAGCCACAGGTCTTGACATTAGACCTAAGTTTATCATGGCTTCTTGTCTTCTCATCAGGAAGGTGGATTGAAGATAGGGTAGAAAGCATGAGGAAGAGAATAACAAACATGTGTCATGAAGTCAACAAACAAGTCCCTTTCCACTAAAAGGGATGAAGAAGAAGGAAGGGGAAGACAGGTTGGGTGTGGAAGCAGCAGTTATTGAGTTTGTTTTGAGACTTTGTTCCCCTGAGTTTGCAGATGAACAAAGGCAAAATAAAGGGGAGAGTCAGAGCACAGATGTTGCTGACTATTAAAACATCTCTTGGGATGCTGTCAGGAGTACAGCAGCATTGGCGCTTGTCACCTTACAACACGTACCAGGCCATTTCTCTCCCGTTTGCTTTGGGGACTGACACACTTTTAGTTAGCTGACTTGTACCAGCTCTCCTGAGAGACCCCACGGAGGCATGGTGAAAGAGAGGCAAAAAAAGGCTGAGCAACTAAAGCCAGTGACTGTGCATCTCCAGCTCTGGTTCACAATTCACCAACAAGGAAAAAAAAATAAAATTAGACAGTTGGATAGGACAAACACTGCTGAATCTTTGCTATTAAATGAAACCAACTCTCATTATTTCTGCACCTGCCTTGTAATTGTGACAAGCAGGGTAAATGCAAATGCATTGTGGTTAATTTTAGTTTTCTGAAACCACATAAAAATGAAGCAAAATGTGGATTTGAAATGGTATCCATGTTGAAACAAAGCTTTATAACACCTTCTGAGACAGCCATAAAACCATTGCTGCATATCAAAACAATGAAAAGACAGCCCAGTGGATGTTAACGTGGCAGCTTTACAGTACATTACACCTCTTAGCTATTTTAATAGATTTATACGAACTGAATTTCCCAGTTGTTCTGCCTACCCACAGGCACCACTGCCTTGGATATGCACCGCTGCCATGGATATAAGTCATTCACGCACTGACTGTGTACAAAATATTAGATACTGAGTGCCCATGACCCAGACCAATTGCTCACAGAAACAGAAGGACCATGAACAGCTACTCTGTGAGGCAACACCCAGGTCCAAAAGCTGTCATTTTCTTCCCTTAAAACTACGCTTCTTTTCAGAAATGCAGAAGCTCTGACAAACCGCAGAAACAGAAAGAGCACAGCAGACGGTATTTCAGTTTGATAATATATCCTAGTACAATAACTCTAAACCAAAAAGGTGGACATCAGAGACCGCACGAACACTTTCAGAACATCACAGTGAAAGGTGCCTGTAATGAGCTTTATATTTGTACTATGAGCAAATCCATTATCCAATATCCTCAACAGTACTTGTTAGATCTCATGGATTAGGAGCTTTTGTGAAGCCTTTGTAACATGTTTCTCCCCATCTCTATTTCTATCATTAGTTTTCGTTTCCAAGGGAGCTCCCTAGGCATTAGCCTTACAAAAGTCACCTGAATTACTGAGAAACAGGGAATAAAACATCTGCAGGAACTTCACAGCTGTGCCCAGAGGTTTCAACCATTGTATACATTATTTTCAGCCGATGCCCAGTTTCCAGGCATTTTGGTCCACATGGGGCTATGCTTTTGATCTACTGTATCTTTCAAGAGCCAGTTTCTTGGTCTATCGGGTTTTTGATTACCTGACAGGAGCTTCTATTTATTTCCTAGCAGTGAAGCAGAAAATGTCTGATGATTTAATGAGTCTACAGGTTAAAATCATTTTAAAATACATGTCATCCTCAGAGATCAAGTGGGCTCACCACATTTTTAGATCCCGTATGTTTTACTAAGCAGAGAATAATAAATGTCACAAAAGACATTCAATAAACCAGAAGAATACCATTTAAATGATTTGTGGATGGTCACTCAGGGAACATTTACTGCATTTCTGATGTTGGAGGATTATTTAATACATGTCCAGAAACAGACAGAAGACAATTTATACAAAAAGACCACAGGGAAGTCATTCACCACCACAACTCAGCACTAGACAGTTCTTGGGTGCCCTGTGAACTGCAAATTTGGTGGCATCACAATTTTATATGAGTAGAAGCCCACATCACAAAAATCATCTGTTTGACCAGTGCCTCTATGAGAAGCTTCAGAAGAAAGCCACAGCACATCTGTAATAAAGACTTCAGCACCTTCTCCCCACAGAGTAACTAGGAAGCCAGCTTCTGACTTAACCTGCTCAATCAGGGCTTCAGGCTGTTGTCTGAGAAGCACCTGCTCTTCCAAAAGCCAAAAAACCTTCAGATGACCTATAGAAGTGTGTGAGACAAGGATGGGAGAAAGTAACCTGCCCTGCAATAGAGGAAGGTCTTGAACATCAAACTACTCCTATAGTTCAGGCTATGGTCTACACCAGTGTCTGAGCCATTTTTTTATTTTTACTTTTTAAAAAGGGGGCTTTGGAAACTGTAGCCAGAGATGCAGGGAGGAATTGCTTTATTCTGGTATGATACCAGACTCCAGTGGAGCATTGGTCAAGAACTCAGCATGTGTACATTCAGCTGCTTTTTACGGACAGAGCAAGTGGCACGGAACATGTGATCTGTAAGCAAGGAGAAGTGTGGTCAACAAGTATGCCCTAAAAGTAAAGATGAGAAGGGATTTCTCAATCAAGATACAAACTCTTCACAATAATAAGCCCTAGGAAGAAAAAGGTGCTTCAGCCATTCCCCAATCTACAGAACTTAAATATTTCTTAAAAACATGGTCTTGCAGATTTTTCCTTTTCCAGTGGGAACAATTTACTTTTCTAATTAGCAGCTATAAACAAGCCTTCCCTCTTTTTGTTTGTTTTTTCCTCCAATCTCATCTTCTACCTCTTTGTGACTGAGAAAGGCTTCTCATTCTTTTCTGGGGATAGAGCTGGCATGGCAACTGCAAGGCTGGAAACTATTGCATAGTTGCTTGATAAAGGACAGTAGCTCATTTCAGGAGTACTTCAAACAACAGAGGCCATGGGCTAGAGCGCTAGGTATGAGACTGTAGAGAACTGGATCTGACCCCCTTTCTGTGAGTCGTCTTCTGCAAACTTGCCTGGTCAACCTCCTCTGTAACACCACCTACCCCAGAGGGCTCCTGCAGGGCAGCTGTGGTAAAGACTGAGGCACGCTGAGGACATGGGAATGGATGCCAGCAAGGAACTGCTCTTCTCCCCGAGCACTGAGCTCCTTTCCCTTTGAGTTAACAGGGACTGGAGCAAAGCCTTTTGTAATGAACATAACAAAAGACGATGAGTTGGCCTCAAAGCAGTAATAAAAAAAAATTTAAGAACTCGTATAATAAAAAACACATTCATATAACTGGGTTTTATTATTTCCCACAGTTTTATTTTAATATGTGACTCAGGCTGTGGAGTCAAGGTGTGATTCAGAGCAGTGATGGAACTTTAAAAGTTTGTGCCAGCAGGTGGGCCAGGCTCTCTGGTTGCCATTTCCAGGAAACCCCTAGTCAAACAGAACTACTACCCAGGTCCAGGTATGCTTGGTCCACGCAAGGTAAAATGGACACGATGTGTGACGGGGACACTGAGAGAAACAGACAGGAGAGGTGTATAGAATACCATGACTAGAGACCAGACCAAGTGAGACAGCAGCAGCCTGTAACTACTGTTACATGCTGGTAATACTTAACATTAAGTACCAAAAGAACACCTAGACTTTCCTAGGCCTTGCAGAGTATTTAACCATGCCCTTTAGACTTCAGGAGACTGAGAGCCCTGAAATCCACTCACCTAATGGCACCACCAGTAATCAGTGCTGGGTAAGCCAAGACAAACATGTACATCAGATGTATTCAGCCATGGCGGCACACAGGTGTTCATCCCGCACACTTGGCTTTGACTTCCTGCACACACCTGCAATTGCTCTGTTGAGAATCACCGGCATTTCATCCAATTAGCCTTGCTCTCTTTCTTCAAGAGCTCATCTTACGAATTGTCAGTGAAGAGAAGCAGATGTTTTTTGTGAATCAGAGGAGTATGTATACCAAGCCTCACAAGGATGTACAGCATTCAGCCATGGCCAGGTTAAACAAAGTTCTCTGATTTGTCACTGGCTTCCCCAAAGCCCCAATGATTTGCTATGAGCTCAGCTTGAATGGCCAACAGCTCAGGTAGAAAAACACCAATTTGTCTGAGCTGTCAGCAGCTCCCTGAGCTATTCCTGAAACACTACAGGACTTGACTCCACAATTTGAGACTTTCCAATTTAAAACAGTCCATGTGCCACAGGCTGACTGTGGTTCCAGTTCAACAAAGCACTTAAGCTCATGCTTCATTAAGAGCACTTGCACAACTGTCTGCTCTCCTATAGTTCATAGGTGATACAAGGTCTAGATTATCGTTATTTTCAACACTACAGCCCATGTAGTGCTGGACTTCTGCATCTCGCTGCTTTGAAACTCGATGTCTTTAAAAACATTGCTCTTTTCAGCAAGATTTCCCAAAAACACGAGGTTTTGCAGTCGTTCCACATCTTCCAAGCTTGAGAGAAGGACGGAGGTGATCCTGAGGTACATAAGCATATACGCAGACAGTCAAGAGAGTACATTGGGCAGAGCTCTGAAGGGAGGCCGAAAGAAGCCACCGAAGTCAGGTCGAGCTGCAGGACATGCAGCAACCTTTATTGTGTGAACAGCCAGAACACTACTGGAAGGGAGGTCAGTGGGATTACAAGAGAGAGCTCTAAATGCTGGTCCTCCTCTCTGTTAGAGACATGGCCTTTCACTAGCTTACAAATTCCCTTTGTATTTCCTTAATCCTGATGTGCAGACAGCAAGTGAATACCAACACCTGGCTTAAATTGAATCTTTCCAAGAGGTTTGATGTGTTCACATGAAGGATGATGGGCCAAATGCACACAAAGAGAAGAGCCCAGCTGTTTTCCAACATAATCTCCTTCTTTATTGGCAAGTTGCTCCAGGAGGAAGAAATGCTGCCTTGGAGAATCCTCTACCTCTAGTTGCATTTGTGCAGGCTGCTCCCTGTCTGCATTGAGGGCTCTTTGCACTCTGGGTAACCCTACAGAGAAGTGCAGCCAGAAAATCTCACCGCACCCACCCACCTCCTGAATTTTGTCAGGCAACACCCAAAGAGTCTAACCCCTTTCTAGGGAAAAGGGCAAGTAGGAGAAAAATCTGATGCTATCATCAAAAATGTTCGGGATGATGCACTGAACAGCAAATCCCCTACTCCTGTGATGATGATATCAAAGCCTAACAAAGAAAAGGCCTCCTGTCCCTCCTCCACTTGAAAAAGTCCACCAGTGATAATACCAAAATATAATACAACACATAAGACTAAGTCTCAAGGCAGATTGCAAAGGGAAGAAAACATCTGTTTTAGAGAGAGGCAGCCAAATCTAGAGCGGTACGATTGTCCAAGATTACAGTAAGTGCTGGAGTCTGAGCATCACTCACTGTTTCCCAGTCCAGGGCACAGAGCACGTGAGCAATGGGCTCACTGGCAATCCTGCCTACACATAGCATCCCTGCTCTCATGAACCTTTTCTCTACACACAAGTTGTTTTGACTGGGAACCATCCAGGGCTGGGAGGTTATAAATGATGACCAAGTATTGAAATAAAACTACCAAAAGTGCTGCAGTGCTCATGTCCATATTTTTCGAGCAGTGCAAGGAAAGAAAGGTTTGGTGTTGCTCAAGTGCACAAGACAGGTGGCACGAGATTCAAGTCCCCAAGCCAGTGGACACTATCCATACCTCCCTCTTGCTCTGCCTTGTGTGTGAGCAAAGCTCAAAATAACCCAGTCCTTCTGCCGGAGTGCGCCTGTACCCTGCAGCAACAGAAAGGAGGGGTGGATGGATGACCCCATGTACTTGCGAGAGCCTGTCATCTCTGTCTCAGCAATTTCTGGGGCCAGAGTTTGTCATTAGTGGGGAAGCCAAGCCCAGAGTTTAACCTCCTTGCAGCTCTGTTTTCCCTGTTTACCAATGAAAATTATTTCATAAAAATTATTCCAGCAGGTTTACAGCGTAGTTTCTGTGAACTCTTTTAATAGGTAAATACTGGAGGGGATGTGTATGAACTTTAAGCACAATGCACTGATTACTGCCGAAACCAAATATACATTTCTGTCTGCAAGACAGCTCTCTATCTTGCATATAATCTATTTTATTTGTAGTAAATTTGCTGTGCACACTTTCACCAGTGTGGTAAATGAAGAGCATGATGCATGTCCCAATTTGTTACTCTCCTCAGAATCAATAATATTGTACAGATGTTATGAGTTCCTTACTATCCCATGACACAACAGAGATGCCAGCTTACTAATAAAGGGAAAAGTGGCTTTTTGGTGTGTTTTTGTTTTGTTGGTTTTGTTGTTGACATTTCATTTTTCAGATCTTGAAGGCTGTTAGATAACCTGGTGTGCCGAACTGGCTTCCCCATTCTCTGAATCAGACAACAAAACAAGGCTCCACAATCGACTCAGTCCCGAGGTGCTTGCAGCACACCCACAGAGCAGTTGGTGGGCACACTCAGGCACAGCAATCCCATCTACAGGCAGGGAACACACCGTTGGAGGATGAGATGCTAGTACTAGCCAGCATCAGAGACTGGATGGCTTCTTCAGTCACCTCTCCACTGACACGGGCCATAGGAGCACACCTTGCCTCTTTCACAGAAAGCCAACAGGCTCGTATAAAGCCTCTCACCCGGAGCATACAGTTCACAGGCCATTTAAAAGCTGTTCCTTTCTGTTTCTCAGATGCAGGTTAACACCTTCCAGCTGAGACCCAGTAACTGACTGCGTAAGCACTTCTAGTCTGTTCTAGGGCAAAGTCAAACAAGTTGGTTCAAACCACTGCCAGATGGCGATGGCTCAGCTAACTTGTTTGATTTTGTCCTGGAAGAGTCAAAAGTGCTCACAGGTCAGGAAGAGTTGAGAGAGCTCCAGACTCCTGGATTAATGGATCTGACTGACACGGCAGGCGTTAGCCCCTTTCAAGGCAGAGCTAAGGCTAGGTTAGGCACCACCGACTTTGCCTTGAAACAATCAGTTATCAGGGAGTGTATCAAAAGGTAAGGGCAGCAGTCTGCTGCATCGTGTCTCAGTGGGAAGCGTTCGGACTAGCAGCCCTGAGGTTTCCTCTGGCAGTTGACTTACGCCCTGCAAGAAGGCAGCTGCCCTGCGTGCAAGCCCACAAGACACTGACACACGCTCACAGACACAGCTCGCTCCCTCAGTGGTGTACTATACCAAATTGTGCTTTGTAGATATACCCAGAAGGATTACTATCTTTTTTTAAGACTATGTTAACCCAAACCCATGTCAACGACACTTTGACTTCAATAGTTAGTTTAATTTTAATACTCCCACAGTAATTTTAATTTCAAGCGTAGAGGCCAGACTTTGAGAAACGACTCCTTAAAACCATCAGCACTGGGACACTTGTGATCGCTTTGGCTTTAAAATACCGAGTTACAGGGCCAGAGTGCCATCTACCGGGCTTCTCAGAGGATGACAGGCGTGCACAGAACAGGTCACGGTTTTCGTGTCCGATGAGGATGGAATTTGTGTCAGTGAGCAAAGGGAAGGGTGGACACGAACTTTAGAAAGTAGAGCCTTCAACTCTGCCCAAACTGTTATATTCATAAGCAAGATAACAAGAAATAAGAGCCAAGTGATAACTGTAAGTCACATGTGAAACTAGTTTTTTGTTTGTTTTGTTGTTTAAAAAAGGCCTCTCAATTGTTATTCACAATGTACTGACAAATGGGAAAGAAATTTCGAGGTAAGTCCCCTAGAATCTATCCAGGGACAAATATTATTTATTTTGAGTGACCAGAGACCAATAATTCTTGGGTGCACCAAGCAGAGAGCAACTGAACTGAAAGAAGAAACATGGAATGTAATTCTGGATAGTCTCAACTGATATGGAGATATCATAGGACATTTATATTCAACTGATGGACTGGTCCAAGAAGAACCAAAGGATCTAGCACAAAGATGCAATCTAGGGAGGGACAGGGTAAGTAGCAACATAGAGGGAAAAGAACATGGTGGGACTTTTCCTTCTGAAAAGGAAGCGAAACACATCATGGTTAACCTCAAACCAAAAACCTGAGTCAACAGCACAATACTTCAAGTGTCACTTGGAAGAAATGCAGGTGACGATTCCAACCCAGTTAGCAGTTGCAATGCATAAGCTTCAATCCTATGTCCAGCTTAAGTCGCCATCTTCAGAAACTGAAGCCAGTCCAGATGAAAGCAGTAAGAACAGGGTTTCTAAACATTACTACTACTACTACTAATAATAATAATAATAATAAAGAAAAAAGATAAACTAAAGCATGCTGTACAGAAAATGAGTCAATTTCCCACGGACCACCAAGGAAAAAAAAATAGAATTATGTTAAGTAATTACAAAGAAAAAATAAATTGATGATTCAGAAAAGCTTTTTAGTTATTATAGTTAAAATACTACTGTGCTGTTAGAGATCTTTAAAAAAAAAATCAGAAAACAAATGATTGGTCCAAAATTGATCATCCTCTCAAGTCCCCTACACGACTGCATCCCCATGTGCTCCAGCACACGCCAACTGTACGAGCGCTCAACTGAAAGCAGGTTCTTTCAATAACCCTGGCTCTGGAAACCTAATTCATCTACAACCTACAAACAACTCTTTACATAATCTCCTTACGCTCATCTACTTATGAGCCGTCATGAAATGTCTTTCAAGCAGTGATATAATTTAATTTACAATGGCCCATTTTGTACAGCTGGAAGTTGAGAAATACAAAGTTTTGACACAGATAGCTTGGTGTCCGGCAGTTCGCGCTTGATGAATAATTTACCTAAAAGACAGCAGACATTCTGGTTACCGAATCTAAGGGAGTAAGCCTGCTCTTCAAAGTGAGCTGATTTTTCAGTACATTACTGTATTTTGCAAGGTCTTTGGCAGGAGTTATTAATGCTAATGCTAGGTGAGCCTCCACTGAGTACAGTCACATCCCTCCTACAGGAGCTCAAACCACAGTGATACAGCCTGAAGAATCTCCTGAACTTTCTAAATCACTGGATTCAAGTTCCCAGATCTTGCAGAGGACCATGATGGAGTGAAACCAGTCAGCACAGTCAGCCTTACTGACTAAGCTGTTCCCAACACACAAATGCAGAATTAAACCCAACACTTTGCAGAATTCAGAAGAGAGCTTCACAGAAGACCCAGTTCTCAGCTTACTTTTCTGATCATCTCATCCAGATCTCCATTCAGCAAGCCTGGAACACACTCTTTAGGCTCAACCCACTCAAAAGCCCCTGTTGTAAGCCTGAAGACCACGTACTTGCTAACTCCAGCTCTTGGTGACAATCCCGTCCCTTACTGAAGGGGATGTGACTAGTCTCAAAAACTTCAGACAAGAGGAGACAATCAAATGCTTGATTACAGGCATCACCTCTCACCGCCTGCACGCCACAAGACCTTTTTGGCTAACGATGGTTGCTGGATTCCCATGTACAGCTCTGTGTTCTCAGCACCCACACTAACCCTTATGGAGCAGAGAACTCCACTTCCTGGCACACCGCATTTGAACTGTTCTGAAGCTCAAGGGCAGGGCAGTGTCTGGTGTGAAGGATCTTCATTCTTCTTGGTAAAGAATGCTCCCCACATCCTGCTTACTCAGCCCTCACTTAATCATTTAGGAAGTTACAAAAGTAAAAGGATGTTTCTTTTTTATAAATAAATTTTGTAATGATATGAAATTTGTAACAATCAAGCAATCACGGCAAACCTTACTTTCAAGTTTATTAGCAATTAAGATTAGCAATCCCATTGCTCCCCAAATTGCCTTTTGCTAAATCAGTCAGCCTACTGCTTTTTTTAAAGACGCACTACAAGATACTTTATCTTTCCAAGTAACTATTTCACAGCTGCTGTTTATGGTGATCCCATTAAATTGGAAGTTGAACAACTATTCTCAGCAACAGTCATAGTATGTTTCAATTTTGGACAGCTGGATATCTTTTAAGAAAATAGAAATTTGTTTAAAAGGATACACACACACACACAAAAAAAGTCAGGTTGGAAAGAGTGTAATCTCATAGACAATCTGTGCACTTCTTTAACCTAGCTCTCTTCTAATATGCTTCACGTCCAATAAAGACTATATTCATGTGAAAACTCAGAGCATCCCTCCTTAGCTGTCATATTTAATTCCCTTATTATTGCTTCCCAAAAGACAAACACCAAAATGGCAATGTTTGCCCCTGCTTTTTCTTTTTTTTTTTTTTTTTCTTTTTTTAAGAGTATAAGTAGCAATGAATGAAGTGACTGGTTCCAACAACTTTAATAATTTCTGTACATTTCAGAACATTGAGAAAAGGAGGACCAAAATAGCAACAAAAGAACACATGCAAGCTTCATTGCATCCTCTCTGTGCAGTTGCTATGCAGCAATTGCCTTCCTACAAAGAACTTTGGCTTTTTTGCTTACTAACATTTCGTCATTCAAGTAGATACAGTACGTTCAGATCCAAAACAATTTAAAAGAAGTCTTTGCACTGAAAGCTGTCTCAGATAACTACTAATTAGAATGTACATGCCCTCTGACTTGCTTATTTTTGAACAATATTAGCCATAGGACAGAATGCACAACTTAAATAAGCAGCCAATACCACCACAAAAAAGTGACGAGCAAAATCCTCTCTTCACCCCAATGCAGAAAGCACAGGGAAACAGGCAGGCACTCAGCCTAAATAAATAAATAAATAACTCTGTTTTGGCGGCTAATGAGGGCAACCTTTGTCATTGCTGTCTTTTCCAACAGGTTTCTGGACCACTGCTGTTTTACACTCCTGTGTTTTGCTATGGATATTGGCTTATCGAATGCTCATGTCGTAAACTGTCACCTGCTTTCTCCTTCAGCAACAGCAAAACACTTAAACTTTAAAAAGGGAAGTCATTTCTTATGCACACACTGGGAAAAGAAACAGTAAATCAAAGTTCTTTATATGGATTTAGGTAAAGAATTTATTCTCTTTCCAAAGAGGGAGGAGAAAATGAAGTAGTATACAAGGATACAAGGCTACACTCCTAAATTAAATTACCCAGATGGGTTTCCTGGCTGCATCCCCTTGCCTATAACCACTTTCCCATACACTATGTACTCAGCCTCAAACAGTGTAGAGAGACTGTGCCACTACCGCCCAACAGCCATCCATCCTCAGCCTCCATCACTTGCACAGCTGCATCCAACCTTGTTTGCCTACCCTGTTCGTTACCCCCATGACCGGGTAATTAGGCTAAGCTTCTTACAAGCTTATTGTCTGCAGTAGGAAGTACATTCTGGCAGACATCACAAATAAGCACTTACCAAAAAATCCTGTGCATATTGAGAAAAGGACTATCATACACCTTTATCCGTGCAGGTCTCTTCAAAATGATGATCTCATGGAGATGAGATTCCACCCTATGGTTCTCCTGTGCCAGCACTGTTCTTTTAGCCTTGTTCAAAATGCACCCAATGTGAAATTGAATGGGAAGACAGAACGTTCTGAAGGTTCCTCTGCTTTTTTGAGTTTTAATGTTTTGTTGCGTGCCTCTCCTAAGTAGACTCTCCCAGTGCTTTCCTATTAGTCTTTTCCATTCTTAATACTAGTAAAATACTTAAAAACATATGAATCAAATCACAGAGATGTGCCTTGTGTCTTTCAACAAGGAAGAACAGTTACGGAACAAGATATTCATATCAATAAGCAGAGCATACACGTGTATGATTGTTTAATATTTTTATTTTCCTTGGCGGAGTCCCCTAAACTGGTCAGAATGTTAAAGGGTAAGGATGAGGGGAGTCATAAAAAGAACTAAGAACTGCAGCAACTGCACAGAAGAGTTGGAGAAGATTATTAGAGTTAATTGAATTCTAGTATTTGTTTTCATCATCCCACAGCCAGAACACACTGATTCTTGCTAATCAGCGTAAGAGGGCTGACTGGGATTTTTATCTTCTGCACAAAACCACAAAGATTATGCACGTATTTCAGAGCAAACCAACATTTTTACCACAGCAAAAGAAACTGAGTGCAGTGTTATCCTTCTAAGTGGTCATTCACTTAACAGATTTTGTGGTTAATCTGTAAAGGTTAAATGGTCTTAAACTTCATCATCAGGCTCTTTTTTGTACTTTGATAAAACTCTATCCATTATTCTTTTTAGCTTGAACAAAACAATAGACTGTCACAGATAAATTTGCACTGAGTTCTTATAATACCTATATAAGAATAGCATGTAAAGACTTTCAGAGGTACTAGAAATGACTTCAGTTGCTACCAGTGAAAAGCATAGCTCTGAAATGATCATTTAAAACACTTAGGAGAAATACGTAAAAGATCAGGTTGTTTTCGAGCATCTGAACTTTCATTTGTAGCCTTCACATTTCTCTGTCTTTAAAATGAGAACAGTAGTACCATTTATGTAGTTCAGAAAGCAAATCTTCCTGTAAAATGCTTCCTTACAAAAAGTACATAGTAATTCAATAAAAGAGCATTTTAGAAGTAGTTAGTGAGGCAATTCATTTAGAAACAACAATTCTGTGGAGTGATAGATCAATTTACGAAACAAGTCTCAGCCTCTGAGAAATCAATAAATCTTTCTATAAGAGCAGCAGCATAAAGCAGCTTTATGAAGTAAAATCACTTACGATTATCAGCTTTGTGAGAACAGTCCACTGATCCCCTCAAACAGCTCACCAGCTTCCAGGCCATACTTTTCATTCTAAAGTCAAACAAAATCAGACTGTTGTCAGCACAGAAACTTCCCACCTTTCTTTGCCAATGTCTTACAATCCCAGACCTTCCTCTTCCCATTTACACCAGTGCCCCATGACCGATTTCCATCTCTGTCTTGGCCACTCCACCGGCCCATGCCTACCTTCTTCCTACACCTCCTGGACACCAGATTTTCTTGTGAGGAAATTTTTCTGCCTCTGCACTTTCAGAATAGGTTGTCCACAGGGGGATCCTCTCTCAGGTGAGGAGGGCCCAAACGATGAATGCAGAACCCTCAGGCTGGCATTTACCTTGGCTTGTATTTCCCTCAGTAAACCCCGGGCAGTCACAGCTTGAACAGAGGAGCTCTCAACCTAGGGTTTAACTTTCTGACTTTATCTGAGAGCACAGAAAACACGAGCCGCTATCACTCTGTGAAGCAGCTTGTTCAGGGAGTGATGTGGGACGTTATCTCCCCTACATTTACCTCAGCATTAACTGCTGAGGGCAGGGCGGCCGCAGGTGAGCCCCCAGGACCGAGGCGGTACGGACAGCAACACACGGAGCCGCTCTGCGGGGCTTTGTGTGCGCTTTTCCCCCTCAGCCCAGAGACCAGGAAGGCAAAAAAAGGCAGAAACACTTCGCACCTCCTGCCGCCGCCTCAGGGATGTTACCGGCGTCTAGGCAGACAGCGCACCAGCGCAGGTTGCGCCCACAGCGCACCGGTGCGGGTCGGGGCGGCTTTTTCCTTTAAATCACCGCACTGCACGACCGCAGGAAGGCGGCGGGACGGCGGCTGAGCCGGGGGTGCCCCCTACCTCCCGCTGCCTGCCCCGGACGCCTCGCCCCACGACAGCCCCAGCGCCCTGCCCTCGGCCCCCCTCAGCGTCCCCTCAGCGGGGGCGGCGCATGCGCGCGCGGCGCGGGGCCGAGCGGGGCAGCGCAGCGCGGCGCGGGGCAGCGATGGCGGGCGGGGAGCAGCGCGGGGAGCGGCCCGGCGGCCCGGCGCGGGTGGCGCTGCAGAAGGAGATCGGGCTGGGCAGCGCCTGTGCCATCATCATCGGTAAGGGCGGGGCCGCCTGCTCGGTGAGCCCCCAAACCTCCGCAGCCGGGTGCCCGGAGCGGCGGCACGGCTCGCCCCGCGGTTCGCCCCCCGGCACCGGTGGCTGCAGCCGGCCGGGCTGCCGCCGAGCGGAGCGGGAGGGAAGGGGCGGCAGCTTGAGGGGTCTCGAGGCGCAAGGCTGATTTGGGCGGCTCGCGGGGTTTCTGCCCGGCAAAGGCAGCTCGGGGAGGGCTGCACGGCGGGCACGGCGGCAGCCCCGGGTTCCCAGCCAGCCCCTGGCCCCGCGTCTGGGGCAAAACCCTTCTCCCTTGTAGGGTTTAATTGTCAAAGCCCGGCGCGTCCCATGGCAAAGGCAGATCGCTTGGAAACCTTGGGAAAAAGGCGCCTTTGGGCAAAACCTCTTCTTGCTCTGCGCGGAGTTAATGCCGTCTCTTTTTCGCTAAATGTTCTGGCAGGTTTTCTTTATGCCAATAGTGCACAGAGGTGCTGCGGATACAGAATGTAAGAGGATGGTTTTGCGTTGTGAAATAAAGTTAGTTTGATGTGGTGATCCGTAAGCTCTCCACCAAACGTCCCGTTCTGGCTGACGGCTGCAGTTGCAGCCAGCCACAGGTTGGACGTAGGGAATGAAAATCTTTGCTAATTAGTAACAGGAAGGGAAAACACGAGGGGGTGTTTGGAAAATGCTGTGAATATCAGACTATAAACGTGATTAATAAGCTTGTGATTGCCAACTGTATGCTAATTCTGCTAGTTTAAAATAAATCATTATATCAGAGGAACAAATTGGATTGATTTCTGAGTGCTCCCTAGCACAGTGCTGCAAGGGGAAAGAGAAGGCGCTGAGGTGTGAACGTCGATACCTGCTGTGCTTGGGAGCGCCCCAGTAACATCAGTCTCCCAATACTTCGTAGCCCGTTACAGCCCCAGGAAGTTTCACAGCTGCACCCGCAGAAATCAGAAGTGCCTCGAGGTACAGGTGCACTGCTTCATCCAGCTCAAACCTTGCAGGCTTCCAGCTGCTAGAGCCAGCGGCGGCGCTCCGACTGCCCTACGCCGCGGGACACATCCTGGCTCGGGGAGCAGGGGCTCTGCGGCAGGGCAGGGGCAGACCCAGCCTGTGCGGACTCCACCCAAAGAAACTGTTCCTCTTCCATCATCCTTCTGTATGTTCAATTGTAGGACAATTTTCTTACTACTTTTACAAGTGAGGTATTTGTCAGTATCATGAAAATTACTATGCCATCTTAGTAGACTCACAAAACAAAATTTTGTCATCTCTTTATAGAGTTTTGAAAAACGTTTCCCTAAGAAATACCAGTCACATAACGGAAAATATTCCCCCAAGAAGGGCAGAACAAAGTACATCAAGTTAGGGATATAAATATGCCTGTCCTATAGCTACCTCATGGCCCCTGACTTGTCCCAGCAGCCTAGCTTTCTCACATCACTTAAGACTTTGTTACTTTAACATCTTTAAGATTTGCATGCAGACAAGCCTAGTCAGAGAAGACTGTTTCCAAAGGTGGTTTCATGTTAAGGCAAAAAACACCTCTTTGGGGTGTACTTGTATAAATGCAGCTACTAAATATAAAAACTTGTTGTTTTAATGCTAAAAAGAAACTGATACTTAATGACTGTAAAGCTGAGTACTGTATTTAGTTTAGTAACAAATCTTTCTGGCAATTCATCTCTGCTGCAGAATTTTGGAAAGTGCCTGAGACTTGTTGTAGGAACACCCAAACTGCTTCGTCTTAAGTATGGTTGCAGACAGTGAAAACAAATCTCTCATGCTATTAATAACCTCCTAACGTACTCAATTACACTGCAAATTAACCTTGCCAATACTCTGATAAAGTGGTGCAGCTTAAAAAGTAGTAACGTGCTTTATTGTCTACTAAGTAATAACTTGTAGATACTATCTAATTGCTTGAAAACCCAATTACTATTTATTTAGGAGACACACAAATCAATGTCATATTTAATTCAAGTCATTTTATGCATGCTCTATGGAGCTGGTTATACATTATTTGTAGAGCTCCATGTGTGATTAAGATTATTGCATGCCTTTTCTATGAGCACAGGCACATGAGCTATATAAATTCTTATCCAATGCCTTCAAAAAGATGAAAACAGGGTAAGAAGCTCCATGACTTGGCTCTGTGTGGTTCCTGCCACATTCCACTGTTCTTTAGAAAAGTACAAGAATTAGAAACAGCAGCCTGATTAAGGTCTGATACCAGCCTGATACTTTTGGTCTGAGTAACAAAATTACCATTCTTACAAGAGAAATGTACGTGCAACTGTACGCACAAGTTGCATACATGAGATGTGTAACTGTTCAATAAGAGATGTCTGACTGCTTGTTTTATACAGGTTAAATAGCTTTATACATACATATATGTATGTATCAGTTAAACGTCTCTTAAAGCATTTGTTTATTGGGCTTGTAAAGCTGCGTGCAATTCCCCATAGGGTCACACTCACGTTTTGGTGAAGTCTGTTGTATAAATCCATACATCCATCTTATGTAGTATAAACCAGACTATATCAGACCCCTTAGAAGACCTTCAAATTGAGCCACAATGCAATATGTCAGCTAAAACTAAATACATCTCCTTATATTGCTGAGCATAGGTGGAATTTATCTGCATCAGCTGACTTTCAGTTGGTTGCTCGAACATGTCTGAAGTACTTATTGTGTTCACACCTAAGCTTGGCGTAAGATCTCTTATAAACAGGTTCGCAATTCAAGCCCATCCCACAGTCATAATATCAAAACTGTTATCAGATGGCCTGTGAGCAATACGTTCAGTTATTGCTGCTTCTGGAAATAGCGTTCTGGAATTGGTCTGTCAACATCACCCAAAAACTAACACTCACTTTGTCCCATAGGTGATGTTAGTCAGCCTCCTTATTGATGGTCTCAGCAGAATACATATGAGCTGAAAAGCCTCCTTACATCGGAGGCGCTTCCTCCTGTCAGGACTGTCATAACATGTAATGGAAAATATTATCTGCATGATGCTAATGCATCAAGGAAACAACCAAATAAATGTCCTTGCTTGCCACTACACCTGCCTGGCATTGTTCTCATTAACTAATGACGACACATGCATCTACAGGATCTACAGGAAGTTTACACTTGCAGAAATACCACTTCCAAGGACAGCGCTCTGAGACACCAAGTTCAGAGCTATAACTGCACTGGATGTGAGTTTTCCTCCTTGCCCTTCACAGAAAACTCTATTTACCAGCCTTCCTGTGTGCTTCCTGTCATTTTAACGTGCCCTAAGTCCCACAGGCTTTTATATAGACATCTCCTACAGGATCCAGAAAGTTGCTCACTTAACACTAAGAACACGAATTGCTATGAATAGTCTTTATACTTATGTGTTTTTAAAAATTCATGAACTTAAGTGGTAATGGATAGGTATTAATGCCAGCTACTTGGTCATGTTTCACGTTACATTGTTGCTTGAGGAAACTGCTTGTTGGTCATTGAACCAACCAGCACTGATCAGATCCACCTCTTTGTCAAGTAGTGTACAGAATAATTAAGAGACAATTCCTAGACAGGCCAGGTCGACTCTCCTGGAGTAGTATCCAAGTTACAGGACTGTAGCAGAAAGAAACATCATGAGAGAAAGATGACAAACACCCACATCTCTGGGTGATCTTTCTGCTTCTGTGATCCTACCTGGGATCACAGAAAACAGCGGTGTTGCAGCAAGGAGCTTCTCCCTCTCTGAGTCTGTGTGAGCGGTGCACTTTCATAGCTAGCTGAAGTTTCAGGACACGCTTTTGTTTGCTGGCTTGTGAGAGCAATACAGATTACCTCAGCCGTTGTCTCTCTCACACACAGACATACAAAAAAAGTTTCTAAAAAGAGTCTTTCTTATCTGTTACACATGTTGCTAACTAATATTTTGAGCATTCAGTTCCACACGGTGCTTGCTGGCATAGCAGATGAAGTATTTAAACCTACATGACTAATTTTTTTCAGGGCAATAGGACAGACCTAGACTGCAGAGAAATGCAGTTCAATATCTTGTCCTCTTATAAATGCAAATTATGCTTAAATAAAGGTAGGAGTCAACTTTTGTTCAAGATAAATGGTACATCTTCCCTGGTAACAAGAAAACACAAAGGTACTTTTGATGCACTTGGGAAGGTATTTTTCTGTACAGTCCAGAGTCCTAGGCTGAGCTTCGTAACTTTGTAACATTGAAAATTCAATGTCCAGGTTCCATATGTAAAGAAAAGCTGATAGGTGTCCTCAGTTGGGTGATACACAGTATGAAAAAAGGTGTATGCTACCGAGAAAGATAATGTGTTACATTTTGAGAGAAAGAAGCCTAGAAAGGTCCATCCGGAATGGGTTGTGCAAGTTACATTTATAGGGTGATACATTTTAAGGAACCAGTGTGTTATAATGTTTTTCGAGGCAGTGCCAACATAGTTCTCCATCAGGATCCTTTGGAGCCGGCCTTCACCTGCATTTAGGGAGCTGAAAACACACCATGGTTTTTACTTGTAAGTAAATCCATGGCGAAGGGCAAATTCAGCTTGGTAAAATTCCAGGGAGATCCTGCAGCTTCTCAGGGCTAGCTGGCTACCTCGCAGGTTGATTTTACAGAGGGAGGCAAAAAAGAGCTCTAACTAGAAATTCCTGGCATAAACTTTAATTAATTAATTAATACAAATAACTTCGTATTTTTCTTGAGTCATGCCAGAAATAGGAAATGGTTTTGTTTGTCCGCAGATGTGCCTTTTTGCCGCAGTCTGTATCCAGGAGGGCTCAGCACGTGAAGTCCCCCAGGTACACCACAGAGAGCAAGAGCAGCAATAAAATAAAAAAGTCATATGAGCATGAGCAAATCCTTCCATATCATCTTCAGAAACAGCAGTAATAGACAATGAAAATATTTTTTAAAAAAATGTACTTTACGAAGTTGTCAGTACTTAAGCAAAACTTGCAACATTTGTAACAGTTCTGCTTCCTCATTAGTAATTGACAGATGTTTATTGACTGGTGGTTTGGGTTTGAGTGTTGGTTTTTCCTTGTGTTTTTCTAAAAAATGGAAAATTCTGATTAGGCAGACCGCAGCTGCTCTGATCAGAAGGCTGCATTGATGGGCTTTGTTACGGACATCAGTACTGCAGACACCCTGCAACAGAAACTCTCCTTCTTCCTTGACAGACAGAAAAACAAAGGTAGCATCTTTTGGTAGTGTCTTACTCCTGATCTGGCAGTACAGTGCCTGCTTTCAGTGGTGCCATAAATCTCCACTCGTGTTCCCTTTTCCTGTGCCTTGCAGCTCATTTCCTTCTAGCATAATGTAGCCTTTTCTGTTGAGAAAGTCTGTTCTGCTTTGGCAGGCTCACAGCAAGCAGAAATGGTTTGGTGGAGGTTTAGCTTTTTTGTGTTTGGAGCTTTTTGTGTGCCAAACTTTTCCTTTCAAGACCCCGTTTTTTTGTTGGGCTGCAGGGGGAGTTTCTACTAGCTGCCGTGCTTTTTTGTCATCTTGATCGCTGCATGACAAAATGAGAAGGCATTTGTCAGTACCAAAGTGCCCCAAATATTGTAAAATATCCGAACAGTGTTGTTTTTTCTCCCGGTCCTGAAAAACCCAGAATTCTTCTAAAGACTTCCTTAGCAGATGTTCCACGGTGAAGAGCCAGCAATCCAGCATGGACTGAGCAACTCGGCATCCTAATTCCTTTTTAAATGCCTGTATCCCTCTCTGTATAGTGAGAGAGCATAGAGAATATGCAAACCCTGCTCTCCTGCAGAAGAAAGCCATATATAATGGTAAATACATTTTCTTCGCATGCCAGCCTCGACAAAACCTCTTTATGCAGTAGTAGTTTATTCTCCTGTCGTGTTCTTCTGGCACTGGCCTCTGGTAGCTGGGGCTGAAAAGCAAGATTAGAGGAATGGTTCTCTACAAATTGTTCCCATCTTCAGGAACTCCTAGGTTCTATTTTTCTGATTTTGGGCTAATGAATGGCCCACTCAAGTGTTAGCGTGATCTGATTGAATTCTTGCTCCTGGACATGCTTCCTCATTTATTTCAGACAACAGGGACAAATTCCACTGGATTTCAGAGAAAGAAAGGTGGAGAGGCATTTACTGGTGATGTTTAAGTCTGAGGAATGGCTGTACCATTGAGTAATGGAATAACCCCAACAGCTCAATTGCTCCAATTCATTTCCAGCTATCTTTAGCATAGTGCTAAAGCTTATGGAGAAATAAACCATTTCTGCATTTGACAAGTTGAATTTTACTTGATCCTTAAATACTGTTGTAACTGCACATCAAACATAGGGCTTCAAGATCAATAGTGTAAAACACAGCATTAGAAATCAGGAAGACTTCAGAAAGGTTACTTCTGACTCCAAGAAACAGGTCAGTGATCTGGATGAGCAGCAGTTTTTCTGCTGTGAAGAACAATAGTTCTTTCATCAGTTTCACGAAGCCACATAATCTAGATCAGGCCAAACATCTTAATATAATAAACCACAAAAAAAAAAATACATTTAAACAACAAAAGGACCTTATTTGGAGTCACGAAAGCCAGGAAAAAAATCAACTTAAGAAAGAATCTCAGGTCAGAGAACTAAAATCTACAATATTATATGATCTATGTCAGTTCATGTCATGAGGCTGCCTGTTACATCCACCTGTGACTCCGCACAAGTCACAGATGCATTAATAATGCTACATTAAATCTGGACCAGATAATCACACAGGGATGATCAATACAGCTACAAAAAGTTGCTTTTCTTTTCTAGATCTCTTTAGTCCCTACAGAGAAGCGTTCAGAAAGTGGAGAACAGAAGCTGAGCTCTCTCATGGAAGTGCTTTCTCTACAAATTAAGCAGTTTTCCAGGAAACTCCTTGCAGTTGAATACTTGTGCATGATACAATAAGCCAGTGGTTTGACAAGGAAAAGCATAATTAGTTTTCTAGTCTGTAGTTCCTGAGCATTTTCTTTTTGCTGTTACATTGTGCAATTACTGTGAGACAGTGAGAACGAACTATCAGCACATCTAAGATGGGTTTTTTGTAGTCCCATATAGTGCTGTGAGATCATGCACCCCTGCTCACACCCTGCAAGGAAGGTTTATGAATTCAGAGGAGCATTCCTTGCCTCCCTGCCAACCCGTGCTTTGGAAAGAATCAGTATGTGCATCTCCATAAAGTTAAAGATAATGATTGTCAAGGAATACAAGGACTTACAGCTTTAAACTGTATGCTTTCATACCATAAAAAAAAAAAAAAAAAAAAAAAAAATCATCCTTTAGCACAAATCACCCCTGGGATCAGTTTTTGTTAGGAAATAGCAAGGAATGGACTAGAAGGATGAAAACGAGAGGCTGAGATCTTTCTCTGAATTACTTTCAGAATTCTTTAACAACTCTCCCGAGGGCTTAATACAACGGGGTTTGCTTGCTTGTTTTCAGGGAGGTCATCTCAAACTATATTTCATTTTCATCTCCTTCTGACTTATTTCTTCTGCCCAGATTTTGTCCTGTTTTTATAGCAGCCTTGTCTCCTGGGTAGCTGAAAACCTGGGGGTTTGAGCCTTGTTGCATCACTAATTTTAAACAACCTAGACAGTTCTGATGTCCATGAATGGGAGACCAAACCATTTCAGAAACAGCGTTGTAGGACTTCGTAAAAGAAAGCTGGCAGAATGAACGAGAAATCTTGGAAATAAATAGCGCTCCTGATAGTGGATCAACTCTTCTAATTGGTGAGGGGCTGTGGAGTGGTTTGGTTTAACTTTCCAAAGAAGTAGCGCTGAGCTTGAACTCCGGTAAATGCTTATAAGTTTCATTGTTTCTGATTTTCGTAATTTCAGTCCAAAAACTTGAAAAGCCATGCACTTTGGAAACATAAATAATCTGCTCATTTTATTAAGTATCTTGAAAATAGCATTAGTTCGCATAAAAACAGCAAAAAGTACCCAAGCTTGTTACTTCCAAACACTGTGCTTAGACCCAGCTAAATTAAAAAATAGCTGAATCAATATTTTAAGAGAAGGGAAAGAAGTATTTGTTTCTGGGTGGTGTCTTCACATGCCTAGCCTTCTGCTTTGAAGGGATTTCTATTTTTATGACAGAATTAAAATCCTTGGAATTAAAAATAAGCCAACAAACTACTTTTTTTGCAGTACTGCTAGTAGATCTTGTTGCAATAAAGCAACTTCTTACAGAAAACTCTGCCAGAGACCGGTAGGATACGTCTGTGTGTTTGTTCACTGTGGACACAGCTAGTTACCAAGCAACGCATTAAGATTTAAGCAGACTATTACAAAAGGTACCGAAATCCTGTACATATTTTGAGTACGTACAGAAGGAATGCCTCCCCTTAGCGCTCGGGCTCCCAACAGAAGATTAAAGACCTTTTTCTTAACTGGTCCCAAGCCATTGTGCAGTAGTTGTGCCCACCCTGGGAAACATACTTGAATACCATTTTTTGCTTTTAAATTCCACAAGAGTTCACTGACTTTAATGAAACTTAAAGATATCTTTGTATTTGCTAGAAGAGACAAAGCCATTTAGAGATGCAATGACACTGTGCTGATACTGGTAACGTTAACTACAGCAGAATTTTGCTAACACAGATTTACAACCAGAACGTAAAGTTGGGTGCCTGACTGGTTCCTGATCACAGAGCTGTGAAACCTACAAGAGCAGCAAACTTTGCACATGTCCTGTTCATATCTGCATCCAAAATATGGTTTGTGAGAGCCCAGGCAATGGCAGTAGAGCTTAAAGGAGATTCCTGTTCAACCTGTTCCTCTAACCTAAGATATACCACAACAGTTTTTGGATAGCTTGTTATTACTCTTTTCATATTTTCTTGTTTTAAATATACATTGCCAGGAGTCACCCTGAGTCCCTTTGCTGCTGCAGAGTCCTGGGGTAAGCACAGCTCACACGCAGGTTCTGGCAGCCACAGCTGAGAGTTGAAAGGGCCCCAGTGCATGTAAAGACATTTTTAATTAAAAATATTCACTTTGCTGAATGTGCGTGCATTACAGGAGGAATGTTTTTCCCGGCAAAAAGCTGCAGAGTGATCCCAGGCGAGGTGAGCAGAGAGGTGCTGCACTGAGGTGGGTGTCAGGGAGCCAACGCCAGCTTCCAGGCTGGTCTCTTCCGCTGGCACCACCTCACAAAGAAGTTCCTTCTGTGCCCTTGGACGAGTCTACTGTGCAACTCCTGAAATTGCATACTATTGCATCTTTCTAATTAGGCAACTGGGCAAATGATGATACCTTCATGAAGACTGACAACTTTCAGGAACAGACAGGAAGAGGCTTTCCTGCTGGGCAGCAATTGCTGATAAATTTTCCAGACTGTTCAATAAATCTGTTCACCATGCTCATTCACAATGAGCCAGAAGAGTAGAGATTAAATATATATATGTATTTTCCATGACATAAGTTATGCTTGGTGCAAGGGTCCCTGCCACTGGACCAAGCAGGTCTGAAGGGCCTGGGCTGGCAAAAAGCTGCATTCGTCATACTGTCCTCGTCTGACCCACAGTGTTCCCCGACACAGCTGAACTCTTTGGCTGGTATTAAAGCTAGGCTGGTGAGCTGTAGAGCAGCATTTTGTAATTGCTTTTCTTCTTGATAAATACTGAAGATTATCACAGGTGCAGAGGGCACGGGCGAGCTGTCCCAGAGGTGCAGCTGTCTCTAGCAAGATTTCTCAGCCAAGGAACAAACATTAAAGCAGTTGCATGGTCCAGCATCTGCCTCTTGAGACACGACAAGGATGTCTTGCTCTACTATCAGCTGCTTTTCAGAAAATCAGGAATTATCTAGTGGTGATCAGGCACACGTTGTACTAGAGAAGACCCCTACCCTACCCCCAGCACACCTGCAGGGCAGGACATTAGGACCTACATCAGGAGATTTAACACCTCTCTGCTGCTTTCAGGTAAACTTCCAGGTCTGGATACTGAGGCCCAAAGAGCACAGAAAACAGACGTAAGACAGTCAGATAACAAGGGCTAATACAGCATAAAGCTGCACTATTTATAGTGCGCAGTGCTGCACTTTCTTTCCAGGGCAACTCAGGCATTTTAGGAACGAGAGGGGTTTCCTCTCCATCCCTCTCAGAAACTGAATGCCAAACATCTCCCCTCTTTGGAAATTAGCAGAAGGGACAAAGCCTTCTCTCAAGCATCCTTTATGTACTAAATGCCCACAGGCAAGGGGCCCCCTCGTCTCACCTGGCAGCAGTGCCCACCATGAATGCTGCTCTAGGTGCCCAGGACAAGAGCAGAAAGGGAAGGTGGAATGTGAAGCTCCAAGGCGGCTGGTTGTGATCCCCACGTGGACCCAGCCCTACCACCACACACACTGCTGTCGGCATGGCAGTGTGCTGGAGCTCGCACGGTGTTACTCCTGTGACAAACAACCCAGGAAAATGCCTCCTAGTGCCTAGCAGAAAGCTTTTACCAGTATTTCTGCCTTATCTGTGGTATTCATTGCAGCACATAGAGGGGGCATGGCAGGCTGAGGTTTGCTCTCCAGGGTAATGAAATGCAGCCCACATATCCCCACACTGGCAAGAGAAGAGGAGAACAAGTCAGAAGTTAAGGAAGTAGAGAAATCAGACCAAGTACAAGAGTCAGAACAGAGGAGCAGGAAATAGAGCAGTGGACTGTGAGCTTGAAAAGAGCAGACAGAGCCTGCAGCCGGTGAAAGGATTAGCAGAATAAAAGGAGTTCTCAATTCAGAACAACAAAAATCCTATCATACAGGCTTTAACTTCTCCTTTGATATAAACACACTGCAGCAGCGCTACTCGAATAAAATGGAATAGAACCAAGCACTAGCAGTGCGCCCGTCTTCTTTGTTATTTCACACGAGGCTGCCTCCTGGCCTCCCCTCACCACGTCAGGCCCGTAGTGCAGGTCTGTCCTCCGCACAGGTCGGTGCAGGAAGGGCCGTGTGGGTGGGCACAACCAGCTCTCTTTCCAGGTGCTAAACCGGGCTCTGCATTTTGAACAATTTGTAATTCTGAGCAATTTGTAAATTAATTGATCAAATCCAGTGTGTGCCCGCGTGCACACTCAGGACAGTTCCCAAATTATGCTTGCCAGTTACAGAATGGAATGAGGGTGTTTGCAGGGCTGTTTTTGGTTAAGGTAGCATTTGTCTGTAAGTACCACACTGATCATAGCCCACATCACATCTTTTGCAGCGAGGTCATTTACCGTCCTGGTGCGCCCTTTCTGCAAGTACAGTCAGTACCTGTCAGTGTCGCCTCCTCTGAATGTTATTCAAGTGGCAGATTATTTTGTGAAGACTGTTAGCAAAATGGTTTTAAAAGCTTGAAGTTTTACTTGTTTAACCCTCTTCTGTATAAGAAAAGCAATTGCCACATTATGACTAATTTTACAAGAAGATAAAAGGGCATCCTTTTTCAGAAAGGCGATAATTTTAAACTGCCACATTTTCTGTTTTTAAGCTATTGTGCAGAGGTTGGACTGTTAATGGTTTGAGCGTGGTCAGCCTCGTACGGCAAGCGGCAGCGTGCAGGTGAACAGCAAAACCTGCAGCCCCATAAATGCACCTTGCAGGTTTCACGAACACTCCTCATCTCTGAGGGTACTAGTGGAGAGTAATTCCAAACTAATCGTCTTTATTAAACAGTCTGCACAATTTAAGCTAGAGCCGAATGTGCAGCTTGAAACTTTTGAAGAACTTTTCCAGTTGCCCCAAAGCAACGAGAGGCCCGGGGTGCTCCACGCTGTGGGTTGTGCCTCCTCCACAAGGCTGAGGGGCTGAGTGAGCCCCGCACCACCAGGCTGCAAAAGCACTCAGCTCAGCGAGAGCTTTTAAAGACCGAGGTTTTCACGCCTTTGCTCCCACTGCTCCCCGGCCCGGGGCCGCCAGGGGGCACGGGAGGGCCGGCAGCGGGCCCAGGCGGGAGCGGGGCCCGGCCAGGCCCGGCCGCGGTCCCCGTCAGGCGGCGGCGCCCTCGGGGCCCGGCCGCTGCTCCGGGACCCTGGAGTCCCGCAGAGCGGAGCCGTATTTTGGTTGCTCGGGAGGCGAACGGCTCCCTTAAGAGCCTGCGATAGGCTGAGGGGAACGCTTTTGTCCGTGTTTTTGAGCAGCCTGGCTTTAAGGAGCTTTAAAGTTGGGCATGGCGTAAGCAGATTACAAGTTGGTAACCCAGCCAAATCCACCTGGAATGCTGGAATCAGCTTGTGATCGCTGGTCCTGTTCTTACTTGCTAGGAATTTGAACGTAAGCATTGGAACCAGTCAGGTTCTAAGATCATTTAATTTTGTTAAATACCACTCCCCATAGACATTAAATTACCAGTGTTATTTTATAGCCATTTTTCATTTTTTTCCTTTACAAGTGTATTAGCAGAGGAGCCATAACTCATTTTCCACTAGCACAACAGTTATATCTTTTCCTCACATATGAAATTAAACAGTTATTAGTTTAATGCCAAGCTCTGTAGATTTTTATTCTTCATCCATTCTTCATTAAGAGTTTTCTGAATGCTATTTAAAAGCGAAGTGCAAGGCCAGTACATGAAATCTGTAAAACACTGCCAACACCTAAATTCATGCTTGACAAGAGGTCAAGAAAAGGCGTGCTGTGCTGTGTTTAATTCAGCAGTGTCCCTATACTTCAGTAAATTCTTGAGCCTGGCTGCTCTGTCAATTCAGAACTTCACCTACCCTTTGTGTTTCAGTAGCAGGGGCACTTATGTATTAAAGGCTGCACTGCTGCCAACGTGCTGGAGAGGAGCAGGGGAGATGCCGAGCAGCACCCTGCGCACATCCATACCATTGCATGTCCTGAGGCCAGCCTCAGGGACCCGTCCACATTGTGCCCAGGGCAGAGAGTGGCACAGTTATTGCCTGGCACCACAGGAGCCCACAGGACTGCCCATACCGTGACAAGATTTCTAGTTCGCACCACAACTGCAAGCTACACGTGTCACTTCTTGGCTGGTTGTGTAGGTGTGTCATGTCCTGAGCTCACAGGCTCCAAACCAGTCACTAATGTCCTCAATTATGAGTGCTTACCTCCTCAGGGCCAATTAGTAGCTAACAATTATCTGGGCTGGAGGCTGCACAGTATAGTGGTTTTCTGATAAATAAATAACCCACAGTGGGTTACACCACCACCATTACTGACGTAATCCACCTCATATTTAGATTCAATGTAAATTTGTAAAGCACAATTCCTCTCATCTAAGCCTTTTTTTTTTTTTTTTTAAACAGTAATCTCAAATCTTTACAATATTCCATATTCAGGTAAAACAGGTTTATTAACTCAAACGAGAAGGCAAAGCTTCAGCACTTGTTCCTAAGAGCCCTCTCAAGCAATGGCAGACTGTCGTCCTGTTGGACTGAGCAATGGCTGCTTCAACCCCGGAGTCCTGAAAGGATGGGCAGGCCTTCAATTATTCTTCTATTCACAGTTGTCAATGAACACTGTCTTTGTCTGTTATTGAGGATATAGTTTACCAATATATCTAAAGAAAGCTGTAACTGAAACCAGATTGGTTTCAAACATTTTATTTAAAGTCTTTAAAAATGTCATTTTCCATGACTCCATAAAAAAAAAAAGAAACTGATAATTAATGGGCTACATCTCCTACCTCAGCACTGGGTTTGCCCTTCATAGGCGAGACATCCAGACCACCTGTTACAACTGTGGCCATGAAGAACCCAATCTACAGTTGGGGAATATAATCCTTAGTGACGTTGACTGCAGTGTTTGAGAAGAAACTGCCTCTTCCTAATTCCTACTGTGATTCAATACCCGTGGGACATGCCTCCGCAACAACTCTGAGGGAAGAAGGATGCCTGGCTGATGCCGATTTCCCTGTCTGCTACCTGCCAGAGGCTGCCTTCGAACACTGCATTCTCGCCACTTCATCACCTGCGCCACGCTGCCGAGCACTGCACTACCCGCGCTGAGCTTGGATTATGCTCTCCTGACAACAATAAGCAGCACTCGATGAAAGCCTGAGTCTGGCACAATTTATGCTTGTGAACCATACACAATTTTTCAGAAACGCTGCCTGCTGTAATCCTTCACTGAAAAACTAGTCACATAGTGACTTACCCGACTGCAGCAAAAAAGTGCTAATTTTTTTTTATATAATATTTCACTTTTTAGAGGAAAGAACTGCTTATACAAATTTCTAGTTGACTTTACAGACCCATTCAGAATCTCAGATATATAATATAGATCTGTAATGAAAAGCACAAGCAGTAAAAATGCATGAGTGATATTTTCTTTGCTAACCACACAGGAAATTGCTTAGTTTTATCAGAAATATGGTCTCTAAATACAATCAGTAAGCTCTTTCCTTAAAGAACTGCTGAATACTTTCAACAGGCTGCAAGATCCATTATTTTTACAGCCTGCATGGATTGTGTGCTGCAGATAAATAAAAGATGCCCTAAGGACTTTGCACTCCAAGTGACTGCACAGAGTATCCCAGATCCCTTTATTTCTCACAAGGGCTGTCACATTTAGGGTTTTATTTCAACATGCAGTTCCTGAAGTGTTTTAATGAGAATTCAGCTTTTGTCTAAAAGTTGAGTTTCAGCTCCCATAGTTACATGGAAAAACATCAAAACCTGATCACAAATGGACTCTAGTAGTTCAAAAGACAGAGGCACAAAAAAAAAAAAAAAAAAAAAAAAAAAAAAAAAAAAAAAAAAA